>PVKB01000883.1:0-73960 GCA_004027205.1 Ctenodactylus gundi | reverse complement strand
AATACCTTTGTGCCTCTATTTAAAATCCATACTATTACATTATACTTTACTTTTTAAATGATCTTCATTTCGGTACCAAAGAATTTCTATTTGATCCTATTAGTAAATGCTGATTACTAAAGGTCTGATCAGCACAGCTGCAGATACCAGGCAGATGAGAGGAGGGCAGAGGGAAATTATCTTTAAAAAAAAACCCTCAAAGAGATGATTAAGTGGTGATCACCTCCACTATTTTATTATTAATAAAAGAAAGGCAATTAATAAGAAAATTTCATAAAATTAGTGGCAACATGTCAGCGTATAAAAATACTCTTTTGTACTTTCAGAAACCTGAATGGAAGCACAGCATAAACGTGATCCATCTGGGATTGAGGGGAGCCTTGGGTCAGCGTGGCACAGCAGGCTGGGAGAAGACCAAAGGCTGATGGGAGCTATTCAAGATGACTTCCCACACCACCAGAAGCCTGTGCAGAGTGGAACTGTGCTTCCCCCTGGGATTCTCAGTAAGGTATTCCAAGTAAGGTATTTTGACCTTCATACAGGAAAGTAAATAACGTGACATACTGGAAGTGATAATTCCTACACTGACAAACAGGAAGTCTAAAATTTTTTTCCCATTTTCTTGATATGTATAAGTGCGAATTTTAAGGTTTACATTGATCTTGAGCATCGTGTACACATACATATCTTGGCAGGGTAACAAGACCTTCCCCTCTCTCTTTTCGACCCTCCCCCTATCACCCCCATTTCCATTTTCTGCTTTAAGTTCCATGAGATAATTGTGATCTGGGTTTCTCATATCAGAGACCATTCGATATTTCACGTTCTGCTTCTGACTCACTTCACCAAGCATGATGCTTACAAAAGCCTCCAACCTATCTGACTTTATAGATGCATACATTCCATTGTATATAAATACCACAGTCTGTGTATCCACTGGTCTGCTGATGGGTATTCTGATGTCTTCCACATTTACCTATTGTTAGTTGTGCTGCTATGAACATGGGTATACCTGTATCTCTGTTATGTGTTGTTTTAACTCTTGGGGAATATTCCCAGGAGAGGTATCACTGGATTAAGGGCTAAACTTATTTTTAATTCTTGCCCTAAATTTTGTAGCATACATTTATAAAAGATTTTAAACATAATATCATACATCTAGACTTACCTCTTTCAATCAAAAATAATTTTATAAGCAAACATAACTGAGTAAGAGCATGTATTCGTGGTTTATCAGGCTATGTCAACTCAGTAGTGATGGTAATAATATACCTCACCTGCCTAATGCTACCAAAAGTGCTGAAAAAAAAAGAAATAAATGTGTGAAGTGTAACCTTATGACCCTCAAATTAATCAGTCAACATATTCTCTATAACCTCCTTTCCTCTACTTATGAAATTGGGGGATGGACGCCCACATGAAAATGTGTGTGAGCATGTGTATAAATGAGAGAGAGAGAGAGACAGACAGAGATGTAGCGATAGAGAAGGAGAGAGACAGAGAGAAAGAAAAGAACAAGGTTGGAGTCTGAGCTCTGACCTTAAGAAAAGCCTCCTTCTGTTCCAAGTGTTTGCTGATGAGTGGAATGACGTGGTCAATCTCTGCTGCTGGTCCCATTTTATCTCGTCCACCACACCAGTCCTCATCTCTCCGGTATTCTTGCTCTAAGCTCTCCAGGACACTGCACACCTAATTCATCGTGCAGGAAAAGACTCAGTAAATTAATTGGTAACAAAAGGACCCCCATCCCACACAACACTATACAATGATACTTTTCACTTGGAGCTCAGAGTGTTGATTTAGAGCATGTGGTGGCCCTGGAGAATCTAAAAGAAGTACAGTGAGAATATTATGTCTTAGCTCAGGATATTGACTGGGACTGGACATGACAGATTTTGAAATTATCTTCTTACAGTTAATGGTTGAGGGCTGATGCTTCAGGGATTGATGAAATCACCTAGGAAGAATACAAATAGGAAGGCAGACCATATATTTATAATTCATGATAACTGTACATTATTTATAACAGAAAGTGGGATTTGGAGACGATATTTGGCTTGTCCAATCGTCAGTATTTGTCCTACTGTAAGGAGCCTCAAGCAGAGGAAAATAAGGAAGTTGCTTCTGTTATGTGATTTATGAATAATAAACAAAGGAGATCTTTCTCCTCAACTGGGGAAAAAAGTTTCGAAGTCCTACCATAAGGCAGTGATATCTCCAGGCCATCTATTATAAAACATTTCTTTCAGAAAGAATGAATTTGAGTCAACTTAAAAGACAGTTAGGAAATTTTCAGTTCTAAGAACGCATAGAGACCATGCTGAAAATGACGTGTAAATAACCTTAGAAGAGAGCAGGACATTTTGAAGGAGGTTTGGAGAAAAAGCTGAATTGGGTCCTATTGTCAGAGACTAAAGTTAGCCTAGTATTGGGGTGCAGGAGAGAATACAGAAAGTAGAAATTTGAATTCTTATGCATTCCTTCAACAGATTGGTTACTTGCTTGGACATAGCAGTAAAAGAAAAGTAGCTATAACTCTCCTTGGACTCCAGGAAAGTCATCCTTTTTGAAGAAGAATATCTTTGGACTGAGTTATGGGCTGAACTTTCCCATGTCATAAGAAGGACTGCCCCTGAGCATTACGTAACCTGTTTATCTCCGTCTCTAGCATCACTCCAAGGAAGACAAAAAAATGTGCAGGTAGGCTCATATCTTGAGATATATGAGATACAAGCAATAAGACTATTTCATATCTGTCCTATCACAGGCCTGGACTTAGAACCAATAAATTTGGGAGTCAAAAAAAAAAAAAACCCTGAAAATCCTTTAACTTATTAAATTGAGGAAACAAAAATCTACAGGCAAAGTAACCTTTGTCATGGTCAATTCAGAGTTAAGTCTCCTGGCTCTTACTCCAGTACTTTGTTCTCCTCACCATTTTGATCCATATCAAATGGAAAGTTGTATGTAATTAGACAAGGATTCTCATTTTTCCATAAAGATATTAAGTTGTATAATTACAATTGTTGAAGGATTCCCACTCATTCCCTGAACTGCTTTGTCAAAAATCAACTACTGCACAGATGTGGATTTACTCTTATGACCGCTCTTCTGTAAGACTGTGTATTCTTTACCAATCCCATTATGTCTTGATCTCGGCAGCTTCAGTCTTTAATCTGGGTAGTATAACTCCTGCAACTTTGTTCTTTGTTGCCAAGATTGTTTTGGTTATCCTAGACTTTCTGCATTTCCATTTTACTTCTACATAAATCTTAACATCAATGTATCAGTTTTTACAAAAAAGCTTCCTTGGACTGGACTAGGCTTGCTTGATCAGTTTGGGAAGCTCTTATCATCTTAATTTTCTGCTCTTACTTCTGTAGCCACCAAAGTCATCATTTCTGTGAAACAGAAATAAGGACTGAAAAATCTGGGGGCGAGTACAGCAACTGAGGTTCTGATAGGTATGTTATATTTGCTCCAAGGCAGACTTTCTTATGATCTCTGTCAGACACCCAGTGGGGAATATTTTTCTGATCTATTTCTATGAGCAGACAAATCAAATGAGAAAACTATTTTACACTGAATAAAATTACTCCTACTTTAATTCTCTGCTCATAGAAAGAGTTTCCTAATAACAGCCGAATTATTAAAGAGTCTTCTGAGGCTTTGCACACATCGCTATGCAGATAAAATGGCCCTGCTGTGTGCATCTCCTGAAGCACCATCTTACTACTTAGGCTCACTGTTCTCCACCAGAGGGCTACAAGTCCCATGATTGGCATACCCAAATGTTTTTTAAGCAGTGTGTAGTGCCTAATTGTGGTAGTTTATATTATTGGCCAGCAAATACCCATTTTTCTCTCCCAACTTTGATAGGAGGTATTGTGGCCATGTTGATGTTGGCTTGGCCATGTGATTGTTTTGGCCAATGGGGTGTCAGAACTGTGACAGAGGCCACAACTTGACATGCTACTGCAAAACAGAAGTTGAGTTTCTCCTCATCTTCTTTTAACTATGAATGTGTCCCAGGTAGCTGCTGTTCAAGGAAGAAGTGACACATAGGAGCAAATCTTGATAAAATATACAAGCCTGAGCCCAGCTCTACCACAATGAACCGAGATTAATGGAACCCTGGGCAGTTAAAAAAAATGAGCGCTTATTTTTTATACCACTGAGTCTGGACTGGCTTGTTACAAAGCATTATTGTGGCAATAGCTGACAACCAATTTGTACCTCAACACTTTTGTATGCTCTGATGAGTCTGAGGAATTTATGAGAAGCAAGTGACATAGTTCAGTGCTATAATGGAAATGATAAAAAAGTTAAGTGGTGTTTTTACACACTACTCTTTTACTCTCAAAGGTCTGTAGTGACAGGACTGCTTTCTGAGAAGTGGTATTGCACAGGGAGCTGCAGTGATTTGGGAAACAGCTCTCTGTCAGGCTCAGCCCCACATGTCCCACTGTCCTTCCTCTTACTTGTTCAGAAGTTTTGTAAAAGGCCACAGAAGCATTGACCAGTTTTAGCCGGTCTTCCATCTTCAGCATAAGCTGCTGCCAGTGGAGGGCCACCTTCTCGGCACATTCCCGAATGGCATCAGCATCATAGTGGCCCGCCTGGAGCAGAGCTTCAGCCTTCTGTTGTACCTGCAGGGCACTCTGGTGCGTCTTCTGCAAGGAAGTGGCATGAAAGAGGGACTGGGCACAAGGGGAGGAAAGAGAGGTCCATGGGAACAACCCAGGCATGGTATGGGAGGGGGTGAGGCGTGAGTGGAAAGATGCAGAAAAGTTAAAGAGCTTTAAATAACTGATCCATTTTGTCATGGTGATTAATACATTACTGTTTTAAAAGCACATTTTAAACAAGTGTAACATATGTTTTCATTAACTGGTCTCTCAGGACTCTAACTTCTGCTCTAACTCCTTATTTTTGCTTGCATCACTCTAGAACTTAAGGACATTTACTTTATGTGGTAGAGAAACAGAAGTTGTGCATAAATCTGCTCTTTGCTTGGTCCATTAGTCAAATTTCCTTTCCAACTTAATCATAAAATTTCTCATCATCAAGTTTTCAAAGATTGCTGATATACTTTACAGATTAAACACAGTATATTAAAACATGTAATCTGAATCTCAGACAATATATACATCTTAAATATTAATAATCAGTTTAAGGGGATTCCAGTAGCAGGAATAAATTTAAAAGGATAATAAAGCTAAAGATAATTTCTTACATTCTTGCTTAGCTATTTCACCAAAGGAGCAAAGTAGGATAATAGATAACTCAGCTCAACACATGGCATTATTTACATTTGATTTAAGGTTATGCATGTACATTAATCCTGTATCTTGTTTTTTAATGTTTTATGATTCATGCTGACTGTGCTTTGCATTCTCTGAGTTCATATTAATACAAGTGGGGAGACCAGGATGGAAGACTGGACAGTCGGAGAGAACCAAAATGGGACTTTCGTTTCCTAAGGCAAAGTACCGGTCTGGAAGAGCCATTTAAGAATGTCAGAATCTAACTGACTTGAAGGAGCTATAACATTGCAACCTTAACTGCTGGGATTACTCCAGCAAGCAGTATGCTATTAATTTGGCTTTTGGAGTTTTAGGAAAAGTATAGCTCACCCAGCAGTGAAAAGGGCCAGCTGGAAACCAGTGACATACTCCAGAACATACTTCCGCCTCTAGGAAAGCAGCGCTGAGACTGCTCTCAAGAGCTAGTCCACGTGGCACTCTGAGTTTGAGTACAGTTTCCCTCATGCTCATCTGTACTTGCCCGTGATTCCTACCACACTGTCCCTTTACCTTATTCCCATACTACAGTCTACGTGGTCTAACTTCTTTTTCACTGTCTGTCAACCATCTTTTGGATGCTCCTCACACCTTCCTGAATCTGTAGCAGCTCCATTAGCAGCCCAGACCCCTTTGCATCCCTGCCTTCCCACTGTCAGCCCTCTCTCTGTCCTGATGCCCTTGTCAGTGTACAACTCTTAATTAAGTAAACTAAAGGACAGGAATAATGCACTGTGAAGCTCTGGGTTTCTTTCTCTGGTTTACTGACATCACCTTCTTCTGTCTCCTAAATGTAGTGGTACCAAGGTCAGCTCTTGCTTTTCTTTCACTTGTGCAGAGCACTCATCTGTTCCTTGAGGTTCCATTATCTCCTTTTTGCAGATAAGTTCCTGGCCTAACTAAGGTTCTTCTTGCCTGATCTCTGATCCTCCTCTAACTGTCTCAGGTGCAAGGGAGTTGCTTGCCATACCTCACCCTTGTGACAGGACTCATTTGCTTGGTCTAGCTTTCTGTTCCAAGTCAGCCTGCTGCAAAGACACCTTCTCAGCAAAAGAAGTTACCAGAGAGCAGAGAAACCCTTATCCCTGAATAGGAAGGGGTTCCCTGCACTCTAAGTGCTTCCACGTCCTCTCAATCAGCTTTTCAAGTTTCATGGTGGAAACAGAAGTCTTCTCTTCAAAACAGTTTCCTCACAGTCACCTGCGATTTCTATTTGTGTCCCCCTTCTCCCTGCTACCGAGGAATATAATTTTAACATCATGCAAGACTGCTGCTCCCCACTTTTCCTTTCTGACTCAGTAGTGTAGTGATTTTATACACAGGTTTTATACACTGGCTATTTTCACTATCACTTTTCCCCCATAATAATTATTTTTATTACTATATGTTTTGTAATACACAATAATTACATTAATCTTGGGGAAATGGTACACACACACACATCACATCTTAATCATTTTTACTTCCTCTTCCTCCCTACCTGCCCATCTATCCCCTTCTCTCTTATCTCCATAAACTCTACATCCCTGTTTCTATCTTTCTGTGCCCCTTCTTCCAGCCACCCTTGTTTTCTCTTTGTTACCTGTCTTCTTTTTGCCATGTTGAGATTAACTCGGGGCTGTAAGCAAACTGACCATGCGATCACCTGAACTACACTCCCAGCCCAGCCTTCTTTCCTTTATGTTTCTCATCCCTTCATTTAATTCTTTGTAGTAGGAAATGCTTGTATTAAGTGACTTCTAAAATCCTTTCTAGTTCTAAAATTCTGATTTTACGCTATGAATATCACCCCTTTTTCTCAACATAAAAGTCTTCAGTTTTTGTCCTCATTGATATAAAGTTCAGTCTAAAGTTTGGAGGCTATCATTAAAGTCCCTAGGAATGGGCCCCTAACAACGTCTATAACGTTATTACTTATGGCTTCTTTCCAGAATAAGCCACTTGCAAAAAAAACCATGTGCTTTATTCCTTTTGCCACTTCCTTCTTCCTGCCTTTTGAAAGTACCGGGGTCTCCCAGTCAATGTCTTAGCTTGTCACTGGGGGGCTCCTTAAACCTACCCTCCTTCATGAAGTCCTCAATGGATGACCTGAGACTGGGAAAACTACCATCTTTTGAACTTCTCTGTCATTCATCTTAAGCTTGACTGAATTCTGCTACTTAGACTGCTAAACTCTCAAAGTGAGGATAGTTTAAAAAATTAATTAAATAACTGTCATTTTCCCAAGAGTACACCCTGTGCTTAGCATTGCTTACATAGACATTTTCTAGTTCTCCCAAAACTATCTTAAGGTGAATTTTTTTTTCCACCTCAAAGATTAAGACACTGAATCACAGTTGCTCAAAAACATACAACTAAGGAAGTAATGAAATCCACATTAAGCCTCAGGTCTGACCTTCCCAGACCTGTGTGCTTTCCACTATATTACACTGTATCAATTTCATCTCCAGGAAATACCTATAGTGTTTCTCCCTTGGAGAAAGGGGTTCACCAGAGGCATATAAGTGATTATGAAGATTACCTAACTTGTCCTCAATATAAAAAACCAACATGTCATTGTCATCATAAACCTGTCATTATGTTTTATTTTTCCTCTGAGAGTGGAGTAGCCTGTAATTTGTGCCATGTGATAAATTCTCTTTCTTACTCTAAAACTCATTATGACCTAATAGTCCTGAGAACACCTTCCCCCTTTAATTTTCCAAATGACAAATTCTTATTCACATGCTATAATCTTTGCATTGCTAAGCTAAAATCATCATTTTGCATTTACTTCTAGTCTGGCATATCTAATCCCATTGAGTGCTATATCTTTAAGATATGGATTATCAATGGCATGAATACTTAATCAGAGTATACCAAAGAAAAATGAATGAAATCAAATGAATTTATTATCCAATTCAGTTACACAAGTAACATCAAAAGTATCTTAATACTAATAAATAATAATCTAGGTTTGCTTGATAAAGCTATGTTGCTTCTAGGTACTATTGCATCATTCCCCATTCTCAATGATTCTGGAGAAGTTTTCCCAAAGCTAACCCTACTTTAAGTAAAAAAATCTCACCTTCTGAGGGGAGACCAAAACCTTCAAGTTGATGAGACCATTCAAACTAGGATTAGCAGACATGAGCTCAGTACAGTTCTAGGCTGTACCTATTTTTTGGGCTTAGTAGTAGTAAGTCCTTCCTTCATTCTTCAAAATGTCTCAATATACAATAAATTATATGATCATCCTACCAATAGTTGTTTTATTTTCCCTTGGACCTCCAAGTTCTCTCTTAAGGTTCAAGAAGTCAAACAATTGTTGCAAAGTCTTCTGACAACACTGTCCAAATGGGATAAGCCAAAAAGACTACACATACACTCTCTTACGATTGCTTATCTCCTCCCTGGCTCATTTTCTTCCTGATGCACAACTGAATCTAAATTTTTATTTGAAGTGCAGCATAATCCATCTGTAGAAGAAGTATATGCTGAAACTCTGGCTCTATTCTCTTGTTATTCTAGTCATGCTGCAGACCCTGCCTACCTTCCGTTCTCAAGATCTTCCATAAATCCTGTCTGTTCTGCTATGCTCTGTGAGATCAATAAATCAATCTCATAACACCTGAAACTCAGTATTAATACAAGGAGTATTTAGCCAAGTTGTACCCATACAGAAACTCAGGACTTATAAAGAGACATTTATGCTTGGTGGGCCTCTATGCTGTAAGGGTGATACACAGTATAACAGAAATTCTTACATACTGCATACACAGCCATGTGGCACTGAGTCATTTCAATGGCACCGTAAAAGCATTTACCCAGTCTTTCTTGCCAGCTCATTGAGATATTCAAGTATTTTATACACGTGATCTTACTTGCTAGACATTAAATTATAGAACTGTAAATGTAATAACCTGACAGGATATGTAAACCTTCTCATTGAAGATAAATAAGGAGGAGGATTGCCTAGTGCTGTCTTGTCTCTGCCTAGAATCCCTGATTACATACGGGAACTTGACTACCATATGCCTGCTTTTAGTCCTTGAATTTTCCTTTCCAGTGACAAGATCCCAACATTAACATATCTGGATGTGTCTGTAGTCTGCAATAGAGACAGCTGATAATAATAAGGCTTTTCTCCTCTAGTTAATTCCTCCTTAGAAAATGATTTACTTGTAGTATGCATGCAACATACAGTTTATCTTAAAATTCCAGACAGTATTGCTAGGACTAGTAATGGTTCTTAAGAAGACATAAAATATCTTATGAGAGCATGTACTTAATTTTAGTGCTATGTTTATTCATGAAAGATGGCTTCAATAAAATTAAGTAGTTGAATTCAATCAATATTAAGTTTAAAATTTCTGCCAATCAGATGGATTACTGTACTAAAAACATGTTACGGGTACAGATACTTAAGATTTTACTTTTTAACATCCTTGTTGTACAAAATTCTTATCAATAGTATCTTTTAAAAGAAGGTAACATGCTTGCAGTTCTTACACATTCAGTAAAGGGCTACTTTCTACACCAAATACAAACTCCAAATAACAAGGGTCTCTGAAGTGTTCACTCTGTCTCTTTTCCCATTGGTACTGAACTTATTTCATTTTAAATATAGTTCTCATGTTCCATTTCCTACTCTTTTCTCCACACCATTGTAAAGCAATCATATTACTTCTCCTAGGGAAGGACAATGTTCTAGCAGAAAAGATAATTAGAAGTGTTATTTAAAGCATGGTAGTATTTATTTTAGATTATCATACACTGAAATTTTATTTTAAGTAAGTTTTTAAGAAGTCTCAGTTTTTGAACTTCTAGTTGCTGTTTATTCTATAAATATGAGTTCTACCAACACTATTGAACAACTACTTTCAGTGAGTCAGGCTATCTAATATGACCTGCTCGGACACTCATGGTTCTTGTTAACAGGCAGAATCTGACCACAGTTTAAAAATAAGATCCCAGTTTACTATTGACTTGTGCACTTGTCAGTTCTAAGTGAACTTAACTGGAAGCAATATTTTGCTTTATATTTCTCACCTGGTACATAGTCTATAATAAGTAAAAAAATCAATGTATCAGCTGCCTTAAAGGTGAAAGATACCAATGAATGACAGTATGTCATTTGTCGAATGAATACTTGACTTGTAACACTGGATCTTTCGGGGGCAAGTACCCCTGCTCTTGATTCCCTATCAATACTCAATAGTGGAGAGGATTCCTGGACCACTTCGCTAGAAAGAGTAAGGCTTCCACCACATAAAGAAATGCCCACACCTCAGGGAGTCATCCTGCCTGAAGCACAGAGCAAAAGGAGAACAGAAGACAGTGACTAAGAGTTCAGTGTTACCTCGATAGCCAGCTGGAACTGCTCATGCTCCCGCTGCAGCTGCTCTGCTTCAGACAAAGAGCTGGCATTGACCAGGCTAGCATTGAGCATCGACTCTCCATTGCGGATCCATCCCAGGACCTAGGAAGTTGGGGCAAGCACACAGGTGAATGGCCTTCCACAGCTTCTTCGGGCTGCTGCCTTTTCTGAGCAAGCTTCTTTGTAGCACTTCAGCCCTAGGGTTCCTTAAAAGGAGGGTCTTTAGCTGGGCATGGTGGTGCCCATCTGCAGTCTCAGCACTCAAAGAGGTGATACAGGAGGATGGCAAGTCCAAGCCCAGCCTGGGGAACTTAATGAGTTCATGAGACCCTATCTCAAAATAGAATATTTAGAAAGAGCTAGGGATATAGCTCAATGTGAAGTCTTGAGGAGAGGGAGGGTCTTTTTTTTTAATGGAGTCATATTATGTAGCACAGGCTTACCTCAAACTTGCAATCCTCCTGCCTCAGCCTTCTAAGAAACTGGAATTATTGGCATGTACTACCACCCCTCCCCTTACAGTTAGGAAGGATCTTAAATGATCCCCAATCTCCCCAGTCTCCCCAATCTAAACATCATTTTGTGCCATAAGGTACTCATTTTATATGCCCATTTCATTTTGGGCTAAGGGCCCTGTTGTTCCAGTATCCTCACTCACACATATAATGTAAATATTCCTTAATCTGGTGATTGCTTTTCATTTTTAAATATGTATCTAAAGTTCTTCTGAAACACAGATTGTAAGAACTAAGTAAGTTCTAATTGTTGGTATTCTTTTCCTTTTTTTCCCTAAAGGCCCAGTTCAAATATTAATAATAACTTCTTGGAATCTTCTCTACCTGATCACTCTTTTTGGAAACAATATCCTCATCTAAAACAACCACACTCTTCTGTATGTGCCATTTTCGTGGAGGTTACTGCAGACCATCTTCTTTGATTATTTTAACCTATGTTCCTCCTAGGTTGGAAACTTCCTAAAGACTGAGGCAATCTATTAGCCACATTTTAATCTTACATGGTGCCTACCACAGCACTCTGCATATAATGGGTGTGGTATAGGAAGGTGTTGAAAGCAAAGAATATCCAAGTCACTGCTGAGCACTGGGTCCAGCCTCTTACACCTTGCAGAACAGCCAGTAGTAGAAATGCATGAACTGGGCTAATTAACAACCCACAGGAATCAGGAAGAAGAGAGAGAACAAGTAATGACTGTGTCATTCACTGAATCATCATCATCAAAAAAAAGAGCAAAACATTATTAATTAAATCATCTAGAGGCTATGCATAGGCTAGCTACAAGTCTTAGATGACTTTAATGAATACTAGGAGAAGAAAATTCACCTAGGAAAGATTAGCACAGAATGAGAAACAGCCCACACTGTTTAGATAGTTCTACGTGATAAAGAGAATTAGCAATTATCCACTAACGGAATCAGCAAAAACTAACCCAAAAGTTAGGTTCTGCAAACCTACTTAGTGTGTCTTACTCACTAGAACATGGCTAAATATCTTTACTTCTAGGCAGGTAAGATTTTTGCTTGGTATGGAAATAATTTTTTTCTGAAATTTAAACATCAGTAAATACCATCAATCTGTTATCTTGTACCAAAGGAGAAGACACCACAATCTGTTTTAGATTTGCTTTCAGATTTTTTCTGCCTTCAACTTCCTCAGTTTGAACAACTGAAAAGCACTAAGCCTGCTCTCCTGCTTCATAACTCTCACAGGCATCACTCAGCCCTCACCTCCAGGAGGGCAAAGGACTGGTGCCTCCTCTCGCACTGAGTATTGACAACGCCGGGGCACAGATCCTGCTGGATCTGGCTATCTGGATTTAGATGTTAATTCATGGTCAGTATGGTAAAGTGTGAATGAGATGCCAATCTGTGAGGTAATTAGTTGTAGGAAGTAACTACTGGGAGTTTATGTGTGAAATCCCTGTTGTCCCTGGTAGACTGCAGTTGGCTGGCTTAGGGGTGCTAATTATTTTGAAAAGCTTCCTGTAAGTTTGGGCATGTGAATTTAGACTGGATGCCCAAATACTCTCGTTGGAAAACAGAGCTCATATGTAGATTCTGAACTATGTCCCTGTACCATGCTTTACTGCATCCTGCTTAGTGTGGGGACCATCGGAGGGTGTCAGGAAAACATTTTCTCCATGTGCATCACAAATCAGTGCTCTCTCTGTGCCTCCCGAGCTTTGATAGAATATTTTTTGCTTCACTTCCAGCAAACTGAATCAGCTACAGCTATGGTGCTAGCTTTTCATTTAGAGATATACTGTATTGCAGCCTATTCTTTTATTGATTTAGACAATATTCTCATTCTTTTTTTTACTTCCTAAACGCTGTTTATAAAAGCATTCTAGAATTTTTAATTCCTAAAGATTTGATTTGAGAGATGTGTGATAATTTATACCCATTGCTTCAATTGAATGAGTCAGTACTGAAAGTAGAACCAGCAAAGTACAGAAAGCATAAAATTTGAAGTTACAACACTTGATTTTGACACCATAAAAAATAACTTCTCTGATTATCAGTTTTCTCATTTGTAAAACAGAGATAATTGTACTTCTTTATTCCTTGCAGGACGAATGCAATATATAACGGAAATGTAAAGTTTGACAATGATGGTGACGCCACTGGTGCTAGTAGTGTTGTTACTGGTGATTTTAAGTGTGGAGCAAAGCTGGGTAATACTATGACATTTCATTTTACTTTTCTCAATGAAAAGAGAAGGAATTTAGATATACTAAACCTACTCAAGAACCTGAATGGTCTTATTGGCATGCTATGATGAAATGTAGGTTTCTTAGACTGCTGTAATTACTTTTTATACTGTTACTGGCAACCTTGTTGGAATGAGATTTTTTTTATCTTCCTGGTCTTCTTTTGTGATTTTTTTTTTTTAACAGGGTCTCTCTCACTATGTAGTTTGGGCTGGCCCTGAACTCACTATGTAGCCCAGGCTGGTCTTGAACTCATGGCAATTATCCTGCCTCAACCTCCCAAGTGCAGGGATTAGAGGTGTATACCACCAAGCCTGGCTTATGTAGTGCTGGGGAACTGATCTTAGGGCCTTGTGCTTTCTAGGCAAGTGCTTTAACAACTGAGCTATGCCTCCAACCCCTGAGGCGAGGGCAGTTCTGACATATTTTTAAAAATTTGAATATGAATGAACTACAGATTCAATAATATGTTAATTACATACAACCTGGGAAATTTGTGCCCATATATATTATCTTTGACCACTTTTTCTGTGCTTCTTGCCCTTCCCTTCTCTTCCGCCTTCTACTCTCAATGTCTTTTCCCTTCTCTTGAAATCTTTGGCCCCTCTTCCTACCTTTCCTCTTACATTAAGACCTTTTCATGCACATATTTCGGGCAATCTCATATAATATATCACTTGATACTTAATTTTTTGTGTCTAGTCTATTTTACTGAGCATTATTGACTCAAGGTGACCTTATTTCCTTATAAATACTTTATATCTGCCCTTCTTTACGGCTGCATAATATTTCATTGTGCATTTATACTACATTTTCTTTATCTATTCCTCTGTTGATGAACTAATATTGTCAAAATGGCCATACCTCCAAAATTGTTACACAGATTCACAGCAATACCAATCAAACTACCAACTCCATTCTTCACAGAACTAAAAAAAATACTCTAAAATTTATATGGAACCAGAAAATACCCAGAATTTCTTAAGAAATCCTAAGCAACAAGGGCAAATCACAATTCCAGACTTCCAAATATGCTACAAACCAAGAGTGATTCAATCTACATGATACTGACATAAGAACAGACAAGTGTATCAGTGGAACAGAACTGAGGATACAGAGACTAATCTCAGTCATCTGATTTTTGACAAAGGGGCCAAAACTATCTATTGCAGAAAAAGACAGCATCTCCAAGAAGTGGTATTGGGAAAACTGAATAGTCACAAGAAGGGTAATGAAACTAGACCAAAACCTGGCACCAAAATCGAAATGGATCAAAGAGCTGGATAGCAAAACAGAAACACTAGAAGATAAAATAGGTGAAATGCCAGAAGGCACAGAGATAGGAAAAGATTTCATAAACAGAAATACAAATGCAATTAAGAACTAGCAATAACGATCAACAAATGGGACTACATCAAACTGATTTTTAACACTTGCCAATATCTTGTGAGCATCCTAATGTGTGTTAAGTGGTGGAAGAAATATTGTAACTAAATGGAAAATTTGTATTAATCCTAAACTCTAAGGTCTTGAAAGCATCATTTAACCTAAGGCTTCGTTTTCTTGTCTGTAAAATGTGAACATTTCCTTGCCTAAAGCAAAGGTTAAGAATAAAGTGAAATCATTAATGTACAAGTGTTTTTCAAATCCTAAAATTAATAGTTTATATTGATCAATCATCTGAGGTAATAATGATCTTTTATTTGTTTTTGTTTTTTGGAGACAGGGTCTCGCTCTATAGTCCAAGCTGGTCATGAGCTCACTATGTAGCTCTGGCTGGCCTCAAAGTCTTGGCAATCCTCCTGCTTCAGTTTCCCAGGAGTTGGGATTACAGATGTGTGCCACCATGGTCAGTTTATATAGTGCTAGGGAATCGAACTCAGGGCCTTCTGCACATGACTTAATCACTGACCTATGCTCCCATCCATGGCAACAACAATTTTAAAGCATAATTTCCTAAGGTGGGTGTGGTGGTACCTGCCTGTAATCCCAGCACTTAGGAGGCTGAGGCAGGAGTATTGCCATGAGTACATGGCTGATCTGGGATACATAGTGAGTTCAGGATCAGCCTGGACTACAGAGCAAAACCCTGTCTCAAGAAAAATAAAGTCATTAACATTCTGAATTTCTTTGAAATTCAGACTGTTCCTAAACATTTAGGATTACAGAGAAACCGGGTAGGTATAAATGGGAGAATAGAAGAGTACTGCCACTTGGGGACTTAAGAGGTAGGCCAAGAGTTCAGCTACATCTGAGATTAAAGGTGGACTTAAAGATACAAATCTATTACTCCTCAAGCCAAGAGGCTCAGATAAGGCAAAAAATCAGAAGGAAAGTGGGTTGGGATTACTGGATGCTGATGCCTAAAAATGGCAATAGTACTTACATCAAGGAGATCGTACCTTGAGATTGTGTTGGTTGGGGAAGCTGTTTGTACATTACTGTGCTTTTGAGCTTACACTTATGATGAAGTTATGAAGTTTACTTAAGGCAACTGACTCTAAGTACTGTTACTGCAGATCACGTGTCACAGGTACGTATAGTTATTTCTGAAACTTCTTGCCATAGGAAAAATTCTTAGCTCCTCAGGCAACAGCAGGGAACCTGTCATAATTCCAGAGTTCCTTTATTCTAAACATTCATGATTTATGGGAGTATATACCTTTATCCTCCATGTTTTCACAGATGGTATCCATAACACCCTCTTAATTATCTCCATTTTGAAACAAAAGGATTGTACCTGACCCACCGGCCCTCTTTTGGATCTGCTCCAACTCCTTACATATAGTCACCAGAAGTGAACACAGTATTCTCCACAGGAGTATAAGGTCAGACTAATATTTCCGTCTTTGCTTTGAATATCTATCTTCATCACATAAAAATTTGCCAGTATTTGACCCAAAGAAGTAATCTAATATCTTATAAATTCATTTTAGCTTATTTTCTGCTAACTGCACTGCTTTGCAGAAATACATAGATTTACTCAATTTATGCCATTAAGTCCTTTTATTCTATTCTTCTTAAATTATCTAATATATATGAGGTCATCTCTACCAGAGTAGTAATTTTCCTGGAAGCAGTCAGAGAGTTCTGTGGGATCTGGAAAGTAATCTAAGGGATGCATGCGTGATTTAGGGACACAAACCATGTGCTGTACCCAGGAGAGTCAGTCATTTCCCTTCATGGTCCATGATTTCTCCAGAGGTGCACAAACTGTCTTAGATGTAAAATCCTACACCATCTTCGGAAATAAAATCAGTCACATTGACCAACTTCATTTGTTCTAAACATATAATTTTCAGTTTAATGTCTGTGCTTCCTCACTCTTCAAAACTTCAGTTTCATATAATTTCAGTGTAACTACACTTAAGGTTGTAATGACCACATGGTAAAGTCTACACACTTGCTCTACAAGCACTAATATAGCTGTAGCATAACAGTATTGTCCTCCCCCTTTCTGTCCCTATTAATGACATTTCAATTCAAGTGTCTTTCTTTTTTTTTTCTTTTTCAAAGTATATTCAAAAGACACACTCTCAAGCTAGCACCTAAATTTAGTCTCATTGATCAATACTGACATCTAAATTAATCCCCTTTTCCCAGTGTCAACAGCTTCCAAATCAATATTTCCCGCTCCACCAATTTCTATTAAAGACAAGTGCCTGCTCTGAAACTGGATCGGACCAATCCCTAAAGAAAGAGCCTACACTGACAAGGAAAACAAGTCTGTCTAATGAGGCATGGTGGCTTAACCAAGCAGCAGTCCCTTGGCTTCTTGAAAGGCTACTGTCATTTGTGAAGGCCTTTGTAGGTTTCTTCAGTTAGACTTGAGCAATTTTATGCAGTTTGGATGACAATCTCACTGTGTATCATTCTTGCCACACTGAGTAAAAGACACTTGCCCATTCCTATAGAAGATTTTTTTTTTTGTCCTTCATCTCATGCAATTATGAATGAGAATAATATAGATGGTAATGAATCCATAATTATTTATTTATGGAAGTCTATTTCCCATTTAACAACATTCTACCCATCATCATTCCAGACAACATCTTACATGAAATATATTCTTGGATAATGAAAACTCGCTTCCACTTAATATCAGATGAACAAAACATGAATAGAAAGTTGATTCTACTATTAATGCTGGAATAAAAATAAATAAAATTTAAAAACAAGAAAATAAAAACAAAACTATGGATTTTATTTTAAAGTCAAAGAGAAATGATATTCCCGGTTATCTCTTTTGTTTAGATAAGCATTCCTACCACTAACAGAAGTGACTAGGCCTGAAAGCAGAAGAAAATTCTCACAGCCTGCGAGAGCCGTGCTGGAGCCCAGCTGACCTCAGCCAACGCCACTTTCTTTGTCAAGCTGTCTCCTGTCTTCTCAGATAGGCTTTGCTCTATTACTCGTGGAATCCTGTGGTGGGCGCAGGGTCCTATAGAGGCAAATACTGGACTTATGAGGCCCCAGCTATATTTTTCGCCTCACTACTATGAGTCTCTGGAGAGTACTAATTCTAATTAATTCTATGGTACCTCATTTTCCCCATGTGTAACATAATCATAAAACCATTTTTCCCTATAAGCCTATTGTCTTAAAATGAGATCATAAACAAGAAAGTGCTTCTTATGTGAAAATAAAGTACTATATTGCTAAAGTTTCAGAATTTGTATATTTGTTATTGTTTTCAGTTTACTAGGAATTTTTTTTTTACCATCCTCTTGTAATATTTTTCTCAGAGATGTGAATCCAGTGTAACTAATTAGAAAATACCTATATGTTGGCTCTGCAATATGACCTTGGGTGGGGCTCAGTGATTCCTTCTACACTGAGTATAGACCTTTTAGTACAATATGGATGTGGGCTCTGTTTGGGCACTGGGGTCCCAGGAACAGTAGAGAAAAGCCCACCATCCGGACAGTCTGAGGTTTTCCTGGCCTCCATATATTAACTCTAACTGACTGAATAATAGTTAAAATATGACAGCTTTGTTCCTTGTGCTAAATTAATACCTTTAAACCTAAAAGCTCTAGAAACCACTACATATATACAAGTATCCTCCAGGAATAAATGGTTAAAAGGGGAAGATGTTTCTCCGCTTAGGATAATCTGAGTTGGGCTCTGCATAAGAAGCAGGGGTAGGTTTGCTTGGGAAGGAATGGAGAAGAAAGCAGCAGCCACTGCATTGATGCAGTGCTCGCCTGCCAGGAGGCCGCTGTAAGTCCATGGGGGTTGATGGCATGCTTTTCCTCATTATGACCATTGTTGGTGAGCCTTCTAAGCTTTAGTGGATTTACATATACTAGAGGAATAGTATATGCTTCAGAGAATAGTTTTGAAGATTGATGGAGGTAGAGAGGGTATGTGGAAATGAAATAATGATAATTATATTTTATTTTTTCAATCAAACTTTGTTCAAAATCTCACCACTCATCTTTACAGTAATTACCACTGAGTCTTCTTTTAACATGCATAGTAACATTTACAAATGTACCGCTGGACATGATATGTATGTTTCTGGAGATGGGTATATCCTCCAGGAAAATGTTTAGTAAAGTGCTTCATGTAGATAAAAATGATTTTAAAATTATCTTTTAATTGCAAGAAAAGATTCTTATAAGAGTCACACATGCACATACTGAAAATAAGGATGGTAATTTCTACTACTTAGGACTATGAACTATGTGTCAGGCACTGTTATAGAGACACAAGTGCCCCAAATTAATCAAACTGCTATAAAGCCTGAAGGTATTTATGGATAAAAGATTTGCATTTTCTGGAATGATGTCCTTAGACTGTCACGGGAGAGAGAGAAAGATAATGCATTTATAATTTGAGCCACTGGACCACTGGCTCTATTTATTTTAGTAGAGAAGCTCTCACAAACTAGTACAACCAATCCTTACCTTATCTGTCTCCTAAATCTAAGGCCTTGGTATCAAAAAGACACACCTGTGGTTTTGCCTCCTTTGTCCACTGCAGGAGTAGGCATTAGGCCAGGCTCACCTGCTTGACCTCAGCCTGGAGGTGCCGCAGCTGGAGACACTGCTCTAGCCGCTTGTGGGTCTGTTCAGCATTGAGCTCCAACTCGTGCTGCTTCTCATGGAGAAACTCCAGTAGCTCTTGCACCTGGGCTGCCAGATCAATGTCTTTTTCACAGATCAACTCAATTCCTGATTGACAAAAGATGCAAACAATTATAACCCTTGTAGAAATTTGAAGACATCATTTCCTTAATATATATAAGAAAAGCAGAATATGGAAGTAGCTGTTATTGGCACCTTCCTGTTCTCTACATATCCTCTGAGCAACAGAGCAGATCATCTTAAATAACTGGCCTTTATTCAGGATTTTCAGACCATGCTCTCTCTTTTGGATTAATTGATCTTCGGGGATTACTTTTCAACTAAGGATGAGATCGTTCTTATCAATGGGAGATAAAAGTATTGGTTCTCTGGAAATTCATCCTAGACAAGAAAGCACCTACAAGTTCCTCCTGGGAAATCTGCCAGCACTCAGAATATTCATAAGCGAGCCCTGGGATTGTACTGGTGGAGAACACACAACCAAATCAAAAAGCCTCTGCCTCAGGAACTTCTCCTACAGGCACACTCTCTTCAACTGGACAGATACAATTTATCAGAAGATATAATATGACTCTACTATGATAAGAGTAGTTATGGTGTGCTGATATCATTAAGGTCCTTAAAAAGGCAACTCTTAGAAATCCAACTTAACTTTCAAACACATCTAATAATCATACTGAATCCAGAAGCACCACAGGTATAGTGAATATTTACCCATTTAGAAAAATCATCATGTGTAAGCTTTGTCTAACTCTGGATTGTTTAGCTATTCCAATCCCTGACTTACCTTGGCTCTGTGGCTCTTAGTTCTATTCAAATCCTTTCTTTAGTTCCTCAACCTGTAACCCAAGATCTGAAGCTGTGGTGCTGATGGTGATGTCGTGTCAGACACAGAAGAACAGAGACCCAATCAACTATGAATTGAGACTTGAAAGCCTGGCAGGTAAGTTCCCAAAGGAGAGTGCACTTCTGTGAGTGAACAAATGCAAAGGAGCCCACCAATCTCAACATATGGCCACCCCAAAACAGCCCTCCTTGGGGAGACATCTCTGTCACTTTGACCCACACCATCGGAAATGCATCACCACCACCACACCTAAAGTATGCAGTCTGGGGAGCATAAGGGAAGCCTTTACATTCACAGAGAAATTCATTTCTGGAGGTAAAAATAGTGTTTTATATAAGGGCAATATGGGAGAGTGGGAAAAACATTTTCTGGTGTTACATGGTAATCATTTCAGTATCTTTTCATGTTTATTTTTTCTGTCAGTTTCATAATTTCAAGTTCCAGCTCCTGAAATATCTGTGGGAGACCAAAAAGAACAGCTTGTTCTTTCGACAACCAACTCTTTATAGTTACTATTTTCGATTACCAGAAGAATGAGATAGAGCATCTCCTTGGCTGAAATGAAAAATAAGAAGAAATAGAGAAATTTCCACCTGTGCAAGAGCTGAGCATGCGAAATGCCCCTTGACCTCTGTATGTCTTCTTTCTGAAACATGTAATCTTAAGATCTATTTTTTCCTCTTTGTATCCAATGTCAGTGTGGATTCATTCCAGCTTGTCTTCACTCTGTCCAGGTTTGGTACACTGATAGTGGTCAAAGTGATTGTCATGGCTTGGATCTGGAGTGTCCTATGGATACTGTGTACTGTTGGGAGGTGGAGCCTGGCTAGAAGAGGGGGTGCTTGGGGCTTGACCTTGAGGGGCATGTGCTGGTCCACCCTTCCTCCCAGGCTTCTCTGTTCTGACATGCTGCGGTGAGGATCTCTGTCTCTGGGCATCAGCTCCAGCTCTGGCTCCAACTGCAGCCCCACCATGTGATTCCACCATTTTCTAGCCACCCACCTGTAAATGGACTGTGACTTTCTGAAACTGTAAGCTAAAATAAATCTTCCCTCCTCTAATTTGTGCATGTCAGGTATTGAGTCACAGTGACAAAAAGGAACTACAACGGAGTCTTTCTGTGTGAAGTTCACAACTCAACCCTAGCACATGGCAGGTGAATGGGTGCTCTAAACCTGGTGCTCATTCAGCATGCCAACACCTACTCAGGATGTCATCTAGAACAGGACCCCACACTGCACCATGATTCAGGCCCTGTGATTTTACTGCATCCCTTAACCCTGTGTGAGATAAACACAGGAAGTACAAAGGACTAAGTGAAGCCCAGTAAACCTCTGCCCTTCTCCAGCACCCACCACGCGGGGAATGAACAACATGTGGTAGGGCTTGCTGGAGCCATACCCAAAAGAACAGGAGTCAGCCCCCTCTGCCACTATTCCCAAGCACACTAGTGCAAATCCCAACTAAAACCCATCAACTGGTCAGTACTCACCAAGCACAGGAGAGTTGGCTTAGGCTGACATTACTGTTTTCAACTTAATCACAGATCTACCCATCTTTCTCAAGGCCTCTCAGAAATGTACAAAGATTTGTTCTTTCCATTAAGTGGCAGATATATATAGAATGAAAGTTAGTCTCTATACAAAAATTTGAGGTACCTTTCTGATGTACCCTGCAATATCCTATGCCTACCCCCTGAAGAATACTTTCATCAGTGTTGGTTCCTTATTACCCTGTTCTGTTGCTACAGGTATACAGGCTCCCTGACGCCAGAGCCATATCTCTTATTATTCATGTCTGCCTCTTCTGGCCCTGGAACCATGCTTAACTCACACTATGCAATCAATACCTAATCAATGAACAAACAACTTCAGGAAAAAGCTGTGGTCGCATACTGTGCTGCAGAGTACCTGAGAGCTTTGTAGAAAGTCAAGCTTAGATTTGAAGCTCTGCTCTGCAGTATATTAATAGTAAAACTCTGGGCTCCTTACCTCTGTGAGACTCAGCGTTTCTATCTGTGAAACAGAATCACAATAACAGTTTACGGATGTTGTGAGGACAAAGTGAGATATTGTATACACAGTGTCTGGTATCTAGGTGGTTCAAAATATCAATTTTCCACTTTTCCCTTGGGGAAATTATATTACACAGAGTACCGATTACTCATCAGACTGTTGAATGGCTAGTATAATATGTAAGCATAAAATATACTAGTATTTATAAACTTGCTCTATGTATGTCATTATAAACCTGGGTCCAGTGATGGGAAGTGACTAAGATAACTAGTGTTTCTTTAGGGCTCAAGGCTACTGCTAATTACAGTGTACTTCTGCTTTCCTTGGCTACCAGACAGAGATACTATTTTATTTAAAATTTTTTTGAGGTGCTGGGAATATGACTCCGGGTCTTGGGTGTGCTAGGCGACCACTCTACCACTAAGCTGCACTCCCAGCTCGTAGTACCACTTTAATATTTTCAAGGAGAGCAGCAGTGTTGGTTGAGGTTCAAATTTGAGATTCCTGGCCATCCTGTCCAGACTGACAACATGTTTTCCAACAGTATGTGTGCCTCATATACAGAACATATTTTTGTTCTTTTGTTCCTGCTCCTCTTTCTGTGCTGTTCCTTTTATATAATACCCAGGTCAGAAACGACAAATTCTTTTAATGAGGTTTTTAGATCAGTGTTTTTAACTTTGTACCTTAGAATCACCTGAGAAGCTTTAAAAAAAGAATCTAGGCTCACTCCACACCAATTAAGTAAAACTCCCTGAGGGGTGAGGCTCAGACATGGTATTTTAAAGAATTTCCCCAGGTGATTCTAAATGTAGAGCCAGGTGTCAAACCCCTGCTTCACGTCAAGTCTCTCTTTCCCGCCTCTCAGCACCAGCAGGTCTGTATTCCTATTCAGCCCAGAGTAGCTTCTCTTTTGAAAACACATGGCCTTTCTTTTCTTTTTTTTCCTTTTATGTCATGAAGTTATTTGTAGTTCATTATTTTTACCTAGATATGTTCCACCCACAATGTTCATTCTTGATTAATTCAGCAAACATTATTACTGAGAACTGGCTAAGACATAACCTCTCTGCTGGAAGCTTGCGGGTGTGAACAGACTACCTCATGCTGGTGCAGAAGCTACGAGAACACAATCTCAACAGAATGTAGTAAGTGCTAGCACCCACATACAAAAACAGGATAGCTATGAAACTTTATGGAACCCTTTTCTTGCTTGTATCTGATTCCACTGAAGCCTTGTCAGGACCCTTTGTGGCACCATTCTTCAGAAAAAAGGGAGGTTTCAAGAGAGAATGGACCACATATTCAAGGCCTTCCAGGTAGTAAGAGAAGTGGCTGGGATTTAATCCAGAATTTCCTCTTGTTTCTCTGCTGTTAATTTTCATGTTCAAGGAAAATGATCCCTGAAAGATATAATTTATCTTAATAATGTATTAACAGCTTTTTAAAAATGCTGGGTTAGATACTTTTTAGGCATAGCAAAAATCTAAGTTGTTGCTAGAGCTCCAAAACCTTTTCACTAAAAACTTTGCATGAAGAGAGAACTTGATGCTTTGATTAAACCATAATAGCAACATACCCGTAAGATGTACAGCTCTTGTCTTATTCCTAAGGTCAAATGTAACAGTCTCATGGCTAGAATTTTTGGAGTCTAGGTCTGTGAGTCTGGTTAGGTTGAATTAAGGGATTTGAGATTCAAATTTTTAGTCCTCCCTGCCAATAATCCTAACCAGGCAAAAGCCCTGGCATAAATCAAAGTCAGTCTCAGGAACACTGGGAAGTAGAAACAGTGCTTTACTTTGCTCCTGTTCTTTCCCCACTATAGCATTATCAATTTGAGCCTCCACTTGGAAGATGGTAAGTTTTTCTGGGAAGAAGACACATTGCTTGCTGAGGTCCAGTTTCACCACAAATGAGCAGTCTGCCTTTAGAAGTTCCCTTCTTTCTTCCTTAAACCTTAGTTTCTTCTGTCCAAGACTTACATTGACTCATGCACCTGATAAGAATTATTGGCATACTAGAGGAATTCAGGAGAACATGCCTCAATACTCATGGCTACATATTTCACATTTGCAAATAAGCACATGAAAATTCTATAGTTCCATTTACTACTAAAAAAAAAAAAAAAAAACCCAAAACTCCTCAAAGCTTGAACTCTTACTTTAGCAGACAGGTCTAAAAACCAACACATCTCAATTTTGTTAATTTCTTTTTACTAGGTTAACAGCTTATTTTGCCTTTTGTTGAAACATAGTTCATGAGATAAACACTTACATGCCAAAATGACTTACTGCCTCTGCTGTCTCTGAAGTTCTGCATTCCTTGGCCACAGGGAGGGAAGTAAGGTCATCCTGGGTTCACTTTTACCCCCACACCTACCCTGAAGCTTTGGTACAATTTTACTCTCCTGTGTTGTAAACTCAAAGATGAGACTGCTGTATTCTCTGCAGGACCAGGTCATGAGAAGGAAGTGTGCTTCACTGCTGCCTTGGACTTATTCCCTTTGAAACTTCATGGGCCCTGTCAAACTGAACACCTCGCTGCAACATGAGTAGGGGAAACAGCCAGTCTCAGCAGAAAGGGCTGGACAAGCTAACCAGACCTCTTTCAACAAAGGTCGTTTCTTGAATGGGATACTGTGAGGGAGGACAGCCCATTTACCTGAGGATATTTTCACCCATTCAGCCTTCATGTTTAAGGTAGGCACCGAGCACAGCCGACCTCAGAGACTTCCAGCTCCCAGCAGTCTTTCTGTTATCATGGATACTTGGGTTCTGGGGCAGAAGCTGACTTGCCCAAAGTCATGTTATCACTAGTAGTCAGCGCTCTAAGAGCTGGCAGTACATCCACTGAGAGGGATGAAGGGTGCACATCCTTGCACAGTTCTCTGCCTGCCTCTCTTCTAGGTACTCATGGTTCCCACTTTTAGCAATATAGCCCAGCTCCAGAAGCATCATGAAGGCAACTTCTGGCTAAGCTCTGAGTCCTGATGAGATTCTCAGTCACAGAGAAGTGATATCAGACTCCTTACCCTCACCCTACACCTCTCTCGTAAGGCCCTAAAAGGACATGGTGCATATGATAGAATACTACTTCACAAACATCACATATGATTTACCTGGAGATTTTGTTAACACGCAGATGCAGAATCCTAAGTGTAGAATAAAGCCTGTGAGTCTGCATTTCTAAATCGGTCCAAGTGATACTAGTGCTCTGGTAGAGGGCCTATCCCAGAACAGCAAGGTTGTTAGAATTACCTAGAAAGCTAATAGCAGTATAGATTGCTGAGCCACAAACCAAGAGATTCTGATATGATGAGATCTGGAGTTGTGTGCTTTAACATGCATTTCAAACAAATCCCCAAGTGATACAAACAATGCTGATTTGGGGACCATGCTTTGGAAGCCATTGTCCTAGGTCATTCCACATCTGGCAATTTTTGCAATTTAATCAAAAGTAGTGGTTCTCTGCCCTCATTGCACAGTTGAATCACCTGAGGAACTTTGTACTGATGTTCAAGTTTCATGCACAAGGTAGTTAAATCAAAATATCTGGGCATGAGGCCTAGGCATTGTCATTTTGAAAAATGCCACCAGAGAGACTACAAGGTGAGTGGCCCTTTCTGTGCTGTGTGGAAAACAGGCTTCATGCCTGGGAACCAGCCTGGGTCTCACAGACAGCAGTAGCCTATTCACAACACAGGTGAAAACTCAAGAAAACATTATGCTGACAATTGCTAACAGAGTATACCCGATTATGTCCCACTTAATTAAAAGTAAAGTCTCTTAAGACTGCGGTACAGCATTTGGTCTTAGAGATCACCAAAAGAAATAGTCCTAAATTTTAGTAGGATTTCTGAGGTGTTCCTAAAACTCTCATGATTTTAATAATATTAGGTCATCAGGAATATGACCCAACTGTGTTTAGAAATTATAAAGGCTTCAGTTCGTCTAGCTTGTCCTGGAAAGTGAGGGACCTACGTCAACAAGCCCTGTGTAGGTGTGCAATGGAGTAAGCTGGGCATGTGGCAAGATAACTGACTCTTTCTTCTGGACCATCTATACCCAGGGATTACTATGGTTTTAATATTAGAGGGTGTCTTAGAGAGTGGTAAGCATACAGGAAGGAGTCGCACATATTTTGGATAAATTTTGAATACATCTTGAGCAGGAAAAGAAATTAAATCTAGGTAACTTGTCCATGTTTTTCTAAGAAGTTATAAAATTACATGATTTTGCCATAAATTTTATCAATACTGCTTCTATTTACTCACATACAAATGATAAAAATTGAGGACTCTGATAAGCACGAGTGGAGACCAAGAGACTGCACAGATACAGAAGGCAGGTCAGGGAGCATATGTTAAGGATAGGACAGGGAAGCAGAATACGAGTTAGCTACACACCCAAGTACCCGTGAACATCCGGCTGCTTTTTTTTTTTTCCAGGTCCCTATTAAAAATATCTAAACTAATTTCCATCATTGGTTCTCCTGTTTTCTCCACAATACCAGGACACTCTGGCCCTAATCCCATATTTCCCACTGGGTAGACAATCTTGGACAACTACTTCAGCTCTTATATCTTTCATTGCTTTTTCTTTAAGATGGGGTAGTAAATTTTTCTGTTCTTGTATTGGAGGAACAGAATGAATCAACAGTGTGGAACTGCTCAAGTGGTCTTCTGGCTTCCAGCATTTCTCCCACCAGAATGAGAGATTCCTACCTGAGGCCTGGACCTCCATGATATACTGATGCAGATCCTGACCCTGCTGGATAACTTCAAAGGTCATATTGTTCATGGCTAGCTTCCGCTCTGTGTGGCGCTGCAGCCGCTGCTCTGCCAGGGTCAAATCCTCTGTGTTGAAGTCATTCATCTGCCGGAGCAAGTCCTCATTCCAGGCATCCAACTCTGCTGTCACCTGCGAGGAACCACCACCACTATCAGCACAGGCTCACTGGACCAACGAGGATGCTAGGTTGAAGCCTGCACATCTAAGTTTTATGGACTAGCCCATCCCACCTAGTCTCTGTTTTGTATCCTTAAATTATATCTGAGCAACACTGCTATTCACCCATGTATATGTGGTTTTAAAATGTTCTCTGTGTTTTAATGTCTACAGCAGCAGCAAAAGAAGAGCAACAAATATAGTTTCTAAAGTTTCTGAATGCTCATTTTTTTATTTTGTTTTGTTTTTAGACAGGGTCTCATTCTGTAGTCCATGCTGGTCCTGAACTCACTATGTTGCCTATTTAAACCTCAAACTTACAGCAATCCTCCTGCCTCAGCCTCCCAAGACTCATCCCCTTTGATCCTCTCAGTGATCTAGTGAGGCAGGCAGCATGAAGATCCCTGGATCTGCCATACAGAAGAGGAAGCTGACTCTTACTCAGACAGATGTAGTGTCAGGGAAGACACTGTTTCTCAAAGTTTTGCCCTCCTATCAAGAAGCAAAGCATTAAAAGTAGCTCCATTGTCCTACTAATGGCAAAGATAATCCACTACTCTACAAACGTTACTCTAAAAGTATTTCATAACTGGAAAGGTCTTCAGAAACTAAGTGGTGACGCTATTTCAGAAGCAGAACTTGAGGGTTAGAGAAGTCCAAGGAAAGGCTAAAGAGCTGATGCACACCAAACCCTGGGGATCCATGTTGGTTCTGCATTCCATTGCACAGGATTCTCTACTACAAAGGCTGATACGTGGAAACAGCGACCAAGCCACGAGTAACCATGTAGCAACTCTTTAGAAATTCAAGCAGATTATAGTGAATTGAAAGGCAGTAACGACTCTAATAAAGACCGAAGCATTAATGAATGGAGACACTGCCCTCCCATGAATTAGTTAATTTCTTATTACTCTTACCTTAACTCAGGTGACTTAACTTAGTCTACTTTCAGCCTCCTTCAAATTGAGAAAATCTTATATTTCCTTTGCATTCTCTGCAATCATCCACTGAATTACATAAATAATTCCACCTGATGCACGAATCCTTTTCAGACCTGTAATTTCATACTCTCTCAGTGATAGCCCTGTGAAGGCAATAACATGGATACTGTCTCTGCCTTTCCTGAGGGGTGAAAGTTATGCACCTTTGCAGTTACGGCCCAGTAGTCTAAGCACATACCTCAGACACCTAGTTTAATGGTTTTCCTTAGGACAGGTCACATCTACATGATGGGTGACATTGCCTTCCCACTTACTAAATGCTGCTGCTCCAAGAGAATTAAGAGATACTGGGAAGTAGAAGTCCAGATCAAAGCAAGAGACAGAGAAGAATTCTTATGCCCTGTGCTAGGGTCATGCACACTGGGCAGGGAAAGCCAAGCAGTCCCTTACAAGAAGCTGCAGTCTAGGTCACAGGATTCCATTTGTTTGTTTACAGATAAGACTTTACTTCAAGCAAAACAGAAACAGATGCAAGCATAGTAGTTCTTTTTAAAGCTGAGATAGAGGAACTATAGGAACACTACTCTGACTGCCCTGGATTTCCACCTCATGCCTCAAGTCTTTTCAGGTCAACTTATATCTGCAGAGCTCAGCAGGAAAGCCTAGTGTGTATTTGTTGTGGGGAGAATTCAGGGATCCTGGGAATGAGCAGGTTTCTGTTGTAGCCTCATCTTTGACAAGTACTTCACTCTCCACACAGAGTAAGGGGTTAAATGGAGAACAAGAGAGATACTTCATTTATAATTTATAAGAGATAATTTATAGGATGAACTAATCTTTGTAGGTAAATGCTTGTTTGCCCGTCCTATTCTAAAATTGAAATATAATTTACATATACTATATGTATAAGCACTTGGTTCTATGAGTTTCAACCTTTCTTTGCACCACGTATCCATCAGCAAAAGTGAAATCTAGGCCTTTCCATTGTGCTAACAAGTTCATTCATTGGCAGACAGTTCCTACCCTGCCCAATACCAAGCACCATTTTCTGATTTCTCTCACCACAGGCACAGTTTTGCCTACCCTTGGACTTCTATGAGTGGGCTAGTATGGTATGTACTCTTTTAGGGCTAGCTTCTTTTGTTCCACATGCTAAACTGGAGACGCATCCATTTGGCGTTCATCTCTTGCTACAGCTGACTGTACTCCACTGTAGCGATACATAGTCTATTCATCCATGCCCTTACCAACGATCTTTTGGGTTACTTCCAGAATGTGGCTTTTATAAATAAGGTTGATATGATAGTTCTTATACAAATATAAGGATACAGGTTTTCTGTGCTCTTGATTACCTACAAGTGAAATTGGTGGATTATGGGTAGGTGTATAAAAAAAGTTCAGTGCAATATTTTATATAACAAGCAGCAATGTATGAAAGTTCCAGTTGTTCTCTACCTCACCATCATCTGGTATTATCTACATAATTTTAGCATGCTAGTGAGTGTGAAGTGATAACCAATTACGGATGACTAATGATGATACTGATGGTGAACATCGGCCACTTGTGTATCTACTTTTGTGAAGTTTCTAAGTCTTTAGTTCATTTTTAGAAAACCAGGTTATTATATTTGATTGTAGTTTGTAAGTTACTAATATATTTTAGGTATAAATCCTTCATTAGATAATATATTAAAAATGGATCAAACCACAGTTTGTCTTTCCTTCCTTGCCTACTAGCTAAAGGAAATCAGAAAATAAGCAGGAAAGGAAGAGCCTGCTTCCTTTTCTTAGATTTAGTGTTTGTTTTGCTCTCATGAAACTGAGCTTCTAGGAGGTGCTTTTGCTGCAGGAAGATCCCAAACTTATCCAAAGACCAGGAGTCTTTGTAGGGAGAGGGAGCAGAGAAGGCCTGAGGAACTTCAGGAGGCACAGACACTCCAAGGTTTGGTGTCTTGGGAATATGATTTAAACTGAAGATAAAATCTTTCCAGGTGGCTATATCTGGTGTTTCTGTGTTCTTTATTCCTCTTTCTTTACCTGCTTACACCCTCATCAATTGACATGGTTAAGATGAACGACCCAAATCTGTTAGGCAGCTGAAAAATGAGAATTTCAAGGGAGCACTCTTCATAGCAGACTGATTCCTAAGGCTACCTTCCTGGCTCGACATCTTTTCTACTGTCTGTATCTGACTCTTCCTTTCTGTCCCCCATATCACCCACCAAGCATGATGGCCAGAGACTTCAATTATTTGACTTTCGTGATTTTAATGTGGACTGGAGCTTAAATTATTCCCTTTCCTATTTAAAAAAAATCCTCAAAGTCTGTGCTTTGAGTTCCTCTTCACCTTCTTTCTGGTGTACAAGGCTGATATGCAACTGGGGATCTTTTTTTTTTTTTCTCCAAGAAAAAAACCTTTGTTTTTCCTTAAAAAAAAACTATGAATTCATTTTCTTTATTTCACATGACTCTTTTAAGTTAATCATATGTTCGTTGAAAAGATCTCTAAATTAACTGTGTGTTACTGACGTTATATAAATGCCAAGTATAATTTATCCTTGTAAGAAAACACACTGCCTTCCACCTATAGGTTATTTTTGTTTAAGAGTATGATAATTCTGCTTTTTTTACTGATTCTTCTAGATTGCCTCATATGAAGATAATGTTAACCTATTCAGAGTCATCTGATTCTGAGGGGCCTCAGATATGAACAGGAGGCACAGGAGGAACAGGAGGGTGTGAACAGAAAAGCTCAAGCTGCAGCACAGAGCATTTCCTGCCTGCACGCACAGGTCCACTGCAGGGCTGCGCAAACGCCTTCAGCTCCCTTCACACGTGCTCCCCACGAACACACAGGGCTCACCTGGATGACTCAGCAATGAATTATGAGAAAAATACTCGGAAGAATACGTGGGATGTTTAACTGCTTAAAATCTGTCAAAATACATATCTTGAATAGATAAGAGAATATATTGGATATACAGGATGTATAATTATATGTAATGCATTGAATTTGTATTATAAAATATTTTATAAATAATAATTACACTGATTACAATGAAGTAAGTTCTGAGTAAGAGCTAGGAGCTTTGCTAAAAACATCATATGTGTCACATCATTAAATACTCTATGACTTGGACATATTGTCATCCTCACTTTTCAGATGAAAAAACTGAGATTTTCAAGAATTTAAGTAATTTACCTATAGTTAGACAATTAGTAAAGTAAGTGAAACCAGGAAGGTTTCAAATCCAAGCAGCCTAGCCCAAGATGTTGCACATTTGATCATGGCACTATGGAGCTTCTCAGAAAATAATAATTATATATTGAAAAAATTCCAAATGTGTCATATATCATTAAGGTTTGATCTCATCCCAACTAGCAATAAGAAGAATCTACAGCATTTAATTGTGAGGGAATGTTACCGAACTTCACGGGCTGCTGAGTGCAAAATAAGCAACTTTCTGTTCAATGTCAGACTTCATTAAGATGAGAAAACGAAAGCTAAATACTCTCCACTAGTCTATAAGTGCTGGCTGGCAGAGAGCTGTAGAAATTGTCTCACTGCATGGAAAGAGCTATTTGACCTATAATGGGTTTATGTGTTGACATAGGTTACCACTGTGAAACTAAAATAAACTAAATTGTCGCTGTCATTTATTCTTCTTATCCAGTACAGTGGCCCACACAAAATTCTTTTCGGAGAGCCGACTTATCAAATGTTTATATTAGTTCCAAGACAAATTGTTTTAAATATATTCTAGCAGGTTCCCTTATTTCAAAAATATATGTAATCTGTATGAGGAGTTAAAACATTTATTTCAATAGCTATATAATGTGGGTATTACAAGAATTACAAGGAACTTTGGAAGAAAAAAACTGTAGTTGTTTGTAATTCATGGCAAATTGTTGTGATTGATGAGTCCCAATATTCAATTATCTACTTTTTATTCCAATTGGATCACTTAAATAGCTGAGTAATTTTATGACCTATTTCATGTTCTTTCTCTTCATCATCAATATTATTAAAACTTAGGTCTTTGATACAATCACAACTTTACTGGGGTGAAGGGATCCTGAGTAAGGAATTTTGTCTATACCTTTGCCTTCTTACCAATATGAGACTTGAGAAATTCTATTCTGCTTTCTAAAGAACTCTACTCTTTTGAAGAGCTCCTCTAACATGCAGTGCTCACTTATGCTAGGCCTAGCAATGCTGAAACATCTTTTCGCTGTAAGCCAAATACCCGATCTTGAATCTTAGGTCTGTTGTCTTCTATTACAGTGTGACCAGAAAGGAAAGCATGCAGCATTGAGCCTTGATAATGTTACCTATGTTCAGGTCCATAGCTCCAACCTACCTACACATTACAGAGTGACCTGAAAATGTTTTTAAGGATCTTTGATGATTTACTGTAAACTGGTGACTTGATAGAAAAATAAGGCTGTATGAACAATTTTGACTTTTTTTTTGAAAAGGAAAATGGAAGGCAAAACCTCCCTAAGGTTAATTGGTCAGGTACACTGTAAAAACTTTCTTAGCAATTATAAAGTAATTTTTTAAATACCATAAATGTTGACCTTATTTTCATAAAGTCCTTTGTTTAGATTATTTTTCTTGGTGTCATTTCTAGGACTCTCTATTATAAATACCCATTTCTATGTGTCATTCATTCATGTTTTGCAGCCTAATGAAAAACACATGAAGTTTACTGAGATTTTTATTGGTAGATTGGTTCTGTAGTATCAGTCTGACCACACAGAGATGGTTTTGTGCTGTGTGTGGTAGAAGAGGGCTCTTCAGGGAAGACAGGAATGCCCTAATTCAGAAGGGTAGGCTGGCTCATTTGTTCATTGCTGTAAGCACATTTCAAATTATTGCTCTTTTCATGTCCCTTCAATGAATTTATCTGTTTTCCAGTTTAAGCCAAACTAGCATTTACTAAAAAACACATAACAAGGTTGCTGCAAAGAAACTGCAGTTTGAAAATAAAACTAATCGTGAAGGCAGAGGAGAACTTTGCTCAGCTACATAACATGGTAAGAAAGTAATGGCAATGTAATCAGATCTGTCAAGAAGCCAGTCAAAAGATAACTGGAAATTATTTGAAATTTGGACTCACAACTCCCAATGAGAAAGTTAAACTTCACCCAAAGGCCACACAATTATTTTCTAGGCACATGACATTTTAATAATTTATATACTAATAAATATACTTATGTAGGAGATTGTAAGGTAGAGCTATTTTTTTGAGAAGGTACATAATCACTACACTATTTTTGCTTCTAAGATACTTATTTCTCCTGATGATTCTAACTGTAGACAACATGAAAAATGAAAGAAAGCATCAAAGATTAAAAAAATCATCCATGTTCTTACAACCACAAAATAATTAATAGCATTTGGTGAAATGTCTCTTCTACCATGACTAGTTCATACAAAACGTGTTTTTATAGTGGTAGGGCTTAACCCAGAGAAAAAAAATTTATTAGTCCTCATGTTCTACTGTGGATCACACTGTCAAACATTTAAGAAGTTCACAAAGGTTTGTCAAGTTTGCCAGTCCTGGTTTAATATTTGCCTAATGAATCAGATAAGCTTCACTTTACAAGGCAAATGCCCTGTGATCTCATTCCAGGTTAAAATGTGGAAACCATATGAATACTGTTTTTACTGTGTAAAAGGAGACAGACTGGTGTAACAGCTCATGCATTATCCTAATTTTTAAATTAACTGGCCCATCTCAGTGATATGATTGAGAAGTCATGCTCAGATTCCTCAAATATCAAAATGGCAAGCCTGCTCTGGCTTTCAGTAATCCCTAGGAATTTGGAGCATGTCCATCAAATGCCTTCCTTTTGGAACAGAATCATAACTGTTGGTCCTGCAGGTTTGGAGGTTGCCCTGGCTTATATTAGCTCTGATGTGGCTCTTATTCCAGAAATCACACTCAGTTTCACACTCTGAGGCTTCTCTAGGAGTTTGTTCTTCATTCCCACAGTGAAGCATAGCTGGTATTTGAAATAATCTCATCACTATCAAAAATAACTTCTGACAATCTGACTTGAGGCAGTTTTCCCATAGGTTTGGCAGGATTTCCATTTCTATCTAAGATTAGATGTAGCATTTTCCTTGGCTTTGGGCCTCCTCCTGGATGAGGAATAAGACCCCTTCAAATTCTGGATGTCATATCCAACACCAGATGATGCAGACAAAATCAGTATTCATATCTCTTTCATGTTATTGGTTCCGCATGCTACTTTCTGACATTTGTTCCACTGCATTCCAAGTGTGCAAGTTGCTGTCTCATATTTGGGAGGATTGGAGGGGGAGACAGTTGAAAAGATTTTTTTTTTACACACAGCAAGGCTGAACAATGCAAATCCTACAATTTAAATATCGAGCTCCTCTACTGCAACAGTCAATGAGAAGCCAATTTAAAGTATTCGAATTATACTCATATTACTTTCTGCATATGCTGAGCAAAGGTTGGTTGTAGGCACACCTGGGGCCTACAGAATGCTAATTAAACATAACTTCTCCTTTGTAACCTCCTACTCCTAAATACTACAGAACAATGTCTCTCACCCTTCTTTTCTCTCTATAGTGCCTATTTGTCCCCCTTTGTGAATTTCAAAAGCACTTTTCAATGAATGTCAGTATTTCAGTTGCTCTTCAAAAATGTGTTAATACTATTTTTTACCTGAAATTCTTTTGAGACAGAGTCTCACTTTCTAGCCCAGGCCTGTCCTGTCCTGAACTCATTATGTAGTGCAGGCTGGCCTTAAGCTCACAGTAATCTTCCTACCTCAGCCTTCTGAGTGCTGGGACTACAGGTGTGTGCCACCACACCTGTCTTTATGTGGTACTGGGGAATCAGTCTCAGGGCCTTTTCTTGCAAGGCAAAGCGCTTGAACTGCTGTGCCACTCCTCTAGGCCTGAAATTGTTTTGAATACATATTCAAAATAAATAAAAATTATAAATACACCTGAAATCACAAATCAGTGAAAAATATAATTGATAGTTAAGCTCTAGATTCAAAATTTTCTTTTGTTCCAGAAATTACCTAGGATGCACATTTTAGAACACACAATATTTAAGTAGCAAATTACTGAAGATCTCAGGGAGGCAGAGGTCAAGATGTAATCATAAAGTAAGGAAGAAGAAAGTAAATTTTCTTTTATTTAACATTTTAGATTCTCAACATGGAAGAAAATGGTAGCACTTGGCACCACAGTCCTCTGGTCCTGAGTAGGATTAGAATTGAAATATTGGAGTTTTTTCAAAAAAAAATCATTTGTTTTCCCTCAACCAGTTCCATGGAAGTTTCCATAGATATAGCTAAAAGACTGGTGCACAGAATTCAAAAGCTCCAGTCCCCAAAAGATGTTTAGAATGCAAAAGAACAAAGAAATGGGAGACAGAGAATTGGCTTTCTAATGTCCTACCATACCACTCAAAAGTAAAGAAAAGACAGTGCTTTTAATTTAATCATTTATCATCCTTGAATAGGAGAAAGTGCCATATGTGCTAGATATTCTTCATGTCCCAGAAACTCTACTGGCCAGTCACTTTTTCAAAATAGGAAGCAGTAAAAGATGAATATTATGTTGGGAAGACATCAATTAGCATCAAAAGGAGACATGAATGTTAGATCGTATAATTCTGTTCTTCCAAAAACGAGCTGAGAAGTCTAAAATGAACACCCTCATGGCCTTGGCACGAACTCACTTTCTCAACTGGAAGAGTTCGAATTAAGATACAGGTCTTAATATCTGCAACTCTTGACTTCATTATGTGTATCACCTGGGGAGACCATCTCATCTTATTGATATTTTATTTTCTACTTTTTATTTTTTTGAGACAGGGTCTTTCTCTGTAGTCAGACTGGTCCTGAACTCACTATGTAGCCCAGGCTGGCTTAGAACTCAGGACAATCCTTATGCCTTAGCCTCCAGAGTGCTGGCAATAAATGTGTGTCACATCCAGACAATATGTGGTGCTGGGGAACTGAACCCAGGGCCTTGTGCTTTCTTAGGCAGGTGCTCTAATCACTGAGTTAAGCCCCCTTTTAATACCTACCTGCTCAATAAGCTACAAATTTCAATGACTTTACTTCAGGCACCAACAGGAAACTCTGTGGTCTTTCAGTGGCCAAATTATCAAGTAAGAGTTCATGAAGAGCAACAAAACTTCTCACTGAAGTAACTGATTAACAAAGAGTAAAACAGAGTGTCTCTATTCAACACTAGGATGAGGGAAAATGGAGGGAATAATATCATGATAAAACATGGATTTTGTGAGTCCTAAAAAGGTATCTCATTTATACTCTTCACTAGCTCCCTTAGACGATCACTCTGTCCATTCGATGCGGCAGTACCCTTGGCCAGGAAGCGCTCCTCTTGACATTCTTTCCTACCTTTTCCTCCCTTCCTCCGCCCCTTCTTTCTGTCCATTCCCAGCCTACCTCAATGGTGTACTGCTCAAAGATGCGTAGTTGCAGGAAGATGTCCAGCTTGATCTTTCTCTCATGAAAGAGCTCTTCCATCTGCACCTGGGCATCGTCCAGCTGCTGCAGAACTGACTCAATGTGGCTGATTGAGCTACTGTGTGGTGTCTTGTTGTTGGACACAGCTGAGTCCCTGTGGCAATAAGGGGGAGAAAAAGGCAGGGACAGGCCTTGCCATGTTAAAAGTGACAGAAGAGGAAGGGGCTTCCTTATCCAAGCAAGGTGAATATGAATCAGTTAACTCATTCGATCAAGAGAAATTTATCCAACTCCTACTGTAAGCGTGTCATTATCTGCTTAGTAGGAGAACCAACAACACATGCATCCTCTTTTAGGCTCACAAGTTTTATTACCAAAACTAGCTGGTCTCTTTTTTCTCAGAGAGAACTGCAAAAGGAACCGCATGAAACAAGGTGCAAGGAAGAGCTCTACAAAGTAAACAGGTTACAAACATGAAAATGGTCCCATACCTAAGCACAGTCTAAGATCTATGGTGTCAATACATGCACGAACACATATCATGATACACATATCACGATACACAAAGGTGGAAAATTAAAGGCACATGGAAACAAAAACCTCCCTACTTTTCCTCACAAAATTGGTATAATAACATGACATAAAGGCACCCAAATTATCCATTTTGCAATGCTATTCTAATGCTGTGGATTGGTGTTCTCAAACAGGTTTTAATCTGTAGTTAGGAAAGTTTGGAATCTGGACTATGCAATCCGGGATGAAGTCTTCACTGTGACATACATGGGCTGGTGACCTTGGAGATTCACCTCCCTGAGTTCTAGTTGTTTCACTGGTAAGGTAGAGTTGACAGTGCCTTCCCTGATCACTTCACAGCTTGCTGTTAATGACCGAGTATATGTGAACTGTGACGAGGAATGTGCTCATGAATGATTATTAACTACTACACTTCACAAGTGAAATGTCAAGTACCAACCGGGGCACAGGCCCAAACCTGGACAGTAAAGCCTAGGTGACAAAGCTGGAACAACCAACAAGTTTCAGAGAGGATGATGCTATGGTTAAATCTAAAATGTTCCTCTAAAGTCTCATGTTTTCAGAGATGGGGCTTTCAGGAGGTGATTAGGTCATGACAGCTCTAACTTCACCAGAGGGTTAATCCACGATGAGATCACAATCTGATGGCATTACTGGGAGGTAATGAACCTCACAACGTGGGGCCTCGTTGCCGGGATTGGGTCATGATTCCCAGTCTCTTCTTCTCAGACTCCCTCCCCCCCCCTTTTTTTTTTGCTTCCTAGTTGCTATGAGGTAAGCAGCTTTCCTTTGCCACATACTTCCTCCATCTTGTTGTGTCTTTCCATAGGCCTAAGAACAATGGAGCCAGCCAATCTCAAACAAAAACTCCTGAGACCATGAACCAAAACAAATCTTTTCCTCTTTAAGTTCTTTTCTTAGGTATTTGGTTATAGTAATAGAAAGCTAATACAGATGAGCTGATTTGATAGTTTAAAGAAACAAATGCCCTGGTGGCTCAGGCCTGTAATTCTAGCATTCTGGGAGACTGAGGCAGTAAGACCACAAGTTTCAGTCCAGCCTGGACAATTTAGTAGGTTAGTGAGTCCCTGTCTCAAAATCAAAAATAAAAATAAACTGTGAATGGAGCTCAGAGTGAAGTCTCTGAACTGGATCCCCACTACCAAAACAAAACAAAACAAAACAATAAATAAAAACAGATGAACACAGTCACAATGGTAGGATATGTGTTCTCTTAACAGATTCTATACAAAAGTAGTTGGAAAAGGAAGTGCACTGAAGAGAACCAAGAGACAGGGATTGATGTGCTTGGAGGTGAGGTAGTAAGCCCTCCAAAAGGCAAGTATCACAGGAAAACTATGGAACATAAGAAGTTTAGGTTCCATAGGCCTGAGTAAGAGCCCTGGAGCTGTAAATGAATTAGTACACTCTTATTTTGTGACACCCTGTTAAAATACAACTTAAGAAGCCTGAGAATGGTGTGGTAGGGAAATCATTGGTTTTGAATGCTTTTACTAGCAGGTATTCTGAAAGGTCCTTTGGACGTATGCTTGTCTCAGAAGCAGTGGCATCTGAGCACACCTCGCTGTTCCTGGGGAAAGAACAAGGGCAGTCTGATAAGCACTTCTCCCTTTGCCATTTCAGGAAGCTCCAGATTGCTATCTCCTCACTTCGCCTATTTAAACATGAAACTGGACCAAATCTACCCTCACTATTACATGTACACTCCCAACATGGGAATTGAGCCTAGGGAGGTATACCCCTGCACCACAGTTTCCAGAAGAAAGAGAATGATTTCTACCATGTACAGCACCTAAGTCGGCGTAACACTCACTAGAAATTATAGATACAGTGCAAAACCATATTAGGTATACCAGGGAAGAATGTCAAAAGGACAGTGGAGACTGGAGAAACTGTGCTCCTGGTATGTGTAAGCATCCCATCAATGTCTACTAAGCCTTGTTTCCTCTTTTCCTTTGACTGGATTTGACATTAGGGAGGGAACCTGGGCTAGAGTCAAGTCAGTGAAAAAGTGAATGTAGTTGGTGGCTCTGGGTTACATGCCAATGGCATGTGATGAAATCCATGGAACTTAAAACTTGTAGAACAGGTACCACTAACATCATTGCCTTCACCATCACAGAGTAACCTTCAGCCCCTAGGCATTATGCAAGGCTGGCTGTTGGAAAGAGTACCTGGCATCTCTATAGCCCCATCCCCACAAAGAGTGAAGCCAGATAATTTTGTGAATAGCATTTGAAGAGAGAACAAAGCCATCATAAAATTCTAGAGCTGACAGAATTTCCTAGAGCAAACCACTTAATTATACGGCAAAGCAGCTGAGGCCCTGAGAGGTTAAATGCCTGCCTACTGTTTGTAATTTTCTTTAGGAGTAAATGACAGTGGAGTTTTCTAGGTAGGCAGACAGAACTGCCATGTATTATGTATTCATGAAGATGAACTGGGAGAAGACGGGAAACAAGCTGTCTTGTTAGTATGCAATAGGAGGATTCCAAATATCTCATGTGCATTTTAGAATAGAGATTATTAATTTCCAACAGAAAAACATGTCAGGGCCATCTAAAGGTACTACCTCTTTATTTATTTAATTGACAGCTGGTGAAGGCAGAAAAGCCCTTCCCAATTAAAGTAATTCCCGCTGGTCCCGGCGTTGACCTGAGACTTGCTGATGGTATTACTTCTGCTCTCTGCTGGCAGAGATTCCAACATTTGGTGATAGGAACATGCTCTTGAGAGCAGGCATCATTAGTACTATCAGATCCTATTTACACAGCACCTGGACATGGGGCTGGTTGCTAACAGCTTGCCTGAGGCCTGTGACACTTTGTCCAAGAAGCCAGTGCCCTTGAGAGGAAAAGGAACTAAACGCTAATGTCAACAGAAAGGGGGTAATAATGGTATGGGTGATTGTAAATAAAGATAAGGCTTGATTCACCAGGATTTTTCTCATGTGTATTTAGGTTGTGGATATTATAGTAGAGGTGTGTGTGTTCTATTTTGTGGGCAGCAAGAAATGGTTGGAAGATTCTCAGTAGGTAGTAAAGAGCTAGGTGGGAGATCACAAGTTCTCTGCATACTCAGCACAGTAAAGCCAAAGGTCAGCAAAAGTGACTAGAAAGGCACTGGATTCAGAGTTAGGCTTAAGATCAGATGTCAAAAAATATCATATTCCATAATGCATATTTTTCCACATGGCCAAATATGTCACGGTTTTTAAGGGGTTAAAATCATTTTGCTGTGTTTTGTTATTTTTACTATATTTATGTTATGTCTTGACTGATAAACATTATCTGAAGTCATAAGTGATGCCCTCAAACACCTAGCTTTGTCATTTACTACTTCAGTCCAACTCAAGTACAGGTTTTTGCACGTCTGACAGATGAAGGAACTGAAGCTCACACAAGACCACAAAGCGGGCTGGGGCTGAGTCAGGACTGGAACATGACTTATCATGACTTATCTTGTATCTAGCCCGAGGTATTTCCCACTGGAAAGCATTGCCCATGCTGACCTGGCCTCGCTGGGCTCCCCTAGGGAGGGAGGCGCTGACCTGAGCTGCTGGATAAGGTCTTCGCCTTCCTTGATGACATTGAGTGTGGCATCCAGGGTGGCAGTCTGTTGTTGCTGGAACTGCTTGATCAGTTCCTGGACCGCATCCACAGAGTCCGCACAGACATCTTCCAACATTTCCTTCTGCAGGTCTTCCATCCATGTCCACAACTGTGGGGAAGAGAGCAGAGATTCCACTAAAAGCAGAGTGGAGAGGCCAGGGCTGCAGAGAGTACAAAATAGGTGAACTGGAGTTGCCCCATCTATCCTCAGCCAGTCAGTAAAAAGTCAGGCTGTCTTCCCTCCTATGAGTGTCTATACACACGGTAAGCTGGACTGTACACGTGTATTTGTATTCATTATTCATTTTTACCATACTTAACTCCATAAGTGTTAGCATTCCCTAAGGAGAGGAGCCACCTGTGTGGTTCAGAGAAAGTTACAAGTATCTTAGAGCTAAGAAACCCCTAACCTTGAGAAACTAAGAACAGGAGACTGAGCAGACAAATATTTTATCTTTCAGAAAAGAGAAAAGGGAGGACTACGCAGGAATCTTCCAGAAAGCTAGGAACTGGTTCCTAAAAATGTATCATGATATTGCAAATTTGCAAAAGAGAATAATGCTCAATTACTTAGAATTAAATGAAGATAAGCAAGAATCTATGTGAAATTATTTTGTATTTTTTAATCAGGATGGTTAAATTGCTTAGAGAATTAAATGTTAATGCATACTTTGCCTTAATTTCAATAAAAGTATAAGAGCCAGGCCTGTAGTCACAGCTACTTAGGAAGCTGATGCAGAAGGACCTTAAGTTCAAGGTCAAACTTGGCAACTTAGCAAGAAAGAAAGGGAAGAAGACCAAGAGAAAGTGGTTATGGATGTAAGAAGTAGAGAGTTCCTAGGTTTGATACTCAGTACAATAAATAAATAAATAAATAAATAAATAAATAAATAAATAAAATATACCATATAATACTCAAGATGATGAAATGTGGCCAGGATTGCATTACTGGTTGTAAGACTCTAAAAGCTAAATATAGTATTTTGAGCAAAGTGAGCACTGGAAATGAGGACAGGTTGAACTGAATTACTGAAAACTCTTATTAACAGGTCTTCCACACTCGGAAAACAGAAATTACTTTTTACTGCTATTGTTGAGTACTGAATATTTCCATAAAGTTTGGAGGAGAAGATGAATGTGGTATCTACTTTGAAACCAGGAGTCTTCACCTGGCTGGCGGGAGAGAGAAACTGAGGTCTCTTCCAGAGAAAAAGCTACTATGTAGAAAGAAAATTGATAGATAAGTCAGAAAATATAAAAGCTGCTAGCATGACGTTGCCTCCAAGATAGTCAAAGTCTCAAGTGCTTTAGCACTAGATTATGAACACACATGATACCAAGGTAATATTTTAAAATCTGGCAAGCTTGAGCAGAGGGCTACTTAAAATTTTTTAAGACCAGGTACACAGTCACTGTTTGACAGCAGCAGACTTAAATTGGAAGCTCATAATTTTGAATAAGCACCTCTGAGGCTTAGTACTATACCATGAAGTATGTGTTTTGTACTGTAAGTAGAACTAAGTTCTGGTATTGGTTTATATGCTATTATTTAAGCTGTAACTTTCTCAATATCTGAGTGTCCTAGATGTCTCCTCTGCAGGTGTCTATCTGATTTAGTCCTGACCACCACACTTACATTGCTTTGAAGAGTACAGATTAGAAAGAAAACACTATTACTAATTTTCATATTATCTGGCAGCCAACGAGACTCAGCAGGAATGAATTCTCACTTCAAACTTCTATAAGCCAATGATTGCCAGAACTAATTAGGTAAAATCATGGCAGCAGCAACCTTATGTGTTTCTTTTTCTACTGTCCTCCACTTTTGTTTCTGTTCCACTGAGAAATTCTCTTTTCCCTCTGCAAAGCATGTCTGCACCACACCTCTTCATCTAGCTACCGCTCCACAGAAAGATTCTCATTTTCAGCCATCATCAGGCCCTCTCTCCTAGATCTCAAAGCAATGTTCTATCAGGGTCTTATTTCCTACTTGGCAATGGCGACCTGGTCCATATTCTGTGCATTCTTTCTCTCAGAACACATGTAATTGTGGCCCCAAATATCTAAATCTAAATTGTATCGACCTAATTTGAGGATTTCTAGAACCTTAGTAGCAATAGTGTTAAGACAGTTCTGAGGGATCCACACAAGACTTGTCCTAGTTAATAAGAGATATTCAGGAAGTCAGGAAGGGCCAGCCCACAACCCCTTCCTGCCTGCCTAACAGGGCACCCAAAGATAGAGAGAAGGAGACAAAAAATGAAGAGAAACCCTACGACACTAGGAGTTTGTAGAAATAATAAGGTCTACGGGCGAGCAGTTTGGAAAAGAAGTCATTTTACTTTATCATCTCCTCCTACTGACTGGCTGCTCCATTTATACACTCAGGCCAGCACAGAACTGGTACAACTGAACGTCCCTCTGGGATGCTGAAAGAAGCATTATTTCCACAGACCAAACTCCCTCACTCTCTCATTTTGAAAGAGATTGTAATGTTTTTGTTTTTGGCATCAACCACCAATTTTTTTTTCTTAAAGACATATGACAGCTGGCAACTAACATAGAAGATATAGCTATTCTGTCTTTCAGATCATCCTGAGTTAGTTTTGGAACTGCAGTAGGTGGGTGGAGAAATATGTACATAAGTGTTTGTGGGTTTGTAGTTTGTGTGTGTACTCATGATCAAGAAATGGTGTGGCAGAATGATTCTAAAGTGAGAAACAGACAGAAGTAAGCATTAAGTTGTCTAGTTAAGAGCTGATGTTGTCTGCTTTGGCTATATTCCTTAATTTGACTCTCATTTTCTTACTACAAAAATTATCTAAAAACTGGTATTTTGAAGGTTCAGAGATCACAGCATTTCCATAGAAACACAGCAAGGAAAGAGAATTCTGTCTGGACAGTCTCTGCAGAGCAGATGACATATGTTACAAATGCCTGGTCCTTAGACAAAGGCAGTGAGGACTGGGTGGACTCTTCTTCCTGACACCTTCCCTAGCTCTCTAGACTAGCAAACAGCCAGCTACCCTTTTGGCCCCTTGTTAAAAAAAAAAAAAAAAGTATTTCAAGTTCATGTTTGCTTGTCACCTCTGTTTTATCAAGTAGATCTCTCTGAGTAAAAACAAAATATTTTGTTTTGGAGGAGCTGGAAGATTAACTCAGTATTACAGCACTTACCTAGCATGAGCGAGGGTGTAGATTTCATCCTACACAACACACACACACATACATATACCCACATGCACACACACATGCATACTTCAAACACACATTTTTCCTTTTGAAAAGTAACATTTATTAAGATTTTTCCTAATTGTTAAAAGTATTATCAAAGAAAATACAAAACAAAAAATTTTAAATCAGCCATACTATTATTAACATCTTAATACATTTACTTCTAGACTTTATTCTAACTGTGTGATCAAAACTGTTGTCAGGCAGGATATATGGTTTTATATATACCACAAGCCTTTCTTTGTATCATTAATGACCTTTGGCTAGTGACTTCTAATGACTGTGAAATATTTCATTACCTAGATGTACTATGATTTGCTTTAGCAAACTTATCAATGTGGAATATCAATAGTCTCTAGTTATGCAAGATTATGAATAACACTGAAATAAAATAATCAGATGTTTTCAACCCTTCAGATCTGTAAGGTTGCAAAGAATTTATATAGCAAGGCCAATAGTAATAAGCGGACTCTTCAATCTGCAGAAGAAATGAGCCTGGAGGTTTTCTTTTTCATACTTCCTTCTGTTTCCTCTCTGATCCTGATTTGAGTAAATCTTTTGATGGGGGAAGTGCACAAAAGTAAAATTATGAACTTTAGCCTATTAAGTTATAGAAAGTAATTAAATCATTTGTGAAGAGAGATACTCAGTTTCCACTCTGAAACCATAAAAGGGGCTTCTACTCTATAAAAATTGCATCCTGCAGTGGTATTCTATTATACTTGGTACTAAGGCAAAACCTCAGCGGATTAACATAGAAAGAGAAGGAGAAATGAAGTAAAGAAGGAAGGACCTGGCCGTGCTAGGAAGGAAGAATCCTAACAGTGTCTGTCAGCAAACCTCAAGGCACTGTAGCAAAGCGGAGTAGAAGGTTTTCCTTCTAATCCCTCTACTCACTTGGGGCAGGAAGACAATCAGGGATCTCAGAATTCCATTACAAATTTACAGACTAATAGGCTGGGCTGCTAAACCTGCCTTAAAGAAAAAGCCAGACATCTGCACATAAAGAGGAAGGTATCTACATTCATGGACCAGGATCAAGTAAGGCCCATACTTAGCAAGGTTTGAGCAGTGGCACATCTTGAGAGGTATTAAACAGAAAAGAAACCTCAGGAATTCTTTCAGTAGAGCATGGAAAGATGCTCACTTCTGCCATCTAATCATCCACTTCTGCCTGTCAAGCAGATCTTAGGGAAAATTCCTACTGGCAGTTCACATTTCCCACCTGCCTCCTTTGTTTTCACTGTCTGCAAAACTAAGGTCAAAGAAATGGAGTGGATGAAAGATGTGGTTGAGTGAGCTTTTTCCTCTTCCTTCCCTCCTCTTTTCTTTTTCTTGGGAAAGACTATCACCTTCCCACTGTCAGGAAATCCTAACAACACTACATTTCTCAGTCAAAATCTACCTCCCCATCAAGTCTGTGTCAAAAGAAAGGAGAGTAAGGAGAAGGAAAAGCAGAGACGCAGGAAGCTAGAGCAGAGCAATGGCAGCAGTGAGGCACGAAGTGTGCGCAGGTTGAGCCTCTCTAAGAAAAATCCAAAATCCAAAATGCTCTAACATCCAAAATGCTCTGAAATAATCATTTTGGACTTTGATTTTCATATTAGGGATGCTCAATCTGTATTTAGGAAGACAGGTAAAATCTCAGCTATACTACCAGCAAACTCTGTAACCTTAGACAAGTTATTTTATGAATATTTCTTGTTTAAAATATATTTTAATAAAATCTGTGTTCATAAGATTATCATGAAGATTATATGAGATGATATGTACCTAAAAAAGAGTAGGTTCCCAGATTTTTTTTAAACCCACCTAATATAATATACATTGAGTACTTAAAATTAGCCAAATCTTAGGCTAGGTAAATCACTTATACTAATTCAGACTTAATAATTATTATTACTATTTACATCAAATAAGGAAGAGAAAGAGGAGACAAGAAAGAAAGAAATCTTGGGTCAAGGGCCTGAGAGCCACCAAGTCCAGCTGTTATCATTTTGTAGATGAGAGAACCCAGGACTGGATCACAGAGACTTGCACAAGTTCATACAGTTTTTTCGTAGCAGTATTTGGACCAGAGTCCTATCCTCCCCGCCACCCCCTCCCCCACTTACTGGTCTATGTACAGAAGATAAGGGATGATGCTAATCAGCATCCCTGGAAGCTGGGAGCATCCTTTTGGGAGGAGGACATCCAGAGACACAGATTGTGTTCACTGCCTCCCCACAGAGCTGACATCTTGTGCTTATGAGGAGCGAGACTCCTACTTCATTCACACTCTATTTCCTCATCCACAGGCTGGCTTTAAAAGAGGATACACTTGTCTTTAGTTTCTGAGACCATCCTTTAGAATCCAGCAAGCCACAAGCAAGCAGACAACCAGGCAGGAAGCCTTGGATTAAAACTAATCCCCTTGCTTTACAGACACTCATCAGAGAATGGCTGCAGGTCCCACGGAGAGGGAGCAGAGCCAGCTTCAGGGAGCTCACCAGGCTTTATCTGCCTGGGGAATCTCAGGCAGATAGAAAACATCCCCCCCCCCCTTTTTTTTTTCCTGGTAGGCAATGTAATGATCTGCATTCATTCCCACAAACTGTCAGAAATGCCTGTGAAATAAATAACATCCAGGCTTCTTAATGCATTCCCAATATCAAAAATCAACTTAATTAAGTAGGGTTAATTTTTTCCTAAGCAGCAATCAAACTTTAATTAATACTCTATTAAAATGAATTCCTAGGGGAACACAAGCATGCATACAGTAAATGAATTCATCTGCCAAGAGTGTTATTGCACAAGATGCTAAATGGGGCCCCTTCCCAGACACTCAGTAACAGAGTGCCCCTGTTAATCAGAAATAAGAAGCAATCCCATGTTTACTCCTCTCCTCTTCTGCCCTGCCAGCCAATTCACATAATCTATCCTCCCCTCTCCTTCTTGCACTAGATAATGATTCAGTCTGGGATTCTGGGATTTAAGCTCAGTGGGCTTCCTCTTGTGTGGAAGTCACCTTGGCTCCCTTGCCTTCACAGCAGGTCACCCTACATTCAGGCCAGGTGAATGCAACTTTAATAGCCCCTTGTTATTGACTTCAAGAAGACTGACTTCCTCGTTTAAGAAAATCAGTAAAATAAAAACATAGAGCACACTTGCAAACTCTGTACGCTCCTTGCTGGTAGCAAGGTTCCCTGAGCAGAGTTCTGACTGATCCATTTCTGACAGGAAACTGTCAGGGACTGATTTCTGACAGAAAACAACAACCAAGAGAAAAGGGGAGTGGAACGCACTTCTCTTAACCTTTCCTCTTTTATCTATACCAGGGGTCCTCCAATTGTTTCTGCTGCAGACTGCACACTATGGTAGACCCCAGGGACCACCTACTTCCATAGCCTTCTTCCTTTCTACACGTGATGAGATGAATTTGATTATTTAGTGGCTATCTAAGTGGAAGTTTTCAAGAGAAAGTTGTTAAAATTGCCAGTGGTCAGAAGCTACTGATGTCACTCACACCCTCACCCCCCGCCCCCTCCAAGGAAGCTGGTCAGACCGTGGCCCACTTTATTAGGAAGCCACTCTGACCTCTGCAGGGCCAAATACTCTCTCATTCCTTACCTCTTTTGTGTGTGTGTGGAAGGAAACAGACATGTCCAGGAGAAGCTTCCGCTGCTCCACCCTGCGCACAAAGTCCTGGATGCGCACCTCCAAGTGTCGAGCTGCCTTGTAGATCTCCTCAGGGTCACATTCCCCCGTTTGAGCCAACTGCTCTGCTGCTTCTAGGAGCTTGTCTGCGTTGGTGTACGTATTCTGCCAGCAACAACAGTGAGGCAAAGTCAACTTGCAGTCAGGAAGGGAGCTTCGTGCCTTCCTACAGCCCAACCTGGGGCTTCCCGCACGAGTGGGAGTGAAGGGGCGGACAGGAGGAGGCACTGAGCCGTCAGCTCCCTGATCTGGCATCAAGAGGCTGTGCATGGTGCTGGCACTCCTCCTCACAGCAGGCGGACAGCCTGGCTGCTTGTAAAAGCGGGCACTAGTTATGTGCCTTGCCCGTCTCTGGGGCTTCTCAGAGGGGCAGCGCCCCTGTAAAGCAGCAAGGAGATTTGTGAGAATCTCCATATCCATTCAGCTCTCTATCCCCCACCCTCACAAAGCCTCATCCTTGCTCTCACATCTCAGGCTGTAACTGCCAGAGTCACAATTAGGGCATCCCCAAAGACGGTGTGCGTTTCTAAGTGAGAACACCATAAAAACACAAATGAGGAGGCTTGCTTCGCCTTTTCCCCAGGTCTCAGAACAGCAGATGTTTAACTTTGGAAACATAGCTATCACTTCAGAGGGGAAGGGTCAGCAACTCCCTGGAGACAAGAGGCTGCAGCCACAGCCAGCAGGAGCAAATGTAGGCTATTCCCAGTGGCAGGAAGAAGGCTGAATGTTACAGGAAGCTGGGAGGAGGAGACTAGTGATTTTGTTCATGATGAATTACAGCATCATGTGCACACACATGTGCACAAACTCATACGCACTCCTCCAACCTTTATTTGTACACACTGTGGAATTTTCCAGAGCATTTTAAAAGGCAATCAACATGCAATTATTATTCCTCAAGATGGGAGTTCCTGCTTACAGACAGTAGTTATTACAAAATACAGGTACAGCTTTTCTTCAGTAGACTTGTCTTTTACAAAAATCTGACACATCCTGAGGTAGAGCTGGTGACTCAGGTACACATGTATTTCTCAATGACCCTTGAATTAGCACAGTGTGTCATAGATTGGTGAATGGGCACTTCCTGCTGGCAATGTGAGTCTTGAAGTAAAGGCTATCATGTCAAACACCAAGTAGATAAAGAAGGATATGGATTTATAGGCAATGCCTGTGGTGCTTTGTTTTGCCTATGGAGACAGGGACTGCATATCTTCAAAGTTTTTGGACTCAGCTGAAGATCTGGATATTATGGATTGGACTGTGTCCCCTCAAAATTCATATTAAAGTTCTGCCTCCTAAAACCTCAGAAAAGGACTTTTTAAAAGAATCATTTCAGATGTAACTAGTTACACTATACTAAGTGATGTTGGAGGAAAGGAAGCCCCTAATCCTGTGTGCTGTCTGCTTATTAAAGAACACCATGTGAAGACACATACATACAGACAGGATGCCACAGAAAGACGAAGGGGGAGACTAAGGAGGTGTCTGCAAGCCAAGGAAAACCAAACCACAAACAGAGAAAGGCTTTGAGCAGATTTCTTTCTCACACTCAGAAAGAAGTAACACTGCCGACACATTGACCTTGGACTTCTTTCCTCCACAATTGAGAAAATACATTCCTGTTATTTAAGTCATGCAGCCTGTGGTGCTTAGTCACAGCAGCTCTGGGGAACAAACACACAGGGATTGACCTTTCCATAGGCTGCTAGGCCAGCATCATGCTTGGAATAACACACAGCATGACTGAGAAGGCCACTAGCAAGGATTGGCCTTGGCTTTTAGGAATTCCCAGGGACCTCTAGAGGATCCAGAAGGAATTTTATCTAAAAAGCAACTGCCTAAGGCAAATACTGTCTTGTTGAGGTGGAACTTTAAGGGAAGAAAAATCATTTGGCCCCCAACTAGAAAATTTGTGGAAATATTTGAGCAGCCTACATGAGGAAAGAGGCTTTTTCACCTAATTAATGAATGTCAAATCTAGAAAGCAAATTCAAGAATGTATCAGTCATGAGGGAAATGCAGGGAGAGATAGGTAATGTTACACAGGGGGCACTCTGGAGCTGTGAGCCAGGATTAAAAAGGCTCTACAGGGCAGGCTGCAATTCCTACTATACAAAGCCATATTCCATGAGAGAAATTGTTTCTTTGGAAGTGCTTCAAAGCTTCTGCTTTAAGCTCTAGAGAAACTCAGGAGACCCCACAGACATCTAGGGTTACAATTTCACATTTTAAAGACAATATACACGAATGTGTGGCAAAGCTCAGAAAGTAAGTTTAGACTTAGAATGATTAAGGGATAAATAAAAAGTAAAACTGTAGGGCCTACTGTGTGAAAGATGAGCAGCTCATCCCAGTTGACCCAGGACATTCCTGGGTTTACCACAGAAAGTTGTCTGTCCCCAAAATCCTTTTAATCTTGGGAAAACTGGGATTGCTTATTATCCTAATACAAACCCCATATTGTAAGTAGCTCAGGAGTACAGATGCACATAAAATGTATTATTTCAAGAATAAAATCATTGTTGAGAGAAATAACATGACAACACATATAATGAGGCAAGAAACATGACTCCTCACAGGCTCATTCAAAAAGCTGAGATATAGTTAAATACTACATGCTCAACTGGAAGGGCTGTGAACCGCCAACCTAGTAGACCAAGGTAAGGCCAAAGCCAGCCATGGGAATTATAGTGGCTGGCAGCCTCAAAATGAGGTAAGCAGGGATTCAGGAGACACAGGAATTGACCACAGCTGGTAGCCCCAGCCTCCAGAAATAAGCCTGTGGGTAGTGAAAACTGTAAATAACTTGAGAGTTTCCCTTTGATAAGGCTTCCTGTGCTTAGCAGACAAGCTTGGGCGAAACAGTGCTCAGCAGCCATATTAGGTTGTGACATAAGCAGGAGTCATTTTGAAATGAGCCTGCGTCTGAACTGTTAGGGTAAAAGAAGCCACAGAGAAATCACACATCAGAGATTTTGGAGGCACTATTAATCACTGCCTAGGAAGAAACTGACACAAGACACAATTGCAGAGAGGAGAGAAAGGCTGCTGACCGCCTGAATGGTTTGAATGGTAGTTGGAACATCTCAGAGAGTGCACAGCCCTGCCTTTGGGGAAGTGAAGACAGGACAGATAGATAAGCTTTGCTACAGAGGATGAGTGTGAACAAGATGCCATACAAGCCATCAGACTGTTATGTGCCCCCCACCTCCCAAACACACACACACACACACACACACACTGCCTACTCCCATCACAGAACTCAGTGGACTTCGAGCCACCCCACACACCTTCATACATATTCAAGGAAATCTCTCGACTAGGCCATTAATGTGAAGTCTCTCAACAAGAGAATCATGGGAAGATAAAGCAACAGGACACACACACTGGAGAGCCAAGAAGCTAATGTCCTGGGCCTCAAAGCAGTGGAGCTCATAGGAAAGGAAGTAAAAACCAAATAGACTAGTTGGTTTCTGCAGTCAGCTAGCTCAAACAAAACATTCTTATAGAAATACAAGACATGATCATGGACTTAAAGAGGAATTTAATAAATACATAATGGCCCTAATAAATACACAGCTGACTGAGTAGAATACACAAATAAAATGTTGGCCGAGGCAAATAAGATAATGTGAGATATGAAAGAACATTTTGATACAGAAATAAAAAAAATCTGAAAAGAAATCTAGCTCAAGTTCAGGATACAAAAACTCATTTGAATGCAGGGGAAATAGGCTCAAACATTGTGAGGAGAGAATTTTAAGACCTTGAAGACAAGGCTGAGGAAACTAGTGCCATAATCAGACATGACAGCAAAATTAAAAGTGGCAAATGAGCAAAGCAGCTGGATACAACAGCTGATGGATGACTGAAAACCAACCTCAGAAATATGGGTGGGGGAGAAAGAGCAGAAGATATCACCAAAGGTATAAAAAATTTATTTACTGAAATCATAGAAGAATATTTCCCAAATCTAGGAAAAGAAATTAATACTGATGTACAAGATGCTCACAAAACAACAAATAATTTGGCCCAGAAAGGAATTTCACTATAACACATCATAAGCAAAACTTCAGAAATTCAACACAAAGAGAGAATATTAAAAGCTACAGAAGAAAAACAGACACTCTACCAAGACAAACACATTCAAATTGGTGCAAAAGTTTTTTCATGATCAGGAAACCCTTTATAAATTTGTGACCACTAGCTCAGCATTGCATAAAATAATTGAAATAATCTTAGAGAGAAGATTAGTGCCAAAGAACACAGAAGAAAGGAAACATTAAAAGGAAAGTAGCAAAAAGGAAATCAAAGAACCAACAGTGGAAGAATAGAACAATGACAGTACTAGGGGAAAATCTTACAATAGTTATTCTCAGTGCTAATGGTCTTAGCTCACCAATCAGGAGATGCATACTGGCAGAGTGGATTAAAAAAAAATTCAACAATTTGTTGTCCACAAGAGACACACTTTACCCACAAGGAGGCACACAGACTGAAGGCAAAAGGATGGAAAATAATATTACAAGCTACTGGAGCCCAGGAACAAGGAGGAGTAGCTATACTGTTCTCAGACACTGCAGACTTTAAACCAAAACAAATCAAGAAAAAACAAAGATGGACACTATATACTGGTAAGGAGCGATCCAACAGGAAGAACTCACAATTATAAACATACATGTGTACCAAATGTAAGCGCTCCCAATTATACAAAACAGAAACTACTGGACATGAAGGCTAAACAGACTCCAATACAATTGTAGTAGGGGACTTCAGTACTCCATTCTCACAAATAGACAGGTTAATCAGACAAAATCAACAAGGAAACATCTGGGCTAATTCACACTATGGAACAAATGGACTTAACAGATATCTACAGAGTGTTCTACCCAACATCAACAGATTATAACTTTTTCTCAGCAGCACATGAGACTTTTTCTAAAATAGACCATATCCTTGGACATAAGACATGCTTAAATAAAAACAAAAGTATTAAAATTATTCCCTGTATACTTTCAGACCACAGTGGAATGAAATTAGAAATCAATAGCAAAATAAACTACAGAAACTACACAAATATATGGAGATTAAACAATACATTATTAAACAAGCAATATATCACAGAAGAAACCAAGAAAGAAACCAAGAACTTCCTAAAGTCAAATGACAATAGAAGCATAATATATCATAATCTATGAAACACAATGAAAGTAGTACTAAGAGGAAAATTTTTAGCTACAAATGCACTTATGAGGAAAAATCAAGAGTATTCTCAAATAAACAATCTAGTTATGCAGTTCAAAGTCTTAGAGTAAGAAGAACAGCCCAAATCCAAAAGTAGTAGAAGGAAGGAAAACATCAGAATCAGAGTGAAGATCAATGAAACTGAAAAAAAAACAAACCATAACATCCACCCCCCCCAAGCAAATGATTTTTGAAAAGATAAGACTGATAAACCTCTAGCCAAATTCACCAAAAGATGGAAAGAAAACATTCATATCAATGCAATTAGACATTAAAAGGATGAAATCACAACAGACACTGCTGAAACCCAGAAGATTATAAGAAACTATTTTTAAAATCTATATTCCAATAAATTCAAGAACTCAGAAGAAATGGATAAATTCCTAAGCACACATGATATACCAAAAGTGAACCAAGAAGATATAAAAACCCTGTCAGAGTGAAATAGCAGGGATAAAACTGAGGCAGAAATAATGGGTTTATGAACAAAGAAAAGCAGAATTTTATTAGAACATTAGGAAAGAATTAGCACCAGTGCTCCTTAAACACTTCCATGAAATTGAAAGAGGGGGAATATTGCTTCCTGGAAGCACATATCATCTTGATTCCCAAACCAGATGAAGACCCAACAAAGAAAGAAAATTACAGATCAACTTCCTTAGTAAAATATAGATGCAAAATCCTCAGTAAGCTACTTGTGAACAGAATGCAACAAATTATTAAAAAGATCACACACTATGACCAAGTTATCTTCACCTACAGATGTAAGGCCGGCTCAACATATGTAAATTGGGTAATGTAATACACTACAATAAAATCGAGGGCAAAATCCCATGATCATCTTAATAGATGCAGAAATAGCTTTGCACAAAATACAACATCCTTTCCTGATCATAACTCTGATGAAAATAGGTATAGAAGGATCTTACCTCAAACTGTTTAAGAAAATCTTATAGCTGACATCATCATCATCCTAAATGGATAAAAAACTGAAAGCATTTCTCCTCAGACTGGGAACAAGACAACTTCTCACCACTTCTATTCAAAATAGAAGTAAACAACACAGAAACGTTAGTCAGAAGAATCAGGCAAGAGAATGGAATAAAGGGTATACAGATAGAAAAGGAAGAAGTCAAACTATCCTTATTTGAGGATGACATGATCCTTTACACAGAGGACCCCAAAAACTCTACCAGAAGACTCTTAGACCTAATAAACAAATTCAGACAAGTTACAAGATATGAAACCAATACACAAAAAATCAATAGCATTCCTCCACAGCAACAATGGAAACACAGAGAAAGAGATCAGAAAAACAATTCCATTCAAAGTTGTCTTAAACAAAATTAAATACCTAGGGATCAACCTAGCCCAGCAGGTGAAGGACCTCTGTACTGAAAACTATAATACTCTGAAAAAAGAAATTGAAGAGAATTTTAGAAAGTGGAAAGACATCCTGTATTCCTAGATAGGCAAAATCAACTTTGTCAAAAAGGCTATCCTACTAAAACTGATCCAATTTAATCCCAATCAAGATACCAATGGCATTTTTCACAGAACTAGAAAAAATGATACAAAGATCTATATGAAATGACAAGAGACCCAGGATAGCCAAAACAGTTGTAAGCAAAAAACAAAAGCAGGAGGCAACATAACATCAGATATATTACAAAGCATATGGTATTGGCACAAAAACAAGTGGATCAATGGAATAGAACTGAGAATACCTTCAGCCACCTGATTTTTGATAATCAGCCAAAAACACATACTGGAGTAAAGAAAGCCTGTTTAAAAATGGAAAAATGGTTAGCCATATGCAAAAGAATGAAACTAGACCCATACCTTTCACCATGCACCAAAATAAAATCAAAATGAATCAAAGATCTAGATATTTGAAATGGAAACACTGAACTTATTGGAAGAAAAGATAGGCAAAATTCTTGAAGATATAGATATAGGCAAGGATTTTTCTCAATAAAACACTCAAAGCACATGAGATATCACCAAGAATCAACAACTGGCATTATATCAAACCAAAAAGTAACTGCACAAAAAAAGAAAATCCAAAGAGTGAAGTGAAAATCAATGGAATGGGAAAAAAATTTTCCCAGACAGAGGACTACTATTATCAAGAAAATACAAAGAATTAAAAACAAAAACAAAAACAGGTCCTCCAAAGGTAAAGACCCAATCAAAAAGTGGACATCTGAAATGAATAAACAGTTCTCAGAAGAAGAAGTCTGAATAACCAATAAATATACAAAAAGATTCAGCTTCTATAGGCATCAGAGAAATGCAAATTGAAACAAGACTGAGGTTTTATCTAACTCCAATAAGAATGGCTGCTATGAAGAACTGTAAATACAACAGATGGGGGGAAAAGGAACTCTTCCCCATTGTTGGTTGGGTTGTAAACTTGTACAACCACTATGCAAAGTTGTATAGAGATTCCTAAAGAAGCTGAAAATGGGTATCTCATTTGACCTAGCTATACCTCTACTGGGTATCTTCCCAAAAAGTTAAAAATCTCGTACAAGAGTGATACATGCATACTCATTTGTAGTAGCACAACTTATAACAGCCAACTGTTGGAAGAAATCATATGTCCAACCACGAAAGGATAAAGGAGACGTGGTATATAAACACAATGGAGTACTACTCTGCCATAAAGAAAGACAAATTTGAGTCCTTTGTAGGAAACTGGGATGCACCTTGAGACCATTATGCTTAGCAAAATGAATCAGACACAGAAGGTTAAATACCATGTAAAAGAGAGATGGAAAAAAAATAAGATGTAGACTTTGTTGAGAAGGAACGGGAAAGCAGGGGGGTGTTATGGAGGTAGCAAGAGGAAAATGATGTGATATGTAAATTTAAAATTTAAATAAAAGAGAAAATAGCTTCTTGATATTGATGTTGAAAACAAAATGAGTATAAAGTAAGAGTAGCCAACACTTTTCACCTAGCGACAAACATGCTAATATCTTTTATGCATATTATCTCCTTTAATGCTCACAATTACCTTATAAAATTTATGCAGCCATTTGACTCACTTTACAGGAGAAGAACTGAGGCACAAAGAATTTCTAGCCAACATCATATAGCTATAAAATAGTACAGTCAAGATGAACAGCTTTTTGTCTGGCTACAGAACTAAGCTGCAAAGCATTACACTTCCCTGTCTCCCTCCAGAGTGCAGCCAGAGGACTGAGGATGGGTAGGGCCTATGAGAGGAGGAGAAGAAAGATGTCTCACAGATTGAACTCTTCTCCCTGGGCCAACAGTACTGTGTGTTCATTCATACCACAGCCCTGATACTCCATAGTAAACATGTCGTCATGCTGTCTCTAATGCTCCTTTAAGGAGCGTTCCTGTCCTGTATGTCCTTAGTACCTTGCGTCAGGCAATGTGGCTGGTACACAACAGATACTACATGTCTGTTAAATGACCAAGGTCAGAAGTGGGAAAAATATAGTATGATTACACAGGCTGAGTTAACCCAACTAAAATTGGGAAGTGGCAAGAAATCACACTGAACAGAGAACAGGAATGCAGGGAAGAGTTGGATGACAAATTTAATACAGAAAAAGGAATAATGCAGACAAGTGGGAGGGCACCAGGGTCTGAACTGAAAGCTGGGCTCCTTAATCCACTGCTGCCTAACCTCTTCCTTATTACTACCAGAAACAGCTTCTGAATTTCAGACCCAGTCACCTCTTTCTACTTAGGACTGTTCTGTGCCTCCCACACCTCTGTGGATAAAATGCAGGGCTGTTCTTCATCTGACACTTACCTTCCTCTTCCGCTTCAACTCGTATCACCCCACTGCAAGCAGCCTGTGAGATAACTTGCTTGCAGTTTTAGACACTTACGCAGTGACTCTTGCCAATGTGTCTTTGCAAACATATTTCCTGGTGCTACTTGACCAATTTTACTTACCATTCTTTTATTTCTTTTCTTTTCTTTTTTTGAGACAGGGTTTTGCTATGTAGTCCAAGCTGGTCCTAAACTCAGTATGTAGCCCAGCCAGCCTTGGACTCATGGCAATCCTCCTGCCTCAGCCTCCCAAGTGCTGGGATTACAGGTGTGTGCTAGCTACCATGCCTGGCTTACGTGGTGCTGAGGAATTAAACTCAGGGCCTTGAGCTTGCTAGGCAAGAGCTTTAACCTCTGTGCCATTTAAAACCCAGGCTAGCGATCACTATCTCTAGAAAGTCCACTTTTCTACCCTTCTCAAGATATTATCTACTCTTAAGCAAGTGGAAAAAGCAATATTTAAGAGGGACAGGAACAAAGATGGGGATCTGTACATAGCACTTTGTCCCCAGGGACAAATCAACTATTGTAGAATAATTTGTTTTAAAATGCAGGAATTTTAGCAATATAGATATTGTTTTAGTTTTCTTGGAATGGACCAGAGGAACGGAGGTATGGTTTTTAAGGGCAGGGGCTTATATAGAGTTATAGAGTTAGCAACTCAGTTCTATGCCCTGAGAATGAGGAGGGAAGAAGCCTAAAAATCACCCTAAGAGTCAGTGTATACTGGAAAGCAGGTTGCTGGAGGACCAGGAAAGACCTAGTCCCTTAAAACATTTGTTTTTCAGAGCCATCCTGGCTGGAACCAACAAGCGGTGAAGAGAAAGGAGCAGGGGAATACATACACTGCAGGGAAAAGTGACACTGAAGACACGTGGAACAGGAAACACAGGCTGAGGCTTTTCTCTGGATCTAGACATGAATGAACTGCAGCAGTCAAGATAATGTCCCGGCTGGAGGAATGGCTCAGTGGTTAAAGTGCTTGCCTAGCTAGAACTAGGTCTAGTGCTAAATACCCAGGAGCTCAATTCCCCAGAACCACATAAGCTGGATGTAGTGGTGCATACACTCAGGAGGCTGAAACAGGAGGATAGCCTTGAGTCCAAGGCCAGCCTGGGCTCCATGGTGAATTCAGGACCAGCCTTGGCTACAGAGTGAGACCCTGTCTCAAAAAAAGAAAAAAAAAAAAAAAAAACGATAATGTCAAACACCTTACATTTGAAGAGTACTTTATCATTGACAAAATCTCTTTCATTTCTCCTTTCTTACTCTCTCTGGGAAAGATGAGTAGAGGACCAACTTAGTTGTGATTAAACTAATTGAGGCACCAGAAGGAGCCATTAAAAGGATTAGAAATTATAGTACCCAGATTCACCAAGTTATGAATAGTACCTGTTCCTACCAGTCAGCCTAAAAAACTTATATTCATGGGTTCTTGGGTAGAATAGTCAGAAACAGTGGTAAATAACAAACCCTAGACTGAGCGCTCTACTGGTCTTTTCTAACAAATTTGAAGAAACTGAAAGAATCAAACTTTTCTAAAGCAAATTAACTGTGTCTCAGAAAGTTTAAGAATATTTATAAAAATACAGAAATATCTAGCAACTGATAAGATTCACAATGTCTTAATTAAAATCATTCAATATAAAAGTAGCAGGAAAAGATAACCTATAGTGAAGGGACAAATCAAATAGTCAACCAAAACTGACCCAGAATTGACACATATGTTAAGCATAGCTGACAAAGTTTTAAAAGTAGACATTAAGTCTGCATTACATATGCTCAAAAAGTTAAGAAATAGAAGATTTAAGCAAAAACTTACATTTCTAGAGATGATATACTAAGTCATGCTAATAGCAGACATTGTCAAAGGAATTGTTCCCAAGCTTGAAGATGGGAACAGAAACTACTCAAACAAATGTTGAGAGAAAAATGAATACTTAAAACTAAAGCAGTGGTAAGCTGTGAGAAAATTCAAAGTAAGCCAATATCCATGTGATTTATATCCTTAGGAGGAAGAGGATCCTTTCCTCCTATGTAAGACATTTGGAGAAATAATGACCAAAAGTTTCCAAATGTAGAAAAAACTTGTATATCCACACATCTAAGAAGCTCAAAACAAGAAATATGAATAAAATTACACCTAGGCACATAAACAAAGCAAATGTAGAGAAAAGTAGAAAAATATCTTAAATGCGGCTAGAGGAAGGGCTACAGCTTGATACTATAGCACTTGCCTACCATCTATGAGGTTTGATGTTCGATCCCAAGTTCTGAAAATAAAACCAACCAACCTACCAGCCAGAAGAACAAAACATGTGCTACATACTGAGAAGTCGAACAGTGCGAACAAAACAACAGCACAGCAACATAGATTTTTAATGGATGCCAGAATGGTGTCTTTGCTCATGCTAATTTGGGTTTATTGTTTTTTTACTCAACCAAAGTAGTCTCATTAAGGACAGAGAATATATCTATATCATTCTTTTTATGTATATTATAGAATATTTGTTAATTAATGGTTGACAATACAACAGAAAAACATTATTTAATCTTTTATATAATTATTGATACATTATTTGAATAGAATTAACATCTTTTATAACTTTGAATTTTTTTTTTGAGACAGGTTCTCACTCTGTAGCCCAGGCTGGTCCTGAACTCACTATGGAGCCCAGGCTGGCCTTGGCCTCACAGCAATCCTCCTGTCTCAGCCTCCCAAGTGCTGGGATTACAGGCGTGTGCCATCATGCCCAACTTATATGGTGCTGGGGAATCAAACTCAGGCACTTAACATTTGTCTTAGCGATTGCTAGATAAGAGCTTTAACTGCTGAGCCATTCTTCCAGCCTCTAACTTTGAATGTTCATGTTATAAACATGGAATATATTTTAATTTACTTAGCTCTTTAATTTGTCAATGACATTGTGTCATCACCTAGTTAAAGAGTTTATGCTGCTTTGTTAGATTTCTTCTAATTAAAAATTTTAAAGTATGTATTTTTAAATTTTATTTTCACACATGCATATAAGTATTTTGTTTACCAGAGAAACTTTTAAAATTTACTTTTATTACTGTATGTATGCAATACATAGTCTTAGCTATTTTTTGTTGCTGTGACAAAATACCCAACATCGACAACATAAGGGAGGAAAGATATATTTTAGTTCAGTTTCAAAAGGTCTCAGTCCATTCATGAGAGGCTGGCAATGGTGAACGCACATGGCAGAGGCCAGAGAGCTACTATGGCATAGCAGGTAGGAACCCAAGTCAGGGCAGAAGGGTGGAACTACTGTATACCCTTCCAGGACGTGTCCCAGTGATCTGCTTCTTGTAGGTCAAGTCACAGTGATTTGTCTCTTCCAGGTTGTCACACGCCCAGTAATGTGCCACATGCCCCTAATCTACCACATACCTGTAACCCACCCCTTCTGACCAGGCCTCACCTATTAACAGTACATATACTGTGGCTATTCCACAACATCCAAATGCATGAGGCTTTTGGGGGACATTTCAGATCCAAACCATAACATACACATCAATTTGCTTTAGGTAAATTTTATAAACACAGTTTGATACTTTTTACTACCCTTTCCCCCTATTCTGCCCTCTCTCTCTTTTTTGGACCCCTTCCCATCTCCTAAAAGACTCCTCCCTGTTCCATACCATCTCCTCTTTATTTGCTCTTTAAAATATTTATATTCTGGAGGGGGGTTCATATAAAAGAAACCATGAAATATTTAAGACTGATTTATTTCGCTTAGCATTATGCTTTCAAGATACATGCATTTTCCTGAAAATGGCTCAAATGTATCCTTCTTTAACACTCCATTTAACACTTTAATACTTCATTGTGTAGGCATAACATGTTTTCTTTATCCATTCATCTGCTGATGGGCATATGACTCACTTCCATAATTTAGCTACTGTGAATTGTGCTGCTATAAAAATGGGTACACATGTAGTACTGTAAGATGATGACTTGAACTCTTTTAAGAAAGACAGCCAGAAGAGGAATTGCTGGGTTGAAAGGAAGTTTTATTGTTAGTTTTTTGAGGAATCTCCATATTGATTTCTACGGTGGCTATACTAGTCTATGTTCTCTCTCACAATGCAGAACAATCCCCTTTCCCCACAACCTCCATCAAAAATGTACAAGGGTTCCTTTTCCCCACCAGGGTAGCATCATTTGTTGTATTTTTGAGCCCTTGTTGGTAGCCATCCTTAATAAGGATGGAATCTCAGTGTTGTTTTGATTTGTACTTCTCTAATGACCAAAGATGCTGAACATTTATTATGTGCTTATTGGCCACCTGTACTTCTTTTTATAAGTGACTATTTATATCAACTGCTCACTTTTTTTGATTTAGGCCTTTTGTTTTTAGAAATCCAATTTTTGAATTCTTTATGTACTGTAGATATTATTTCTTTATCCGAGGAGTAGTTGGCACCTTTTTGCTTATTTTGTAGGTTGTTTTTTCATTCTGTTAACTTCTTTTTTCTGTGCAGAAGTTTTTAAATTTTATTTAATTCCTCTTGATGATCCTTAGAATTATTTCCAGGGTAACTGGAGTACTGTTCAGAATGTCCTATACCTATTCCTTCAGGAGTTTTACCTATTTTTTTTAATCCCAGCAGATTTACTATTGCTTTTATATTTATGTATCTCATCCATTTTGATTTGACTTTAGTTCAGGATAAGAGATATGAGTTTAGAGTCATTCTTCTACATGTGCATAACCAGTTTTCCCAGCATCATTTATTGAAGAAACTATCTTTTCTCCAATGAGAAGAAACATTTTTAAATAACTGGAAGGAAAAATAAAACCCTCTCAAGTTAAAAATCTGTGCTCAGTGCAAACTGTTTTTTTTTTAAGAATAAAATAAAGAATTCCTCAGGTGCACAAAATTAAAAAAAATTCATTATCAGGCTTGCAGACCAAAAATATTAAAGAAAATATTTATGGTAAACACATTTATACCATATACTGGAACGAAAAGCACAAGAAATGCTAACTACATTGATGATCACATTTCTTTTAAAATTATCTAAATCTCTTTAAAATATAACTGTCCATTTAAATAAAAATAATAACAATGTAGTATGGAGTTAATAGCACATGTTTAAGTAAAGCATACAACAACAGAAACATATAGCCCAATAATGGAGGAATACTATTGTAAGGTTCTTACACCACATGTAAACTGGTATCACTTGTAGGTGATCATGATACATTAAATTACTATGAGCCCTAAAACAACCATTAAATTACAAAAAGTTGCAAATAACAAGCCAACTATGGAGATGTGATGGTTTGGATCTGGAGTGTCCCCCAAAAGCCTCATGTTCCTATGGATACTGTATAGGGTTGGGAGGTGGGGCCTGGTTGGAAGAGGCAGATACTTAGAACTTGATCTGGAGGGGCTTATGCTATTTTGGACCTTCCCCCTAGTCTCTCTGATCCACTATGCTGTGAGAATCTGTCTCCCAGAGCCCCAGCTCCAGCCCCACCATGTCATTCCACAATTCCAGCTGCCCACCCATGAAAGAACTGAGACTTTCTGAAAATATAAGCTACAATAAATCTTTCCTCCCTAAGTTATTAGTGTCAGGTATTGTGTCACAGTGATGAAAAAGTAACTAAGACAGAAACTGGTGCCAGGAGTGGGGTAGTTGCTATAATTTAGAGGCTTTTTTAACTGGTTTGGGGGAGGAATTTGGAAAGGTTTGAGGATGATGGCTGCAGAAGCCTTGGACTGTGCTGAGCCAAGTTTGGGAGATTCTGGTCAGAGCTCAGAAGGCCATAATGCTGACTGGAAAGGTCACGTTCAAGAAGTTTCAGATAGGAAGGACGACTGTATCAGCAAGTGGCCTAAAAACCACGTGTGCTATGCTCTTGCAAAAAGTTTGTTGACATTTTGCCCTTGTCCAGAGACTCTGCCTGAAACTGAGATTAAGGGTAGAGGAAATCTCAAGGTAGACTAGTGCTTACACGGTTACATGGCTGTTTGTGTCTTTTAGCCAGCTCTATGGTGAAAGACAAGATAATATGGCAGAGAAAAAATCATATAGAAGGTTTACGGTGCCAGGCCAAAATGGCCTGTGGTGGTGGGGCCAAAGGGTACAGGAAGTTAAAAAAACTAACATAAAAAAAGAAGCACCATCAGGACCATAAGAAAGGTACCTGGAAGACATTTCCAAAGTCAGTAAGATCCTCTCCTTCACCAGCTCAAGGATGTAGAGACCAAAGACTTTGCTGTGAGAAATGTACTGCAGGGCCAAAAAAAAGAATGTCTTTTTGAGTTCAGTGGCCTGGAGTTCAACCATCTAAAAACTTGGAGACTTCTACAGCATATGTCCAAGCAAGCCAGTGGCAGAAGTTGGTGATGTCCACGTGGTCCTGGATTTACAGGCTTGTAGAGTGTTAAAATTATGGGTTCACAGAGGCTTCTATCCACATTTCAGAGGAAGGCCTTGGAGGCCAGGCACTACGCTCCTGGCAGGGCAATAAGTGAAGTTGTAAAGAAGAAGGCAAAGGTGCAGTGGAGAACCCACAAATTTGGAAAAGCCAGGAGCATGAACGACTGGATGAGGAAAGCTGCTAGCAGTGAGCAGATTCAGCCCAAAGCAGAGAAGATGGAAATTGTAGCCTACTGAGATACTGTAAGGGTGGGACCACCCAAACCCCTTTTAATGCAAGTCTTGCCAGGAGCTGGACCTGGGATTATAGGATTTAACACTTGCTCTGCTGGGTTTAAAAATCATTTTGGCCCTATTGCCTTTTATCCACCTATTTCTCCCTTTTTGAATGGAAATATTTACCCTGTGCCATTTTATGTTGGAAGTACTTAAGTTTTAAAAAAGTTATTTAAGATCTTTATTAACAGGTGATTGCAGTTTGCTGACTTTTAGGAAAAAAATCAAGTTGTAAACTTACATTACAAATTAAAAATGAAGTTCTTAAAAATCTCAACTTATCAGATATGAAACAAATTAACAAACTTTAAAGGTATATTGAGAAAAAACAGGCTTTATTTCCTTCTAAAACATGTCTGTCATTAACAAAAAGGGATGTCTTTCGGTAAATATAATAAAAAACCCATGCTGCATAGATAATGCAGACAGTTCTAGTTATCTGGTCAACAGGAAAAAGCAAGCACTTAATATCTTTGGCTCCAATCTTTTGTTCATTTCTTATTGCTGGAATTTCATGTTAATTTTTTCTTATCGAATGACTAAACCAGATGATGGTAAAGATGGTAAGCACGCATATACCAAGGCCCTTCCTGCTCAGCCTCCGGAGTGGAGGAATTCTCATCTAGTGGATCAGCTGCTTTTGTCTCTCTGCCATCTTGTGGTACAGGCTTTTCTGGGTAATTGAAGTTGCAGCAGTACCGACATTAAGGTGGCTTCTGACCTTGGGTCTCATCTCCTTGATTTTCTTTACCCTCTTCATTGCTGTCCTCTCCGGGTTGTCTTTGGTGAGGGGGTCCTCTGTGTAATTGTGGTCTGCCTTCTTCTACACCCTGGTTGTCAGCACCCTCCATCACTTCTCCCTGCACAGGAACGTTGGAATACTGTGGTCCAAGTCTCACATGTAGTAAGGTGGGAATCTTCACCTACGGTAGGGCCAGCATTGTTGGCCCTGGCCTTCAGGAGTGCTCTCTGATCCCTCATTCTTTTCCCTACTCTCACTATTCTGGTCATTCTGCTGGTAATTGCATGGAGGACTCTATGATGTGCATAGCGTATATAATGATTACGATCTGCTGCATATTTACTGCCTTAAACTGGAACTCCACCAGGAATAACATTTGCTGCCTCTATATCCTTTTCCCCTCTACAACATCAAACTCCACAGTCTCTCCATCTCCAACATGGCAAAGGTATTTCCTGGGGCTATTCTTTATAGCAGTCTAGTGTACAACTATATTTTCCTTGGTGTCATTCCTGTTGATGAAATCATATCCGTTTACTACATTGAACCATTATACTGATTCCAAAACCTTCCTTGTGATGACCTTCTTTTCCCCCCATTTTATTGATATGTATAAATGCAAAATTTAAGGTTTACAATGAAGTTGAGCATTTTGTGCACCTATGCATTTTGTCAAGGTGACAAAAACTTTCCTACTCTCCTTCTGTCCCTCCTCCTACCCACCCCTCCTTACCTCCCCAACCTACCCTCCTGGTTCACCTTGTTTTTTGTTTTAAGTTCCATAAGAATTATGATCTGGGTCTCTCATCAGAGAGACCATTCGATGTTTCACCTGCTTCTGACTCACTTCACTAAGCATGATGTTCTCAAGTTTCTTCCATTTGCCTGCAAAAGCCTCCACGCTGTTGGACTTTATAGATGCACAGTATTCCATTGTGTATAAATGCCACACTGTGTGTATCCATTGGCCTGTTGATGGGCATTTTGGTGACTTCCATATTTTAGCTATTGTTAGGTGTGCTGCTATGAACATGGGTATACATATATCTCTGTTGTGTGTTGTTTTGGCCTCTTTTGGATATATTCCCAGGAGGGGTGTCACTGGATTGAAGGAGATATTTATTTCTAGTCTTTTGAGAGATCTCCATACTGCTTTCCAGAGTGGCTGTATGAATTTACATTCCCAACAGCAGTGCCGGAAGGTTCCTTTCTCCCTACAGCCTCACCAGCACTGATTGCTATTTGACTCCTTGACATAGGTCATTCTCTCTGGAGTGAGATGGTATCTTAGCGTTGTTTTGATTTGCATCTCTCTTAAGGCTAGGGATGTTGAACATCTTTTCATGTATCTGTTGGCCTTTTGCATTTCTTCATGAGTGAACTGTCTCTTCATTTCATTAGCCCACTTTTCAATAGGATCCTTTATTTTGGCTGGCTTACTTTTCTTCAGCTCCCTGTATATCCTAGTTATGAACTTCTTATCTGAGATGTTGGTGGTGAATATTTTTTTCCCAGTCTGTTGGTTCTCTTTTTAAATTGTTTATAGCTTCCGTTGCTGTGCAGAAGGTTTTTAATCTGACAAGATCCCATTTGTTAATAATGGGGATAATTTCGTTTGCTCTTGGTGTCTTGTCAAGGAAGTCTTTGCCTACCCCTATGTCTTTTACATATTTGCCTAATTTGTCTTCTAGGAGGTTCAGTGTTTTACTTTTAATGTCTAGGTCTTTGATCCACTTTGATTTGATTTTGGTGCATGGTGATAGGTGTGTGACTAGATTCATTCTTCTGCATGTGGATGTCCAGTTTTCCCAGCACCATTTGTTGAACAGGCTGTCCTTTTTCCATTGTATGCATTTGGTCACTCTGTCGAAGAATAAGTGATTGAGGGTATTAGGGTTTGTCTCTGTGTCTTCAATTCTGTTCCACTGGTCTATCTATTTTTGTGCCAGTACCAAATTGTTTTCACAACTATTGCTTTATAGTACAGCCTGATGTCTGGAACTGTAATGCCTCCTGCCTTGGTCTTGTTGCTCAGGATTGCTTTGGCTATTCTTGGTCTCCTTTGGTTCCATATGAACTTAAGAATTGTTGTTTCAAGTTCTTTGCAGAAACTTGTAGGTATTTTGATAGGAACTGCATTGAATCTATATATCAGTTTAGGTAGTATAGTCATTTTAACTTTATCTATCCAAGAGCAGGGGATGCCTTTCCATTTTCCAATGTTTCCTTCAATGTAATGCACTCTTCCTTATATAAGTCTTTCACTTCCTTGGTTAGGTATACTCCTTTAAGTTTTTGCTGAGCTATTGAGAATGGAACTGGTTTTCTGAGTTCTTGCTCAATAAGTTCATTGTTAGTGTAGAGAAAAGCTATTGATTTTTTAGTGTTATTTTGTAGCCTGTGACTTGGCTAATTTTTTTTTTTTATTTTCAGGAGTTTCGTAGTAGAGTTTTTAGGATCTTCCATGTAGATTATCATATCATCTGCAAATAAGGATAGTTTGACCTCCTCCTTTCCTCATTTTCTTTTCTGATTGCTATGGCGAGTGTTTCAAAGACTATGTTGAATAAGAGTGGTGAGAGTGGGCAGCCTTGTCTTGTTCCTGATTTGAGAGGGAACAATTTCAGTTTTTCTCCATTTACTATATTTGCAGTAGGCTTAGCGTATATGGCTTCTATGAGTTTTAAGTAGGGCCCTTCTATACCCATTTTTCTCAGTGTCTTTATCATGAAGGGGTGCTGGATTTTGTCAAAGGCTTTTTCTGCATCAATACACATGATCATGTGGTTTTTCTTTTTGCTTTTGTTGATAAGGTGTATTACATTGATTGATTTACATATGTTGAACCAACCTTGCACTTCAGGGATGAAGCCCATTTAATCATGGTGTATGATCTTTCTGATTACTTGTTGGATTCTGTTTGCCAGAATCTTATTGAGGATTTCTGCATCTATATTTATTAAGAATATTGGTTTATAATTTTCCTTCCTGGTTAAGTCTTTGTCTGGTTTTGGTACTAGTGTGATGCTAGCCTCAAGAAATGAGTTTGGGAGCATTCCTTCACTTTCTATTATAAGAAATAGTTTGAGAAGGATTGGAGTTAGTTCTTCCCTAATGTATTAAAAAAATTCTGCTGTGAATGCATCTGGGCCTGGGCTTTTGTTTGTAGGTCAAGCATTTATTGCTTCAATTTCTGTGTGCGTGATGGGGTTGTCAAGCTTTTTATATCTTCTTCATTTAATTTTGGTATTTTATATGTATCTAGGAAGTCATCCCTTTATTCCCAGTTCTCAAATTTGTTAGAATATAGGTGTTCAAAGTAATTTATTATAATAATCTGGATTTCTGCAATCTGTTGTAATTTCACCCTTTTTGTTTCTAACTGTGCTAATCTGTGCCCTTTCTTTCCTTTTCTTGATGAAGTTAGCAAGAGGTTTGGTGATTTTGTTAACTCTTTCTAAGAACCAGCTTTTTGACTCATTAATCTTTTTTATTGTCTTTTTAATTTTGATCACATTTATTTCAGTTCTGACCTTTATAATTTCTTCTCTTCTACTGCCTCATGGGTTAAGTTGTTCTTGTCTCTCTAGGTCCTTATGGTGCATCATTAGTGAATTTATTTGTGACTGTTCTGTTCTTTTGATGTGTGCATTTATGGCTATGAATTTTCCTCTAAGAACTGCTTTCATTGTGTCCCACAGGCTTTGATATGATATACTGCCATCATCATTTAATTCTATGATGTTTTTGATTTCTTCTCTGATTTCTTCTGTAATCCATTGTTTGGTCAGTAGTAAGTTGTTAAGTCTCCATGTATTTGTGTATTTTCTTTGGTTTCTGCTGCTGTTAAGTTCCAGTCTTATTCCACTATGGTCTGAGAGTATGCAGGGAATTATTTCTATCCCTTTGTACTCGTTTAAGGATGACTTATGTCCTAGGACATGGTCTATTTTAGAAAATGTTCTGTGTGCTGCTGAGAAGAACATGTAGTCAGTTGATGTTGGACGGAAAACTCTGTAAACACCTGTTATGTCCAAGTTAACTATAGTGTCTTTCAACAGTTGTATATCTTTGTGGAGTTTTTGTCTGGTTGATCTATCTATTTCTGATAGTGGAGTATTAAAATCCCCTACTGTAACTGTAGTGGGGCCTATGTGTCCTTTCATATCTAGTAATTTTTGGTTTACATAATTGGGTGCTCTACAGTTGGGTGCATATATATTGATAATTGTGATTTCTTCCTGTTCTAATGTTCCTTTAACCAGTATGTAGTGTCCATCTTTGTCTCTCTTCACTTGTTTTCTTTTGAAATCTGATGAATCTGAGATTAATATAGCTACCCCTGCTTGTTTTCTGGGACCTGTTGCATGAAATATTCAATTCCAACCTTTTATTTTCAGTCTATGAGTTTCCTTGTGGGTGAAGTGTGTCTCTTGCAGGCAGCAAATTGTGGGTTTCTGTTTTTTGATCCAGTCAGCTAGTCTATGTCTTTTGCTAGGTGAGTTGAGACTGTTCATGTTTAGGGTAATTATTGAGGTATGTTTGGTGTGTCCTGCCATAGTTTTAGTTTTTCCACATTGTTTACTGTCTTTACTTTTTTCTCAGCTCATTCTCCTCAAGCTTTTGTCTTTTTTTCTCTGGGGTCACTTGTGTCATTGGCCTCTCTTTTGCTATCCAAGTTTCTTTCGAAAATTCTCTGCAGTGATGGCTTAGCTGCAAGTTTCTTTAAGGTTTCTATATCATGGAGGATTTTAATTTCTCCCTCTAGTTTAAAAGATAGTTTTGTTGGATATAGTAGTCTTGGTTGGAATTTGTGTTCCTTTAGTGTTTGAATGACATTGCTCCATGATCTCCTGGCTTTTAGAGTCTGGGTTGAGAAGTCTGCAGTTATCCTGATGGACTTACCGGTGTAGGTCACCTTCTGCTTTTCCCTCAGCACTTTCAGTATTCTCTCTTTGTGTTGGGTTGCGCCATGGGCCTCCGAGGCAAGGGGCAGTGGGGAAGATGTCTGTGAGTCCTACCTGCCTCTTCCGGAGCAGCCCTGCCTGGTGCTAGCTGAGTCCAGGTTCCTCTGTGGGCCCCAGAGGTGTGAGGCATTGGGGAAGATGTCCGTGAGTCCTACCTGCCTCTTCCAGAGCTGCGATGACCTTCTTGTCCTCGCCAGCAGGCACTGCAGATGCAAGGCCATCTGGCTGCTGCTCCCTACTGCCCGTGGTGACCAGCTTGGAGTCAGCAGTGCAGGGGGCAGGGGAATGGCTGCTGGGTCACAGCCTCGCTGCTCATGGTTGCAGTGATGGTGACTAGGGCCAGATATGGCAGCTATGGCTCCTCCCGAGGTGTGATGGTGGCCGTGGGCTGTTCAGGGCTCTGCGGGGTTCACTCTGTTCTCCCACTACTGAACTGACTCTTTGGTTTTAACAGGAGCTCACAGCAGAGCTTGCCTTCTCACAGGAGACTTTGGACTTGGATTTTTTAACAGTGCTGAAACTATTGGGACTTTGACAATTCTTTTAAAAGGACTATATGCCTTTTACTTAATTCCTTTTACTTAAACATGAGTCTTTTGGGGGCTAGGGGCAGAACGTGATGGTCTGGACCTGGAGTGTCCCCTAAAAGCTTTACGTTCCTATGGATACTGTGTAGGGTTGGGAGGCGGGGCCTGCCTGAAAGGGGAAGACAGTTACGACTTGACCTGGAAGAGCATGTGCTGTTTCCGCCCTTCCTCCAAGTCTCTCTCTCTGCTCTACCATGCTGTGAGGATCTCTGTCTCCCTGACAGCTAGAGCTCTAGCTGCAGCCCTGGAATATGATTCCACCATTCTCCAGCTACCCACCCATGAATGGACTGAGACCTTCTGGAACTGTGAGATACAATGAATCTTTTCTTCCTAAGTTGTGTATGTCAGGTATGGAGTCACAGCGACAAAAAGCCAACTAAGACAGGAGATATAATGGAATCATAAAAATGTATTCAATCCAAAAAGACAAAAAAAGGGGGTGGCAATAACAAAGAACAGATGAAGCAAACGGAAACAAAACAAGAGAAGACACCTGAACCTAAATACATCAATAATTATGTAAACTATAACATGCCAAAATATCAGAAACAAAAAATAGAGATTGCTGGATGAGAAAAAATTCAAATCCTTAATATACAGTCTATGAGAACTACACTTTACTTCAATGTAAAGATGTAAGTAGGCTTAAAGTAGAAGGATAGAAAAAGATACAGCATGATAATACTAGTCAAAAGAAAGCTAGGTGACTATATTAATATCAGACATAGTATATATTGTGGTTTGGTTCTGGAGTGTCTCCCAAAAGTCTCATGTATTTTAATGTTATGGATTGTTATGGAACCATGTGCTGTTGGTGGAATGGGGTCTAGGTTGGAGGGGTGGATTACAGTTAAGTTAGGATTAAAGGCATGTGAGTTAGGATTAATGGTGTGTAGTGGCCACACCTTCCACACCTGGATGCAGGAGGGACTAATCACAGGGTGGAGACTTGGAATGGTATATAAGCTGCCTTCCTAGGACTGGGACTTGGACTGGTCTCATCTAGTCTCAACTTGGCTTCCTGTTTGTGATGTTGTGAGAAGCTACCTTCACCTCTGTCTCTGCCATGTACTTTGAATATTGCTGGCCAGCCCTGAATGGACTGTGACTTTCTGAAACTGTGAGCTAAAATAAGCATTCCCTTTCCTAAATTCGTGGGTGTCGGGTATTGAGTCACAGCAACGAAAAAGTAACTAAGACAGTATATTTGGGGGCAAATGATATCACCAGGTAAAAAGAAAGTCAACTCATAATGATCAAGGGGTCAATTTATCTAATAGTTATATAGCTAATAACAGATGCTCAAAATCTATGAAGCAAAAATTGATACACCTGCCAGGAGAAATATGCAAATCCACAATTACAGCCAGAAATTTCAATGATCCCACTCAACAATTAATAGAGCAAGTAGACAGGAAATTAATACGGATGTATATTTGAACAGTCTCAACCAGTCTCAACCAATTAGACCTAACTGACCTTCAAAAAAACCTTTCTTCAACAACAGCAGAATGCGCAATCACTTCAAGGGTTCACAAACTATTTACAAGATAAATCATATTCTGTGCCATAATGACAAATCGAAAAAAATCCAAGTCAGGGGCTGAGGGTGTAGATCACTGCTTAAAGTACTTGCTTAGCATGGACAGGTCCTTGATTGATTCTACAGCACCACATAAGCCAGGTGTGGTGGCATACCCTGTAACTGCAGCATTTGGAAGGCTGAAGCAGGATGACTACCATGAGTTTGAGGCAAATGTGAGCTACATACATCAAGACCAGCCTGGACTAAAGAGAAAAAAGAATTCAAGTAAAACAAACCAATTTTTTCTGCCTATACCATAATTACATTAGAAATTGATATCAGAAACATCTCTGTGAAATCTCCCAAGTTATTTTTAACTGAACAGGTCAATGAAAGTAGTATCAATCAACTAGGGGTCTATAGTACATGAGGCTACATCTACATTATCTCCAAGCTTTGGGATCAGTCGTAAGGTATTATTAATTTCACCTCACAAATGAGAAAACTGAGGGTCAGAAAGTTTAACTCATTTGAAAAATGTCACCTAACTAGAAAATAGAAGCCAAGTCTCTCTAACTATAACCTCCAAGTGCTTTTCCACTGAATTACATTCCTCCAAAATGCAATGCAAATGTCCATCTCTTTTTCTTCTCTATTATTTTGCAATAAAGTTACTCTTAAGACTTTGATTTTTAAATTACGACAATATAATTATTTGTTTGCTTCCAACTACCTTTTTGTTGTTTTAAGACACACCTCCACTGCACACAAGTTGCTTTCTAGTGAGAAGTGCATTCTCCTTGCAGGAAAGAGACCTGTCTCACTCATCTCTTCTATCTCAGCTATTCATCAAAACAGCTACTGGACACGGTGCCGTCCTTTCAGCTGTCACTCAATCCAAATATTCTGCAGTCCAGCAGCTTGTCATCAGAGAGGTTTTAAAATTGATGCCTTTCTTATCTCCTTGGGCAGGCAGCCACCAGCTGAAGAATGAACAATGATCCGGAAATTCCTTTGTGAGCCGTCATTTACTGTTTCATTTAACAACAGAAATGTATTTGCCATGCAAATGTGAATTAGGTTACCAAGAAAAATAAATCCAGCTGAGCATCAAATATGTTTAAATACACTAATAGTCTATCTGGGAATGGTAGGCATGGTGGTACATGCCCATAATCCCAGCACTTGAGAGGCTGAGGCAGAAGCACTGCTGAGAGTTCAAGGCAAGCCTCAGCTACTTGGTGAATTCTGGACTAGCCTGAAATAGAAAGTGACACTAAGTCTCACAACAACCAACAAACAAAACAAAACAACAACCTATATATACGGTTTTTTGTTTAACCAATATAGCATATCATCTACAATCAACAAGGGTGACACAGAAGAGTGCTTTTCGATTTCCATCCGAGAGCACCAGAAACACATTCTCCTCCATCCAAGGGCTCCTGCTGGGGAGGACAGGATGGACTCTGTTGCTGGCAAGTGGTCTATGGCAGAAAGCAGCATGGAGAAAAGGAGGAAACTGCTTCTGGGTATCAGTGATGAATGGACCTACCATATTACAACTTCTACAAGGATCCTATCTTCTTATGTGATAAACCATGACTATATTTTTTGTCCTGACTAATGGAACAAATAATAGTTGCTTCTACTAGGGCAACTTATGAGTCCAAATAAGGGATATCTAGAGAGGAATCTTAAGCAAATGCTTCTCAAGTTGCAGACTATCCATATAAATATCTTCAGTTATAACGGATTAATACCCCAAATACTACAGATGCTAATAGCTCCAAACACAAATAGTTTGAGTACAGAGATTATCCCTGGAAGTCTAAACATTAACTTTATCACATATGCACATGCAATCAACATCTTGCCCACTCTTGTACACATCTTTACTTTCTAGAGAATGTTTTCTTCTTTTTAACTGAAATTCTTCAGAGCTTTTTCTAAAAAATGGTATCTTCTCAGAATTTCAGATTTTAAAAGGTACAGTTTTAAGTTCCTATGATTTAACTGAGTCAGGTTTTGCTACTATAAGAAAATATCTGACACTAGGTAGTTCATAGTAAACAGAAACTTCTTGGTTTTGCATTTCTGGAGTCTGGAAATCCAGCTAGAGGCTGGTATCTAGTAAAGACTTTCTTGTTGTATTATTCCATGGCAGAGGGTGGAAAAGCCAAAAATGAGTCATATTTGTCCTTTCATGTGGCACCAATTGCATTCATGAGGATGGAACCATAATGGCTTAATCATTTAAGTGCCTAATTGCTTAATACTGTGACAATGACAATTGAATTTCAATATGAAGTTTTGGGAAAAACATTCAAATCATAGCACTTTATATGTTTAGCAACAATATACCTAATCCTAAAATATATTAGAAATATATTCTTGAGAAAAGAATAGCAGTTGTTTGCTGGGGTGTTTCTCTTTTTGTGGTACAGAGGTTTGAACATAGGGTCTCACATATGCTAGGAAAGTACTCTTCCACCAAGCTATGTATCACCAGACCTGTTCTTTTTCTCTAATTTATATTCTCCTTCTCTCTCTCTCCCC
>PVKB01000882.1:490434-553631 GCA_004027205.1 Ctenodactylus gundi | reverse complement strand
CCCCCCCACAGCCTCGCCAGGATTCTGCCCTCAGCTCTGGGACCTGGAGCCAGTCAATGCCCTTAGGGAACTCAGCAGACAGAGCAAGGCCAAAGGCCTGAGCTGTGTTGGGGCCTGGCTGGTGTTCCGCAAAGTCCCCTGACGTACCATGAGCTGAAGACGCATGGTGGCTAAGGGACAGGTGGACTTGGCAGTAGTGGAAAGGGAAGCGGGAATGAGTCTACGGGTCCCTGGGGGGCATCAGCCTCTGCTTGGGGGGGGGGGCGTTCAGCACTGGGGCGCCGGACTACCTGGGAGTGCAGGTGGTAATTGTGGTGACGTTGGAGGCTGTGGCGGTCCTCCGTTGCCCCAGCCATCTATATTAACGTCAGGACCCTACTTAGTTGGGGAAGAAAGGCCCACTGCATCCCAGGCCCAGGTCCCCTGGAGTTCCCTGTGTCCGCTGCTCACGCTAATGGTCGTAACAATGAAAAGAACGGGCGAGCGCACACACACACACACACACACACACACACACACACACACACACAAACTTGTGCGAAGTGTTGGGGGGTTTCTTCTCAAGTTTTGGGTTCTGGTTCCTCCCCCCAACACCACCCCTCCAACCCCCACCCCGGTATTTCTGCTTTAATGCCTCCCTGAAACCCCGCACACTACAGAGGCAGCAGCAGGGCGCTGGAGGAAATGAATAGACATTCGGGCCGGCCCCGGAGCCGACAGAGAAGAACAATCGCTTAGGCTGTCCATTGGCCCAGCGCCCTGCCCCACGTCAGCAAAGACAGCTCCCGGGGCAGCGCACACTCTCGCCTTCTCTCTCTCTCTCTCTCTCTCTCTCTCTCTCTCTCTCTCTCTCTCTCTCTCTCTCTCTCTCCCCTCTGTTTCTCTTCCTTTCTCTAATCTCTCTTTTTCTGGACTGCTTTCCCTCACTCTCCACCCCCACCGCAGCAGCAGTTCAAGCTTCTACTGCTCATGCGCTCTGACCCAGGCATCCATTCTTTTCTTTCTCCTTTAGCCTTCTCCCCTTCTCTCCGGAAAGCTGGGTGGGTCATTCCTGCCCGGCCAGGCTCCTGGACGTGAGCGAGGTTGCATTATACCTCTGTCCATCAGGACTGAGGGTGCTGCCTTGTGCTTAACATCCTCTGGGCATGTCAGGGTACCCAGCACTGTGGGCGTGGGGCCACACCGGTGTGCAGGGTATGGGTTTGCTTGGGTACTTCGTCCAGATACTAGGAGAAGGAGGGGAGAGGCCCCAGAGAAGAGTGGGAGGATGTAGGCCAGGCTGTCCGAAGCAGAGGAACTCCTGGGCTACCAGTCCCTGAGTCTCACGTTATTGCCTTGATTTCTCTGAAGTTTCTCTTTTCCCTCATCTTCGTTGTCCTCCTTCTCACTCTGATGTCTCCGAAGCCCCTCCCATGCTTCCTCTTCTTGCTGGAATGCTCCAATCTATTCCTGTTCCCTTTCCCTCTCCTCTGCTTCCTTTCACCTGTAACTGGCAGCCATGTTCTTTGGAACCAAAGAATACTGTCTGAGTAGGCCCAGGATTGAGCCCGAGCAGTGATGGCACGGCCTTGAACTCTCTTCAGCCCTTCCAAGAGGGCCTTTTGAAACAAAGACAATTGACATACTGAGGAGAAACAGTTCCTTCCACTTATGGCTGTTTGGGCCACCTTGGGGTCGAGAGCCCTATAACTGGATGGAACAGAGAGTTTGGGCTCTGGCCACTTGTTGCCCACAGGCTAAGCCTCTTTCCCCTTCTTGCTCACCTTAGGGCCATGTGAATAACGGATGCCACATTTGCAGTCTTGTCTCCAGAGGGGCCTAACAGAGTCTAAGAGCCTGGGCCAGGAACACTCACTGTGGTGGAGTGGGGGACGGTGGGCTGAAGAAAACCTCAGTTCTGGCCCAGTCGAGTGTGGCATAAACAGGAGGGAGTGTCCTTTGTCTGCTGACCGGCTGGGGTCAGCTTCTTAGTCTGGAGATTTAAAGAGCTGCTGGCCCCGACCCCTGCCTACTTGCTGTGGCCAAAATTGCCAGTACACGTGCTCAGACCTCCCTGGCAGCTGAAGAAAAAGCACCCCCAAAGCGTAGAAAGGCTTGAGCTTTGTAAGAGAAGTTTTAAAGATGGAATAAAAGATCTCGTAGTCCATTGGCTGGGAGAAGTTTGGGCAGATTACAAGGAACTCAGAATTGATAGACTGATCCCAACCATCCTCAGCACCAAGGTCTATTTTTACACATTTCCTGGCCAGTAAATAAGTGTTTCTTTAACTTAAAAATGACTTATTTATAAAGGTTGAAAGATTCTTTGAGACAGTCTTTATTTAACACAATATTCTCACTCAAGAGCTAAACTTCAGCAAATAATAAACTTACAAAAAGATTTTTCCAACTTTGAGTCTTCCCAGTCCTCCAGCCAGAGGGCTCAGGTAGCTCTAGCACTAGGAATGTATGTTAGCATTAAAATAAATAAATAAATAAATAAATAAATAAATAAATCAGAGGAGAGTATTTAACTATCAGATATCTGCTCTCTAAACCAAGGTCTCCCACACAACATTTTTAAAAATACACTCAAGATTTGCCTTTCCCCCTAGCTTTCACTTTCTCCCATACCCTCACTTTCCAGGGTTTATACCTTCACTCAGAGGTGCCTCTTCCTGTTTCCCTTTCTCTAAGACTGGCCAAGGTTGAACCAATGAAGGACAAAAGAAGGAAATGAGGAAGGGAGGAGGGAAAGGAAGGTAGGGAAGAGGAAGGAATGGAGGGAGAGGAGGGAGGAAGGAGAAGAAAGGCAAAACTATGTTCCTCCTTAGAACCTCTCCCCCAGCTGTTTTATTATTCATACCTGAAGATCAAGCTTAATCAATTTCTGTTGTTTTTCAAGCCAAAGTGCAAGGATATGCCTTCCACTGCCCAGAAATTAAAGTATTTTTCCCTCTCACTTAAACCTAAATGACTCACAACTAACTGCTGGGGCATTTGTCAAACTCACCATCCATTTTAGCTTTGATTAAGACTCTTGATTTGTGTGCTGGGGTAGGGTACTTGGCTAGCCTGGGCAACGCCCTGGGTTCAATCACCAGCCTGGCCAAAACAATTTTTAAGGCTCTGATTTTATACCAATATGGATTGCTTTCCTTAATGTACCACTCTAGTTCCATCCTAGCTTTGAATAGACGGAACAGGGGTTTTTCCAAAAGGAACCTTTTAGAAAGCTGTGGAGACTGGATAACACCTAATAGTTCCTGTGTTTGCTGTCCATATTTTTTATTTTGAGAAAGTTCATTTTCCATCAGCAGTTTGTAGGAAGAAAGATGCATCTTCCCTCCCCCATCTAAGATCAGGAACCTCTGAATTCTAAGCAGTAATAGGTGGTCTCCAAGCATTAAAAAAAAGAGGTTTATGCACATAGTTAATATACCACACACTTCTCCTTGTTCACTTCGTCCTTGAAAAGTTCTAAACATGTGTGTGACTTTTTGTGCCAGCAGCAAAAGGGCAGACACATCTGATTCAGCCAAAATCACTGACAGTTGCCTGGCCCCATGGAGCTCCTTCCCAGATGCAGCCTTCTTTTGAAGCGCCCAAAACATCTGGACTTGTCCTGGTTAGATGCTTCGTGAATAGTCAGGGGTCAGTTGACCTGCAGGTCATCAAGGTTGCCTGATTCTTGCAAGTTCCTTGGAGCCATATGGCCCATACCTCGCTTGGCTAAACACAGGGATGGTACCAGAATTTTCTTACAAGGACATTTCCCCAGAGATGTGAAGGGGAAGGGGGAAAAAAAACAACCTTGATTTTAGATCCATTAATATTTACAGATAAGGAACTTGAGGCAATTACATTATGTTCTTCAGGGTGTACTTGTAAAATAGTCTCCAAAGGAATATCTAGCTAAACAGAGATGGCGAGATACGGAGGCATCAGGATCCTGAAGGCTTGTTTTCGTTTTCAGAGTGGTACCTCTGAGATCTCATGAAATAAGTAGGGACCATGGGTTTCAGAGATCATCAGTTGGCCAGACTGAGAAGTGTGGTTCCCTCACTGGTCCTTAGAATTTTTATTTTCAGGACCTCATCTGACTACACTCACCTCCAACACCAAATGCTTGGCTGGAGAATTCTATTCTTAACCTTGGTTAGTGTTGTAATATAATTAGATCCACTTTCCTCTTATGTGTAGAAATATCTCACAGCCTGGAAATCTTCAGCATATGTCAAAATAGAAGATTGAAAGCTTTTGTGGAGCAGATTCTATCACCAGACCTCAAATATCCCTCAGACTCCAGACCCTCTGCAAGCTAGTGCCCGGAAACATGCCCCAAGCACCTTTGCTCAGTCCAACAAGCCCAATGTAATGGCATAAATAAGTGATTTTTTCTAGTCCTACTTTCTAGAAATAGGGCACTTGGTGGCCCTCCCATCTGCCAGAACGCTCACATTACTGGCTCAATTATCTGACCTCTCTCTCTTGGAAAGAAAAAAAAAATGAGGAGGTTATAAATTGTTAGCTAAGCTATTTTTACATTTTGATATTTTAAGCAATGTTAAATGACAATTATTTATTGTAGATTATACCAAGATTATCGTCTCCAGATTTGAGGGCCACTCTACAGAGTCTGGCCAAACACAATCTCTGTTATCCGAATGTCCTGCCTTTAGACCTGCAGCTGCTTGTTCTTTTCTTTTTCCTCCCGTTTATGGGCAGGTTGGCACCCAAAATGAGGAGCATAATTTCTTTAGAGGCTATTCAAAGATAGAATTCAGGATTCCTGCAGTGGGAAGTTTCTTAGGAAAAGAATAACTTAAGTCTCAAAAACCTGCCCATACTTCCAAAAATAATCAAGATTTTGAAAAGAAAGTAGGAAATTATTCTCTATTGTGGAAAATTTGACCTTAATCATCATGAAGAGAACTGAGTATGGAAGACAATAAACTTGAGGAGAATTTAATTCCCAAGCAAGGCTTCTACAAAATATCTTTTGACAAAAAATTGGAAACATTGCTAAAAGATCTTCCAAAACATCATTAAAGAAGCAAAACAATTGAATTTACATAATAACCAGATGTCTCCAGAGACTTTTACCTTCCAGTCATCCCAAAATAACAAAAGGGAGAGATTTCCTGAGCTATTCCCTTAACTTTTGTTAAAAAGGTTGCCCTGCCTATCAAACAGGGGACATCTTTGGAGGCAAGGATTAGCTAGTGGCGTAGCTGAAATCAGGGAAACTAGATGTCTGAAAGGGAAAATTCCCAACCCTAAATCATATGCTTATTCTAAGTAGAATATTAAATTAAATTCTTCACAATGAAGGTATTCCTGACAGAGTGGCTGTCAGTCACTCTCTGTTCAGACACCACATTGTGGGAATGTCATCCCTGCCACATTGCAGAAGGCTGGTGTCCCTGGTAAAGATGATGCATATCATGTAAGCCTCATCACCAAGATCAAAGTCCGCTTCTTTCATGGAAGCCAATACATGTCAAACCTCATTCCAATCAAATCGTCCGGAAATGAATTCAAGATGAATATGTCATAGAATAATGTGACAGTGGAATTGCAGAAGGTCAGGGGTGGTTGTTTCAATGAGAGAGTCGTCAAATATTAATTCTAGAACGTCCAGATGAGTAGGCATTGAGGGGGATTAACCGGCTGCTGGTGGGATGTTGTGTCATTGATTTGTGTTCAAATGCATTGAACAGCAAGGTGTTGCTCTACGTCTCATTTGAACTCAAGAAACACTTTCAAACTCAGCATAACCGAAAGGCAAGACTTTCTGCATATACACAGAGCAAGAACAAAACCAAGGAAGCCAATATTTCAGAAAGGATTTCCACTTACTTGACTCTTTCAAGGAATTTCGGTAAAGCCGTAATCGTTTCCTCATCACCAATGAAGCCTTGTATCTCATTTTCTGATTTTAAGCCTATTTGGAAAGAAATAGAAGGGCAGCCATTAAACAATGCATAGGTGTTTTATGGCAAGATTCCATGGCCTGAACGTAAACATGAAAGGTATTGGGCTGAAAACAAAAAGTCTTTTGATCTTTCTTTGTCCATTTTCAAATTTAGAAGCTGCAAGAAAGGCCTCTGCTAAGAACTGCCTGAATTTATTAAAAACTATACTACCCATGAAATGAAAATATTGAAAAATTATAATTTCTCAGCTAGACTTTTATCTGAAATTCATTTGTCATTCTGCTTTTTGAGTAGAGTTAAATACTCTTTCAGCCAATGCTTAAAAAAAAACCTGTGACTTCCGGAATTTATAATTATTGTCTGAGAAGATCCCACTGTTTTTTTCAAGTTCATTATTCAAGTTTAGCGAGATACAGTGGAGAATTCCCCTACTCTCTGAAAGAATAGCAGGTTAAAATTTTAGTTGTAAGTGTTGGAATTTTAAAAAGACAAATTTCTGTGTACAGTTTTAGATCCTGTTCTGTCTGCGCTGGTGCAGAATCCTTTAGCCTCACATGACCCACATCCCAAGACTCATTTGGGAGCCATGACTGCTTGATTTTTCAAAGTTAATATATAATTCACCAGATTTAAAAATTACCATTTTTATCACTTGGCCCAGGATTGTTCCCAGTTTGAAGTTGAAAAAGTTAGAAATAACACCTCCCTCTCAAGATATATGTATTGCTTGCCAGTGGCTGAAACAATCAAGCCCTTGGCCATCATAAATCCTCAAAAGCGTCCTGAGAAACTCTGCATCTGTGAGGCAAGCTTGATGGCAGTAGAGCAGTCAAATAGAGGAGATCCACCCAGTTCCGACCCTCAATTTGGCCTAGAAAGACAAACAGTCATTCAAAAGGTCTCAGGCTGGACAAACACAGCAAGCCCTCTGTCAATGAGGACGTCTGCCTGTCTTGACACTCCAGCCGCAGAACAAGCAGTTGTTTAACTTGTTGAACCACAGGCCAAATCCAAGTGGGGCTCTGCTATCTCAAAGGGTGTCCTGTTCCCTATGTTCAAAGATCTTTCTCTGTCTTCTCCACCCCCAGCAGCCTGCTAACCAGCTTAGTTGTTTTCTTCCTCCATTCTTCCTGCTTTTTTAGGAACACGTGTGGGTGGGGTGGGGTAAACTCACCTTTTCCCAGAGGATTTTATTTATTTTCAATTCTTTCTAACCAAAAGACAGCCTTTCCCAAAGGTACTAAGCTCCTTCCAGCACAGATCTGGAAAGAAAGAAGGCCCAACCTTGCATTCCTACAGAAAGGCGGCGTGCTGGGTGTCCTCGCTCTGAAATTTCCTCCTCATTGCAGGATGTCTGGCACTGACAAATCCTGGTTGGTTGGCAATAATAGAATTTGCTTTTTTGTTTCTGAGGGAAATGGGTGTGAGGTTCCCTAGAGACCTCTGTCCACCCACGGTTCTGCCCCAGCCCAACTTCTTCTAATAGGTCTGGATCACTTCTGCCCCTCAGGTCTTGTCAGCCCTTTGTGCTGTAGGTATGCAAACAAACGTTGCAGAGGTTGGACCAGGGCTGGCCACGGGGACGTTAAGAAATTCTAGGAGCTTCATCAGTGCTCCTGAAACCAGGATTCAAATCCTTTTGGTTCAAATTCTGACCCCATGTAGCAAGCCAGTCGTCTCACTAAAGGGGGAGCAATCAAATTTTGGAGCTCTCCCTTGGGCCCTAAGGTCTCAGGGCTATAGGAGCTTCGAATAGGGCTCAGTTTGGTTTTCATCAAATTCTTCCTCCAAGGTGTCCTCCTCTGTCAGACAACCCATCCCCAAATAAGTTGGAGCATATTCTGAAGACTTTCTGAAATCAGCCTTCCAATCTGCATCTCCAGAGAGAGAAGAGTGCCAGGGAGCACTATCAGTAGTTGATAGTGTCCGACAAGCCGTGGAGGTGGGGTGGCCGGTAAAAGCAAAAGGCATTATTTTTACGTGGAAGCCCTCAGAAGCTACACCTTATTGAGCCGACCTAGTTGGCGTAGGCTTGCCCAAGGTCAGAGGTCAACCACATTTAGAGACTTGAATCCCTGAGCGGCTGGACACTGATTAAAGCCCCATGCCTTTGCCGGTGAGCCTGTTTCTTTCCCATTGCTCGGCCTTGACGTGCACTGTGTAAAAACCCTACAGGCTAGTTGGGAGGAAACTGCTGCTGGCCAGCCCGCCTGCCGTCCCTAGCTGCACCGCACTTCCCTGGCTGATCCGTCTGGCCCTAAAGCCCAGGAAGCTGAGCTACGCGTCTGGGTGTGGAGGGCCTTTTCTGATTCTCTTCCTCTTGTTCTCTAGAAGAGGAACTATGTATTTCCTCCAGCACAGACCTGAAAGATGAGCAACCTATGTGTTCAGAGGGAAGTGTGCATCAGTGGGCCATCTGGAAGCGCTCCAGCCTGGGCTTATAACTTAACTGTTCCTTTGAGCCCCTCTCCCCCAAACACAGGCGCCCGAGAAAGGGAAGATGCATCGGTGTGGTTCGCTATCTGGCCAAAACAGTGGGAAAGAGGACTTGGGAAACCAGAAGGAGTTTCCTGAAGACAGTGCCTGTGCAGAAGCTCCCACCATCACCTCCATTTCTCAGACTTCCCTGGCTCCCAATTGCCCCAGTGGGCCATTCTTAAGTCCAAACTTTAAGATCAGCTTTTGAACTAATCTTAATTCTCTTTCATAGACCAACTTTATTTCTTTTTCATTTGTCTGGAATTTTCAGTGCACCTAGCTCTTGGGTAGCAAGCAGAATCCTAGAGGCTGTGGCCTGCTCCCCAGAGAACTGGTTGCAGCCTCCATTCACATCCCAGAGAAAGAAAACTGAGCTCGGATCCCATAGCCCCAGACGCTTTAAGAGCGGATCCCAGCGGTCAGCTCTGGACCAGTGTGAGAGAAGGCACCAAGCTGCCCAAGGCAGATCGCCGTGTCCGGACTCAGGAAAGGAAGTTCCTTGACGGGGTCGCCAGCGGCTCTATCTTGGCTTTTTGACCCTGGGGTGTGTGGGGTGGTAAGACTCTCCCTGATATTCCTTTGGGGGCAAGGCAAAGATGCTGCCTGGAAGGACGCTCTCCCTCCCGCCCCCAACACACACACACACCTTCTCGGCACCGCCCTGCTCTCTCCGATCGCGAACGCAGAAAGCTCTGGGCCATTTCTGCCGTTCTTATACACAGACGGTGGGACACCCCGGCAATTTACAAAGAAAGGAGGGAAACAGGCGGGCGACAAGCTGTTCTTGGTGCCAGGGCTGGTGGGAGCTCCACTGGTTCTCCTTGGGCCCCCTCCTCCGGGAGGAAGGGTGGACTCATCCTCCACACTGCCCCTCTGCAGAAGGGCCCCCTCCTCCCTTACAGTCAGTGGGGTGGGGCCTGCATCTGAGGTTGGGGGGCCAATGAAGGAGGAGGTGGGGGAGAGGCTGGGCCTCTTCCCCCAGTGGGGTCTGGGTGCCAAGGGCCCCCAGAAGGGTACTTGCTGCCCGGCCGAGACGGGGGTCGCGCCTGTCTGCCCCCTGGACTCCAACACTTACCCTGCTCCACCTGTTGCCAGGATCGCCTCATGTGTGCACATCACTTCGGGGTGGCTGAGGGGGGACCACAAGCCCCTCCAAGCCTCTCTTTTGTGGTTCTGTCGAGGCGGTCATTCTTCATTTCTCCTTTTCCAGCTTTCGGGAAGCAGTTGGGGAATGTATGATGAAGCAGAAATGAGCCGTCAGGATGGTATTTTAATGGCTTATATGTCACGTTGGTGCATGTGGCTTTGAACTGGAGCCGCTCGCGTTTCCTGCAGAGAGCGCCGCAAATCCCACTTGATAACTTCTCAACCCACAACTTTTCCCCTCCCCACGTTCACTCTTACCCTGTATATTTGGACGGGTTTTCTAAAAATACCCTCTTGTCAACGTCCCCGTTGGATTTTCCACGGACTGGAGAAGGGAAGACTGACTTTTCTGTTTTGAAGAATTATTTTCCCTCCCCCTCCCAGCGACTCCCCTTCCCCCACAGGGCCCCTCCCTTGCTTTTTTTGAAAGGCAGGCGAGGTGGGTTCAATATTTGTTCTCCCTGGTGAGAGCTGCTGCACAGCCTCTAGAGAAAACTTCTCCTAGCTGATCAGGTTTTTACAATTCCGGGATCCAACTCCGCCTTGTAGGTAGCAGAAATGATTGAGAGGCTCTCACACATTTTTGAAAAAAAAAAGATACAATCTTTTTAATACCCTTAAGCCCTTTTCCTGTACTCGTTGAGTTCCCCTGAGAGTTAAGGTGAAGTGCTGGGGTGCCGGACTCTGACTTGTTGCTGGGGACAAAATATACATATTTTTTCCTCTTTCTGGAATTGTTCTTCCTCGGCACAAGTGTTCGGATAGATCCCTTCAGACATGGGTAAAACATCCTAGATGTACAATCTGACTTTTGAATAGAAAGAGAGCAGGACAAGGTAGTCCAGCTCGACATACCCACACCGAAGACTAGTCCGTGAAAATACCAGTAAATCAGAGAAGACAAGGAGGGCCACTACTGACCCTGCCTTACTCCAGCCGGGGAAGCCAGCGAAAGCGACAGGCGGGGAAAAAAAATTCATTTTCATTTTCTTCTCGCTGGGGAACTGGTGAGTTTCCTAACCGGGCCGCCTGCAAAAGGATGAGCTGGGTTCCTTTGTCTGGAAAAAAGAGTTTAGGGCTCTGATTCAGCTGCAAAGAAGCCAAATGAAGTTAGAAACAAAGGGCAAATTGAAGGATTCCGACTCTTGGCTTTTTGTGTTTTCCTTACTAGAAAATAATTAGACCTAATGAATATGCAGACGCTTCGGCTAAACCCCAGGCCGAGATGCTGGGTTTTAAACAGAGCAGAGGAGAAATGCAACCTTCATTCCCCAGCCCCCCCACCCCACCCCCCGTATCCCTGTGCATTTTTTGAAATGCATAAATGTTGCTTGGTTTAATTGATTGAGTCACAGGGATTTTTTTTCCTGCTTTTAAGTGTCATACTCCTCTACCTTTCAACAATCATTTTAATATATAGTCAATGGCTCTTTGTAGATGGGACAAAAAGCAACTACGCGCAGTAGTTGAATAGACTTTGCGCTGGGCAAAGACAGGTTAATCGAGGGCCGCATCGCGAAAACAAGCGAGTGTTGTATGTTTGCACTGAATCCAAATGTCTGCATTTTCCTAACTAAATCAAAGGGAGTGTTATTTCTTTTTCTGCTCACTCATCTGAAGGTAAGTAAATTTTCTCTGGCGATCAAAAGCCTGGTCGGCAACAAAGACCGCGCCCGCTTTTTCCACCGTCCTGGTGTGGCGAGTTGCGGAATTTCAATAACTGTGACAAGGGTGACTGATTTGTGAACTAGAAAAGGTTTGAATGTCACAAAATTTACATTGGTCCTATCTATCGGGGATTTAAATACCAAAAAAAGTATTCGGGGATCTCTAGGGAGCTCTGGGCAGCCCAGAGGAACAATGGCGCGTTGGGAAATTTACAGTTTTACCTGAATGAAAGAGGCCCGGGATGGGAACAGGGGTACAGAAGGAGGGCGCTGGAGGGGGCAGCCAGGGAAAAGGGAGGGAAAAAAAGAAGAGAGAGGGAGGGAGAGGAGAGAGAGAAGAGAGGCAGAGAGAGAGAGAGAGAGAGAGAGAGAGAGAGAGAGAGAGAGAGAGAGAGAGTATATCGGCAACATTTCTAGTTTGCCATTAAAAGAGCCAAACTAACAAACCTACAACAACCCACAAAGTTGAGAGTTGCAGTTCACCTGTGCTCACGCGGAAGGGAGGGAGGGAGGCGAGGGCGCACTCAGGGAGCCTGACCGATTTGATCAGAATGAGAAAATTTGAGGCTACCGGTTAACACTGGGAGAATACAGTTCTAGTAAGGAGAGTAAGGAGTTCCCTTGTGTTCCCCAGATCTTAAATTATAAACAGTAAAAGGCCCAGGCCAGAAGGACGCAATCTTCAGAAGAAGCACGCAACAAAAGGCTCCTCGCCTGCCCCCGAAGGGGGTAAAGAAGGGAAGGAAGAAAAGGAAGTTGCTGAGTCCGGGCATTCTGCAAGTGCCTCCGCCGTGTTTACCAGCCTCGCGCCCGCCTCCTGCTCGCATAGACACCCTACGTCTCCTGTCTCTAATAGCTCTGCTTACGGCAGGTTTGGGGGTGACAGAGAGAGAGAGAGAGAGAGAGAGGAAATCGGGGAGCAAGGAGAGTATGATTATGAAAAAGGAAAAGGAATCACGGCAAAACAAAAAATTTCCGTGAGAAGAGGGCAAAAATTTGGCTCAAAAAAAGTTGCTACTCCTGGCAGCTCTGTTTGTCAAAGGGGACGTCAGGCGCTTTACAATACCTGGGATTGATGAGGCGGGCGGGCCAATGAGCGGCGCGCGGCGCCTCGGCGCGCCCTCCGTCGGCGCGGCGGCCTCGGGCGGGGGGAGCCGGGGCGCACCAATCGGCGCCCGCGCCCGCGGCACGTGACGCCTCCCCCTGCTCCCATTCATCAAGGGGGGGACGGTGCCGTCCTTTCAATTCATTTATCTGCAGGAATGATTGCTGCTATCAGTCTCGCGCTCACCGCCCGGCTGAGGAGGTGAAAGTTTCTCCCCAGGAAGATAAACCGCAAAAGACAATATTGTGCATGATTTGCGCCTTTTCTTTGGCTTTTTCTTTCTTTCTCCCCCCTCCCCTATCTTTTTCCTTTTTTCCTTTTTCTTTTTTTCTTTTCTTTCTTTTTTTTTTGCAAAAAGCAGAGAGGGGGAAAAGTGAGAGTGAAGGAACAAGGAGGCGAGCCTGAGAGAGAGCAGAGGGAGAGAGAGGGGGAGAGAGGGAAGAAAGGACGCGGGGCGCGCGGCGCGGCGGCGGCGGCGGAGAGAGCGAGCGGCCGCGTCTCCGGCGCTCGCATTCCTCTATGCCACAAATCCGGGAGGAAGTTTTTTGGGGGGCTGAGATGTTCCACGCCTTTCCCCGGGCAGCCTTGACGCGAGGCCCTCTCGGCCGAGACTGAGCGGCGCGGGAGTGAGAGCCAGGCCGGCGGGGCTTGCGCGGGGGGCGCCGGAGCCCGCCTTCCCCGGCTGCCCTTGGCCGTCCGGCTTTCCCGAGCCCAGCCGGGCGGGCGCCGGGACGCGCCGCGCCGCCGCCCTCGGGCTAGGACTTCGCTAGGTGGGTCGACTCCCCTCCCGCCTCCTCGTCTCCCTCGTCTTCCTCCGCCTCCGTTCCTCCTCCTCCTCCTCCTCCTCCTCCTCCCGATTCCCCTCCGCGGCGGGCGAGGGTGGGGGGGGCGGGGGAGGCCGGGGCTCGCCCCGAGCAGCCACGATGCTCCTGGACGCCGGCCCCCAGTACCCCGCGATCGGCGTGACCACCTTCGGCGCGTCCCGCCACCACTCGGCAGGGGACGTGGCCGAGCGAGACGTGGGCCTGGGCATCAACCCGTTCGCCGACGGCATGGGCGCCTTCAAGCTGAATCCCAGCTCGCACGAGCTGGCCTCGGCCGGCCAGACGGCCTTCACGTCCCAGGCGCCCGGCTACGCGGCGGCCGCGGCCCTGGGCCACCACCACCACCCGGGCCACGTCGGCTCCTACTCCAGCGCGGCGTTCAATTCCACGCGGGACTTTCTGTTCCGTAACCGGGGCTTCGGCGACGCGGCGGCAGCGGCCAGCGCGCAGCACAGCCTCTTCGCCGCGTCCGCGGGCGGCTTCGGGGGCCCGCACGGCCACACGGACGCCGCGGGCCACCTCCTTTTCCCTGGTCTGCACGAGCAGGCGGCGGGCCACGCGTCGCCCAACGTGGTCAACGGGCAGATGAGGCTGGGATTCTCGGGGGACATGTACCCTCGGCCCGAGCAGTACGGCCAGGTCACCAGCCCGCGCTCGGAGCACTACGCTGCGCCGCAGCTGCACGGCTACGGGCCCATGAACGTGAACATGGCCGCACACCACGGCGCCGGCGCCTTCTTCCGCTACATGCGCCAGCCCATCAAGCAAGAGCTCATCTGCAAGTGGATCGAGCCGGAGCAGCTGGCCAACCCCAAAAAGTCGTGCAACAAAACTTTCAGCACCATGCACGAGCTGGTCACGCACGTCACGGTGGAGCACGTCGGCGGCCCGGAGCAGAGCAACCACATCTGCTTCTGGGAGGAGTGTCCGCGCGAGGGCAAGCCCTTCAAAGCCAAATACAAACTGGTCAACCACATCCGCGTGCACACGGGCGAGAAGCCCTTCCCCTGCCCCTTCCCTGGCTGCGGCAAGGTCTTCGCGCGCTCCGAGAACCTCAAGATCCACAAAAGGACGCACACAGGTAGGAGAACTGCTGTAAGACACCCTTCCCCGTCCTGGGCCTGAGACCCCAGATCCCCTGATTAGCGGCTGGGACGCGAACCAGCCTCGGTTTGTGTCCAGGAGTCCGGTTCCGGCAGGCAGGCAGCGGAAATATGAGCGCGGATTTTTGTTGGGGGCTTGAATTTATGAAAACAACGGAGAGAGGGTGGAGGAAGAGGATATGGGGTTGGAGGTTTTAAAAATGAGAAATAAAGGGTCTGGCGAAGAGGAAGCCAAGCCTGGCTGAGCAGAGCTCCTTGTGCGCTGGAAGCCGAGCGCGGTAGCCGACTCCCGGCACCGAGGGAGAGGCGCCAGGCGCTGGAGCCGAAGACAAGCCTAAAAAGCTTGTGTGGCCAACATCCTCCGCCTTGACTGCACCCAGACCTTGTTGAAAAGAAAGGGCTAAGAGAGGAAGAAAGATACAAAGCATTAAGAAAAAAAAGTAGAAAAAGGGGGAAGTAGTTTGGAACCAAGGACGCTTTTATAGGTTTATGCATATTTAAAGAGCCCCGTTTTTAAGTGGCGGGTTTGAGAGTGGGCTTGAGGGGCGAGGAGTCGGTGAACAGCGAGGAAGTCTGTTTTGTCATGTAGATTTTCATGGGAGCTGTTTTTAAAAACACCGGGTGTCCGCGTTGGCTTTTAAAAATGAGGGCAAGGCGAGAACAGTTAAAAGAAAAAAAAGTTTGCGGTACCCCAGGCCAGGCCACGCAGGACACTCCAGGCCCCGTGCCCACAGGAGGCCGGGGAGCCCGTTCTGCTCCTCCGCTTCGAGCAGCTCAGGTGATGTTTGAGAAGCGGGCACTTGGAACTTTGGGTTAAAAGCCCGAGTCCAAGGAACAGAATTTGCTGAGGCTCCCTCTTCCCAGATGACTCTATAAAATGTTTGCAGGGCGTGGGGTGGGGGCGGTGGGGAGGGGGTGGGTGCGCTGCGTCGGGGAGGAGTGGGGGGGGGGGCCGGAGAGGAGCCAGCGGAACAGCAGGAGAGTCAGCTCAGGAAAGAGAACTGAAAAGCAGGACCTAGGTAGAAGCAGCCGAAACTGCGAGGGTGGCCCTGGTCAGATCTGCCCCTGCCCTGGATCCAAACAGACCGTTACTACTAGTACTGCTATGTTTACTACCAATATCTAAAATAAAATGCACTTGTGATATTTTTGAGAGTTAAGACATAATCATATTCCACCGCAGATACATGAATGTATGGAAATCTCGGCCTTTTAAGTTTGCAAAGTGCTCACCCTGAGATGCTGCCTTTTATTTCGTTTTAATTTTTTTTTTCCTGTTTAAGCTGTAGAAAAGGGCGAGGCGATTTGTTCTAATAAGACCCCCGCTTCTCTCCCTCCGCACCAGGGGAGAAGCCCTTCAAGTGCGAGTTCGAGGGCTGCGACCGGCGCTTCGCCAACAGCAGCGACCGCAAGAAGCACATGCACGTGCACACGAGCGACAAGCCCTATCTGTGCAAGATGTGCGACAAGTCCTACACGCACCCCAGCTCGCTGCGCAAGCACATGAAGGTAACCGCCGCGCCGGCGCCAGCCGCCTTGCGGGCAGCAGCCCTTTCGGCCCTGGGGCCGGGGCCCGGCGGCCAGCGGCAGCCGGGCAGCGGCGGAAGCCACAGGCTGGGAGGCGGCGGTTCCGCTGTGTGGCTTGGAGCTGGGCAGGGACTGGAACAGGGGATGGGAGCGTCTAAAGCCCTTTTAAACTCGCTGTTTCGTCATAAAAAATAGAAGGTGGCGAGCACTCAGAAGAGGCCGCCTATAAATTGTCCCAGAGCTAGGGGAGCCAGGGCTGCAGCCGCACGTAGACGCTGGCCTGGCTGCCGCCGGGACGGCCTGCGGCGTGCCCGGGAGGCAGGGTCGGGGCTCTGCGCCCAGGGCCGGCCCTTGCTCCCCCAGAGCTGGGCGAGTGCGGGCGCCGACGCCGCAGCAGAGCGCCCCAGACTCTGTCCTGCAGCCCAGCCTCCTTCCCTCCCTCGCAGGCCTAGCGCGCCGTGGCGGGGCCGAGCCCAGTCCCACTGTCAGGGGCTCTGCGAGTCGGGGTACGGGACAGGGACGCGGGGTGCTCGCCGACGTCCCCGGCCCTGGGTGGCCGCCCCACGGGCTCTTTATCTCCGTAAAAACGCCGCTCTATTCCCGCAGGTCCACGAATCCTCCTCGCAGGGCTCGCAGCCCTCGCCCGCCGCCAGCTCGGGCTACGAGTCCTCCACGCCGCCCACCATCGTGTCTCCCTCCACAGACAACCCGACCGCCAGCTCCTTGTCGCCCTCCTCCACCGCGGTCCACCACACGACCGGCCACAGCGCGCTCTCTTCCAATTTTAACGAATGGTACGTTTAAAACCAGAAACAAAACACCGAGCAAAACACTATTTAAAAGACTGAACACACACGTACACACGTTATGATTGAAAGAACCCTGCGAATTGAAGCAACCCCCCACAGAACTCGCTTTCCTATTTTTTTTTTTTTTTCTAATCTGCTCATAGGCCCAGGACTGAGTAAAAGGGAGGAAGCGTCGAACCTTCTTTCAGAATCGTACGCTTTTTTTCTTTTTCTTTTCTTTTTGGCAAAGGCTTGGTAGCCGAGGTGCGGGAGGGGGTCGAGGAGGGGGAGCTGCCGCCTGGCCAAGGACCGCCAACCCCCAAAGCCGGTTTCTTACTGGGTTGAGACAGGCTTTCTGGGGTTTCGGCTTTTTTTCCTCTCCCCTTTGCTTTCTTGTAAATACAGAATTATTAGCTTAAAACTGTTCTGTTGGATTCTGTACATAGTTCTATCTGGGTTGGAGCGGGTGGGTGGGGTCGTGGCGTTAAGGTCTTTGCATTGGGGGAGGGGGAGGGGCGGGCCGGGCGGGGGGGAGGCGGGGTGGGAGGCCGAAAGCCAACTGTTTGTACTGAATGGCGAGAATGTTCTAGTAAACGTGTACCAAAATGTGAATTACTTTGTACGATTCCAGTCTCCACGTCGACCTAACAGAATATTATTGGTATTAATGTGCTTTTTATTTGTATAAAGTGCAAACATTTCGTCCCAAAGTCTAAGTACTTTAGTGCAGTAAAATGTTGTTTCACGTCCTGTCAAAATTCGTATAGTAAGAGCCTGAATCTTCGTGTCAAACTGTTCCATTTGTTTATGTAAAGTGATATTAAAAAAGATATAAACTATAACTGTCCGTTGCTTTTGGCAAAAGATACAACCACATATGTATATAATTCTTAGTTTCCATATTTATCCGCATGTAAAGGGCCAGTTTATCCATGTTACAGCTATTTCAATATTTATGGCTAGAAAAACTCGTATGTACACTTTAGTTTCCAGAACTGTTTGGTAACCTTTCGTACGTTATTAAAGATTCTTGAATCTCAGTGATTGTGGTAGGAATTTCTTCGTCACACGTCCTTCCTGCTCCCAGCAACCTGCTGCCTCATCTACCAGCCTTAGTGGGTGCCCGGGAACAGCTCTTGAGTCGCTCTTGACTTCCCTTTCTGTCATTGCAGGTCGTATAAACGTGATAAATGAACGCTACCCTGCTGGCTCTCAGAGAGGGTGTAATTAGTATTTATATCAAAATTTATGAAACAAATTTTCGGCCGCAGTATAATTTAAATGACCTTTGCAGACATAGAATAACAACCATAAAAATAACAGAAATAAATTGCACAGGCGAATCAATATTAATGTAGGCGGATCGGGGGACGCTCAGGGGCTCGCTCTGCATAGTTGCACATGAACTTGCAGCGAGGGTTTCCTTGTCCCGCAGTCATTTCTGGGCCTGCGATCGGGTTACAAATTTATAATATAATATTTTAAATTGCTGTGTTCAGTTAAGCCATCTATGGCATTAACCAGTTTCCAAGATGTTACTGCATTCTATCCCAGGCCTTCCTTCTTTGTGCAAAAACAAACATACATCAAGCATTTCGCTTATATTTTTTCAAATATAATGCTAATTTAAATTAATTACTTCTGTGATATGTTATTATTCCTATAATTTTGCCACTGTTATTAGATTCTTTCAAAAATACATCTAGGGAAGAGAATTATTTTATGTAATTTGATTATCTTTCTATCTCTTTTATTTATTTCTCATTTACTTAAGAAATTCGTTCCATTGGCTGGCGTTGATACAGTAAATTTGTAAATGAGGAGACAATATAAAAAATCTAAATTACTTGTGCTTAATGACTGTAGCAGAACGCCTTTTCTCTAAATCAGATTGTCTTTCTTGCAGTTTACTTTGATAGATTTGCAAGCTATGCTGCTTCCATGAAGTTAGCTTCGCTGGTAGAGACGCAGGCTTCTTTGTCTCTGGGTGTAGCTTGCATGATCGCCCCATTAGGCAGACAACGTAGCTGGGGATCACAAATCAGGCCCTTGGCTATAGCTGCAAGCATGTGGATGTGTAAAGAGCCAGGCAGAAACTGACCTCTCTGCAGGCAAGAAGGAATGTGGACCTGATTCTTTAATATACTATGTGTGTTCAGGAAGTGGCAGGCCAAAGTATGAGAATCCCTTAAAATCTTTACATCTGTTTTCAAGTGATAGGAAGTTTTCAGATTTTACCATTGACCAGTCACAAAAAAAAAAAAAAAAAAAAAAACTCACATTCTTTTAAAAATGCGTTATCAGCTTGCTGGTTTCATCATTTGCTACTTGCATTTATCACTTTTAGCCAACAAAGTCTTATTCGCTGAGGAAGGGATGTGATGCATTTCTGGTAGCACACAAAAACAAACACGGACTTGTTTTTAACTTTTTAGAACATGTTGCTCTGATTTTTACAGTAATCTTGGGCCTTTATGAAAAGAGCGCCACCTTGCAATGTATGGCAAGATTTGAGAAAGTTGAGCACTTCAGCAAGAATCGCTGCTAGCTCCAAAAAAAATGTATGAGACCAAAAGCTGACCTATACAGTTTTGGAGGTTAGGAATTGATTAACAGGTTAGTGTTTGAAGGGACTTAAGACATATAGCCCAAGAGTTAAAAAATAGAAAGTGCAGTCAAGGTAGCTCATCTCTTTAAGAAGTTTAACAACTCAATTAATAATCTTTCCCCCTTTTCGTTAGGAATAAGGTTGTCTGGGACCTGAAACAACTTAATAATGATTAATACCAGTACATTGGTAATTTTGTCAATGCATTTAAGAAGATGGTAGATGATGGGTTTGTTTATACTTTGACCATTCCCACAGCAGTTTATTTCAAATTTGAAATTGTAAGGGTCTTATTTTTAAAAATGTACCTAATGCTTCTTTTATGTGAATACCATAATGTAAGTAATTAAGCATTGCACGATGACATATGATTTATGTAGAATATTTTAAAGATACATTTTGGGGGTAAATGTTTAATTCAAAACTACTTCATTTTTCAAATATTTATTTGAAGGACAAATAATTTGAGGAGTCCTCTGTGTGCATATATACATCATGTCATCCACAGCAAAATAACTTTTATAATAGAAGCCAGCATTTATGACAACCCCCCTCCTGCAATACCTCCTTCAGCACCCACCACAAAGAAAAAGTCATTAATGATGTAAGTCGCCTAAAATAATGCTTCAAACTTAAATGTAGTCTATTATTTTGCTGGTACCTTTAATGTCTGCTTCTTGAGATGTATTTTTCATACTTTTTCTTCATGGGCTATTAGGTTTTGAAATACATGAATGTGAACAGTCAAATATATTGTTAGACTCTATTTAGCAGGAGCCGAAGATGCTGCAAATGGCTGGTTTCTGTGTGTAGCTGTGGATTTTTGATTTAGGCTAAAGGCCATACTGGTTCACATTGTGACTGACTGCATTGTGTTCTGGATACTATCAAGTGATTAGAACAGTAACAAGTTATTAAAATTTTATTTTGTGTCAACAGAAAATGCCTGAGTATAAGCAATCATATTTGAAAAATGAAGAGAAATAAGTTGTGGTACGTGTGTGTACATTATAGAGCAAGCATATAAATATGCAAGCACCCTTTTTATGGGGGGATAAGTAATTTTCAAACATTTCAAATCCTTTGTTTTCTTCTTCAAAAGCTACCCCCAACTGCTTTAAGCATTTGCAGCTGATGATTTTGATTTTTTTAAAGTCAAGCATTCAAGTTAACCTTTAAAAAGCAAACCACCTCCAAAAGAAAGATGTAACCTTTCAATTGCCCCATCTGCTTATCATTTTTTTTTTTTTTTTGGCTTTAGCTGACAATGAAAATAGCACTAACCTTCTTTGCTGATAGGCTTGGCATTTAGATGTTTTTATTTGTTGATTGTGAAGTTTTCTCAGAACTTTAAAAGCTTAGTAACAGTGGTATACTCCCAAATGCATCACCAAGTTCTCAAACCTTCTCGAAGCTCCCTTGTAGAAGTGCAGGTGTAATCAGTGTTCTGGATCACCTGTGAGTCAGTGCTGGTGGGGTTGGTACCTGAGCATATTGCTTCCCAGGAAGTGACTTGGAGAAGGCCCTGGGTCTTAAAGTGCAGGTTCAGCTTAAAGTGTTTTGAGGAGCAAATGTATGCAGTCTGGCACACTCACAGTGAAGTCATGAGCTTGTAGACTAGATATGAAGACATCAGGATTTACACATTCTCAACTTAATATTGCTTTCCTTTCTCCAACCTGAAATACCCATTTCTCTTTCCCCTTCATTCTAGGTACAGAGTTCTCAGCTCCTCTAGCATCAGCTGTGTATGTTTATCTTAGGAAGGAAGAGTGTTTTTTTCATAACAATGATCACAGTTGTCATCACTTGTTTAGGTTTTAAAATTCTTGAAAATATGTAGGCAATGGAGGAGTTATTCTCATCTATGTCAGCAGAACCACTGAAGACTTGGTTTACCCATACTGTTTTTTTTTTTTTTTTAGTTTTGTTTAACCACTCCATTCACAAACTGTAATATATACCCATTTAAAGTAGATAAAGTAATATTTTCACGGAGGAACCATACTGCAATCTTTACCCACCTCCAAATGATAACTACTAGTTTAGTGCAAGAAAAAAGAAAAATGTTAATAGTGTGCATGTCATATTCAAACCTCTTAAAGTCGATTGCAAATGAAATGGTGTAATATGCATGGAGCAGAAACAATGTTCTCCTTTTTTAGTTTCTGAAAGGTTAGTGGGCTCCAGCGACTCGCTCTTAGCAAAAGAAAACACATCAGGCCAAACTGGGGAAGGCTTTCCCCTACAAGGTGGAATCTCATCAGTTTCTAAGGTTGATTTCTACTTTAGAATGAAGAGCCAACATAGTGTGACATTTCCAGCTGATGCTATACGGAGGTGGTTTTCTCAAGACTGGGAATCGGATTTAGCTATCTAGCGTGGAAATTACATTTGGCAGTGATGATACCGCAGATTTGAGTCTGTCCATTGTACTCAAGATTTTGGCTGCGTCTGATCACTGTAAGCACATGGTAGAACATATGCGGATTGTGGATATTATTCATTCATATTTCTACCTAAAGTACACACAAAGATCAGCTACTAAGTGTGGGCCCATGCTTGTAATATCTCTAACCCTCACCACCACCACCACCACATCTAAGTTACTCAACCTTCGCAAACAAGCTGTTATTTCACATTTATTTTGTGCGTGCATGATGTGTGTGTGTGTGTGTGTGTGTGTGTGTGTGTGTGTGTGTGTGTGTGTTTAAAATAATTCTCCTGAAGCTACAGAGACCAGGGACAGATACAGATGAGAAACGTTCGTTTATATCGCAGCTCTTTTACTACTATTTTTCTTTCCATCCGGGAAAATCCTGCCCTCTGGCAAAGGGAGTTGAAGTCCAGGAGGAAGCAGGGAGGAAAGAGGATGATGGGCCGGGGCGGGGAGTGCATAACGGGAGATTTCTGCTGCCCGAGGGTGGGGAATTCTCAAAAGTACCGAAACACGGGCCTCGGGATGGGTGTGGGAAGTAAGCCGGTAAAAGTCCCTCACGGTACTCCACAGAAGCCAGGCCGTCCGCTTTTGCGGGGCCTCCTACGCCACCCCGCTGCGCTGCAGGGCGCTTCCGAGTCTCCGCCGCCGGCTCGGGTCAGGCTTGACGGCCAGTGCGCATGCGCGCCCCGTGGCCCGCGATTCCACGTGCTGATGAATATGCATAAGGCACCCCCACCCTCTGCCGGCAGACGAGGGAACAGTGTAGAGGCTCCGGACTGTGAAAGTCTCTGGCCGGGCTCCCAAAATAGTGAGGCAAGGAAGCTGCACGTGTTTGTTTTCAAACCGCGCGGGTTTAAGTGAGTTCACAGTGCCAGCAGAGTCCCGAGAACGTGTGGCCGCCGCCATCGTAACTGCGGGCGAACCGGGCCTGGCGGGTTCTCCTCTTTCCCAGCGGGTCCGAGCTCCCGAGGCTTGAGCCCCGGCCGCTGGCTCAACCGCGCTCCTGGAGGCCGAGGTCCTGGCCGGCACCGCGCGCCCTCAGGTCCCCCCTGCTCCTCTGCCCTCCCAAGCCGGGACGGGCGTGCGTGCTGCGCTCCTACCCTTTGCTGCTCCGGGAAGCGGCCCCCTGGGCTCAACTGGCACCCGGACAGAGCCCAGGTCGTGGGTGGCAGGGCCGCGGGACCTGAGTTCTTCTTACAGCCTGTCCTTTTCCTTCACTCCGATCTTTGTCAGGATGTCTCCTTCCCCCTCCACACCGGCGACTCCTTTCCTGGTGTCCTTTGGCTCTCTGCCTCTATACCAGACACCCTCACCCCATTTGAAGAACTAACTAGGAGGTGTTTGAACTGCCCTCTCACAGGGCCTCAACTCCAGCCTTCCCCAGCGCTACGCAGCTCCCTTGGGGGCTTGGAGCTTGAGATCTCCCAGTTAAGCTGAGACATGCGTAGGTAATGCAAAGGTGACATCCAGTGCAAGGAACTGTCCCCTCCTAGAGATCAGAAGGCGCTTGGTTCAGTGCAAGAAATCAGAGTTCAGGCCCTGATTATTGCTCTCCTCTTTTGGTGGCATTTTTGAATTTTTGAACACTGCAATAATAGTGTTTTCTGGCCAATGTACTGGTCTCAGAGGAAGCACATAACCTGCGTGATGGACTATCCAATACTTATAAACAGAGAAAAGGGGCAGTGGAGGACGTGAGGCTCATTCTCCCCCCCCCCCCCCCCCCCCCGCGACTGTAGCAAAGACGGAGGATGTTTTGGTCAAAACCCTGTGGTCTAGGGTGGCCTAAGTGGCTGCCAACAAGTTCCAATCCTCCCCTGGATTTTATCTTCAACCGAAGAAGTAGAACCATTTTGTGCAGCGCACACCTCTCACTGCCGACAGGAGAGGCCTGGGTCATTGCCCGGCTCACACTGCACTCCAACTCAGTGGAAGCTCCGCTGGTGCCAGCTCCAGAACCCAGGAGTCACAATATCCCTTCACTTGACTAACATTACTTGTCAAGCTTTCAGCTTTGAACTTGAGGGTTAGTTCAGAGCAGGGACAGATTTTGGAAATTCTCCTGGCAGGAGGAGGGCGCTCAGTATAGCTCAACCAGTCTCTCGGGGCCCAACGCCGCCAGGACGGCCAGAGGCTAGCGTTTGTTTTGGACAGCTTGCCTGCCTCGCCGGCCCTTGGTGAGCCCTAGGCCCACGGCGGTCTGGCAGGAGCTGCTCACTCCCTCCTCCTAGTGACCGTGAGGAAAGTGGCCCCTGAGTGCCCAGCATTTGGGCAGGGGCGCAGAATCCTAGATGTCTGTTTTTGGGGTTACCTCAGAAGAAACGCTTTCCTACTTAGATCTTTTTCACGTTTGAATACAAGGCAGAGAGGGTGATGCAGACTTTCTCAACTCATACTTAATGGTGACGACCTGTGTGAGGATACCTCCAAGCGGGGAGCCCAAACCCAACGTGGGTTCCCACGTCTTCCCCGTCTTCCCCTAACGGCCAAAGCCCAAAGAACCTTTCTCATTTGGCAAAGGCCTTGAGGCAAGGGAGGGGCGGAGGCGGGAGAGGGCTGGGGTCTGCCAGCCACTGGCCCGAGGCGGAGGACTTGCCCCGCCGCTGGCCAGGCCGCCTGCTTCCGAGCCTTGCGGCAAGACGGTGATCCTCTCCCGAACCGGAAAGTGGGGACGCCCCTTCCCCGCCCCCTGGCTCTCCCGGGGTGGGCGCCGGGGCCCCGGAGACCCGGTCTCCACGGCTAGTAGGCTGCATCCGGAGCCTGCCCCGGCTAGGCCGACCTTACTCCGCGGCGTGGCGGCGGGGAGCGTGGCGGCCCCAGGAAAAGGCACCCCCAAACCGCCGAGGCGCTTTCCCTCCCCCCACTTGCGCCTTTGCCCCTGCTCGTATCGCCTGTCTCCGGCAGGACGGCCCGACCTTTCTGGGCTGCCAACCTTGCCCGAAACCTAGACCCCAGACCTGGTAAGTTGAGCTCTTCCTTCACCCCGCCCCGCCACCTTCCCGGAGGATGCGGTCCGCGACTGCGTGCGCGCGCGTGGCCTGAGGCGCGCGCCGAGAACTTGGGCTGCTTTGGAACAGCCTTGCCAGTTCGGCCGTTGCCGTGGGGTGTCTGCGCGCTGAGGACCCCAGTAGCCAGAAGTGCTCCGGGGCTCCAGAATGGGGCTGGAGCGAATGAAAGCCCGCCCGGCTCTCCCGGATCCTCCCTGTGGACACCAAAGCTAGCTTTTAAAAATAAGTGTTTTGCTTTCGGTGGGTCTCTAAAGGCGGGGGGAAAGAAAGCGGGAGGGGGGGTGGTGGCTGGCGGGGAAGACGGGCGCGGACAGGAAACTGCATCTTCCCCTAGACTTTTTTTTTTTTTTTTTAATCACTAAGGTCTTCAGCAGAATTTACTCAGGGGTTCTAATGGAATGCTGTAAAATTATTTTTATTATTTAAAGTAAAGATTTCTATGCATCGTGGCTTCTTAGACATACATGCCTCTGGAGGACATTTTGACAATTGCCTCGTCTACTGACACCACTCCCTTCCCACTGGAAAGAAAATAAACTTAATTTTTTAGCGGTTGCCTTAGGACACGTCGTTTACGTGTCACTAGTGTGAAGAAAGGAGGGAAGAAAAACAACCATGCCGTTTCTCCTTGGAGCTCCTGTGTGCTCCATTATTGAAATGTGAAAGATGGATTTTGGGGGGAGGGGAAGGCAGAGCTCTGGAAGAGGGCTTTTGAACCACTTTGCCCTGTTGCACGGGCTGACCTTTGGCTGACACGGCCACGGAGCGGGCCCTCCGTTAACGAGGATTTGATACATTAGACATTCGAGCTGGGCGTAGAAACCCACGCTCTGAATCCAGATATCGCTCAAATTAGCGTTCTAAGAAATGATCTTTGTAAGTCTTGAGGCTTACCAAGTGTCAGGCCGGCGGCCCGATGACTGCCTGAAAAGGGCAGCGAGGATTCGAGGATACCGGATAAGAGGCACATTCCTAGTTCTTATAAGCAAACAAACAAACAAACAAACAGGAAACAAAACAAAACTGCAGCCCCTTTTTGAAATAGTTCTGAAAATTCCCCAGGACTCCACTTTTAGGGCAATGATCATAAATAAGGGTTGATCATTTCCTTCTAATGTAAGAAATCCTACCAGTGGGTAATACTGTGGAGGTCATATCACAGTCATCGCAGTATTATTTTTCTTTTTCTTTTATTCATAAGTTTTTCTGTTTTACTCGCAGGAAATACTAGGTTGTGAAGATTGTGACTACTTGTACCTGACAGGCAGTGGGGCATATACGCATATGCGGAGGGCATAATCACAGATTTCAAAGCCTATTAAAAGTTGACCCATCTCGATTTAATTTGGTTCGACTTATCTTCCCCAGACTGGGGAACCCAGAAAGCAAAGTCAGGCTGGGCACAAAGTCGGGGCCTTGCGCGCCGGGGCTGAAACTGCAGCGCCAGCCCCGGGCCTCACAGGAAAGACTGCAGTGGCTGCCACAGTGGCGGGACTGGGGGGAAGCGACTCTTTCAGGAAAGGGTCCCTTTATGAAGTCATCAGTAAAGCTCCAACTTGTCAAAATGCGTCCCCAGAAAATGCTTTTCTTCTCTTTCCTCCATCAGCAGCCCTCTAACTGCTCTCAATTAGAGAGGGGGAGAAATTCTCTAAGGCCCAAGTTCCTGGGGGAACTGGGAGGAGGAGAAGGTGTCCCCCCTTGTTGGGCGCCTGAATCCCTCCAGAGGCCCACTGCATTAGCTGCTACCCTGGGGACCGGGTCCTGGCCACATCAGTTTTCCACACCTGAGGGCTGTCTTCCCCTGCCGGATTTTGCAGGGACCGTGCAGAGGTTACTCTTGGTACCTGAATTTACGACTGGGGAAAACTAAAATAAGCAATTTTCAGCTTCACAAATTGCTTAAGGAGTCTCTGCCAGTAAGTCTTTCAGTCTTCCGGGTGTAGATGGAAAGAGGGGCACCAAATAAGAAATGCAACTGCTGTCGTCTTAAAAAAAAACAACTTTAAAAGTAGGGAGTCTGGGGAAAAAGATCATTCTCTCAAAACCTGGAAATCCAAACAAGAAAGGGACCAGGAGAGCTACAGTATTTGTTCCAGGCTGAATCCTGTGGACCTGGTCCTAAGCACGCCCATGACTCCCCAACTTGGATCCTTGACCTCAGGACATGGGTACTTTCTCCAGGTGTTAAACACGCTTTTCTGTAACAGACAGGCTAAGCCCTCTTTTGGGAAATCAAACCTTTCCGTAATCTTGCGGCGTCTCCGGTCTAGGAGAGCCATAAAATCAGGCCTAAAGGTGAGAACCGGAGTGAGAGAGGAAGGGAAGGTTAGGAACAGGGGCAGGACTGCCAGGAGGAAAAAGTTGTTCCCTGCGAATGAGTCAGGTTCCTTCTTCTCCAGCGCAGAGTCCCAGAACCTCGTCTACCAGGTTGCAGCTGTAGCTACCAGAGCACCAGGCAGAAGGTGCCCGGAGCAACTTCCCAGTTGTGTCCAGCTCTGGTGGGAACGGTGGGTCCATTTCTTTTTAGGTCCACGGCTTTGGAGTCAGTGGGAAACAAAATGTGGTGACTCTTATGAGAGGGGCCGGAAGGGAGGGCTTCCCCTTCCCAGGCTTGCCCGGAGTTTCTCTCCGTCCCTTCTCTCTAGGTACCCTCCTCCTTTTCTCTAGCCCAGAGCCTTCACTTCACCTCAGACCGGCTCGCAATTAGGGGTGCCCGTGGTCTCCCGGAGCTGCAAAAGTTCATATTGCAACTGCAAAAAGAGTTTCTGGTGGCGCCAAGGGAAGCCCCTGTCGCCTCCTCTGGGGTTTCATCCAACCTTGTCCCGGGCTCCTTCCCGGCATCTGCACCCCCCCCCCCCCCCCCCCCCCCCCCCCCCCCCCCCCCCCCCCCCCCCCCCCCCCCCCGCAGCTCTGGTCCAGGCCATCCCGGAGCTAGATTGGGACCTGACGCAGAAGCCAGGCAGCTGACGTCAGGGGGCCACTGGCGGCCAGGATCCAAGCTCCGGCCGCAGCGCCTTGCGCAGGCATCATTAATTATCAGGCACTAAGTGTTGCAAAGAAAGCTTAAGTTATTTAGGCTGGAACTGATATGTGTGTGTGTGCACGCGCGGGCGCGCGAGCGCTCACACACACGCGCACACACACACACACACACACACACACACACACGGAAGAGGTAGGGAGCAAGAAGAGAAAAATAGAAACGGCACAAGAAACAGGTTCAGTTTCCTAAAATATCGTTCCTAACTTTGAAGCCTCCTCCCTGCAAATCTTTCCAAAGTGTGCGCAACGCACTTTCTCCTTCGTTTGGGGGGTTTTGTGGAGGTAGTGCTGGTATCTGCTAGAATGGGGGCTCAGCGGCCTCCCAAGAACCACTCGGGAATTTCTTCCTGAAGCTGGATCTCTCTTGCCTTATCATCTATTCCTGTTGAGTCAGATTCTTAGCTGGAGATCTGATATTATTGTTGTTGTTGAATGAAAAGGGAAAAATCCCTCCCCCACTTCTACTCCGCGCACACCCGTAAAGCTAAGGTAAACGAAGGTTGCAATCTGGCAACAGCAGTGAGACTATTTGTGATGTGGACAGTTTTCCCTTTTCTTTTGTTTAAAATGAATTATACTGTTTAGGTTACAATAAAATTTTACTTTTTAGAGTAGAATTTTGGACAGTTAAGCAATACCGTATTTCATATCAATTCTTCATTCTAGTTCTAATACATTTTCAAAGTCTTTTTGTCAAAATGATTTCCGAACAGACACAGGGTGGACCAGGGCCACTGAAAGGCGAGTTCTCTCTCGTGTTCCTCCCTGCCAAGGAAAGAAAGAAGAAAATCGTGTCATTTTTTTTAACAAAATTCCACAGGTGATACTGAAGTGTTTTTATTTTTTTGAGAAAACAACAAATCAAAATTAGAAATAAAATGTAAAATTTTTCCAAATTGATTTTATATGTAAGAGAAAATAATCTGTAAATTTAAACGACTTGAATATTACTTTTTCATAGGTATCTCATGAAATTAGCAGCTGAATTGAAAACCCGTTTGAAAGTATCCTGCATAAAATACAACTGAAACATATCATTGCATATTGTCAGTAGGTAGCAGTTCTGTAAAAATATGAAATTCTAATTGTAAATATAAAATGTACCTGTCAGGACCCACAGCGTCTGATTACTTACAGAAGTAGCTGAGTAAGTATAAGGCAAATAGTTTAATGTTTAATAGATAGAAAAACAATGACATCAATTTTAATTTCCTTTTAAAACTTTTAGAGCAATGTAGACAGATTTTTGTCTCAGTATTCAGAAGACGATGATTTTACTCTGAAATTAATATCTTCTCTTTAGCCACTACTTATCCAGTAAACATCTAATACACACACACACACACACACACACACACACACACACACACACACAAACAGATGCTTCCGAGGTGTGTTGTGATTATTTAAAAATATAGATAAACAGATGTTCACCCACTTATATAAAGGATGACATATCTATGTGTAGTGTTTCTATCTTTGTGAAGGAGAATTTTAGGAAATTTAAGTGGTTGCACTAGTAAATGTGCAAAATTCCATCAACGTGCACCAACAAAATTTCCCTAAAATTGTAGTAAAGCTTTTGAAAAAAAGTAAAGAGACCATGCTACAAAAAAGCTAAAATGAAAAGAAACTTTGTTCTCAGTAAATAAAAAATAATCAAAGGCTCAAAGTCCAAAGGTTTTTTTTCTTTAATGATTACCACCTACTTTTATGCCTAGTCTCACCCAGATTTTTCATTAAAATTCCAAAAATGTGTGTTCACTGGATTAAAAAATATCTGTAGGTGAGGACAACAGTCACTCAGCATTCAGTGACTTGAGTGCTATTTCTATCTTGCGCACTACTTCTTTTCTGTCCTATAAACCTTTCCAGAGGGCTTTGCTATTTTTAGTACAGCAGGCTAAAATTTATGAGTCTAAAATATATTCCAGACTACGTGTATAATATTTTAGCTGGGAAATCCCTTCCTACCCCCAGAAATTCTTACATGAAAAAGTCAGCTTATATCATTATGATTTCTGATTCAATAAATATTTACAGACTTAGGGAAACAATCGAAGTGCCAGTTTCAAGGCCATTATATATGTCTGTGTATGTCTTCAAATAAATTATTTGTACAATTAGACAATGTTCTAAAGAAGTTACATGATATTGGATGCTGCCTCAGTCATGACTGCAATTTCTGACCTCGTGAAGTAAGTTGTTCCCCTTGGGATTTAGCTGTTTGCTTGCAAACTTGGTGCATTGGATAAGATGCCTCCTAAATTACTTTGTGGATCTCAAAGTGGCGATTCAGCTTACTCTCACATATGGGCTTAAAAAAAATTAAAGAAATTTTTATTTGTGAAAAATCAGTTACTGATTCAGACATAAATGCAATTAGGTAGCAGTTCCTGTTTTTAACATTTCATTGTTAAGGTCTTTCTTTTCTGAGAGCCCAATTTCAGAATTATACACTCTCTTAAACATGCAAGAATATAAACACACACACACACACACACACACACACACACACACACACACACACAATTTCTTTCTTCCTTGGTTTGAAAAGAAAATAAAATACCTTTCTCAAATTTGTTTGTATGAATTATAAGACATCTCTCCCTAAGCCAGGGACAGAGCTAGATACAATACGAAATTCATTTGCTGAAGGACATCCATCCTATGGAGTATGTTTGCTGCTTTCACTAAAATTTGTACACCTCCCACTTTGTAAAGTAAAATAAGAAGCCAATGTATCAGCTTTCCTGCACGCTGTCACCCTGTCACCACTGCACCAGTGCGAGGACTAAATAAAGTGGGTATATCCTTCACATTACAGGTTCTGTAGCTGATGCTGGTTACTAACCTATCACACGACTGCACCTGAATTGACCAGTAACTGAGGAACTGATAAATACAACAAGCTTTATAGACAAATATGGTCACGGTTGTAATGACTATCTCTTTCCAAAACTAAATTCTGAAAAGTGTTCTTCATTCTAGAACACAAAAAATGTGCTGTTAACAACACACATATAAGCTAAAAACAGTGTTTTCAATTAAAAAGTAACAAAATTATCAAGGAAATTTTCACTTTTTATTCTTCTGGCAGACCTTGGTTGCCACCTTTCTAGACAAGTGGCAAAGTCATCCCAACCTCTTCGTCCTTCCTTCTTTATCCACCTTTTCCCCTCTTCTCTATCTTCTCACCTCCTCCTTATTTTTTCCTCATCCTTGCTGGGTAACCTTAGGTAATATAAAACTTTCAAAAGACTTTTCTTAGGATGATGGCGTTGCTGTGACAGCTTGCTGTCTGAATCTTTGCCAGGTCTTTGTCTTTTGGGGGCAGTTTGGTGAGGATGCCCATCCGCAGTTAGCTAGCCTGGGCTCCCATGGCAGGGCTCGGGCTGTGGGAATGCTGTGCTCTGGCGCTGCTTGGAGCTTTTTGGCTCTCAGGATGCCCATTCTCATGGTCGAAGTGGGTCAAAACAAGTAGTGAGCAAGTTCAGACAACTTCAGGCAAGCATTTAAAAGAAAACGCTTTCAGAATTCTGCAGAAATTCTGTCTTCTATTAATTGCTTGACTTAAATACAAATTACCTCGTTACCATTTCTTACTTTTATTATGGTTCATTGATTCAATTTATTCTTTTTCTTAGCATTTACTATAAAAGGTTAGCATACTGACTAATTTTTTTTTTAAACAAGGTTTCAATCTGTTCTGAAAAAGTAAGCCATGGTTTTCTTTTCCCTAAAGCTAGTTTGGTTGTCTGGCAATATTTTCAGGAAAAATTTATGTATTCTTTATTACCCCTAGTAGTCAGCTCGTGAGATCACGGAATAATTCATAAACTTAAACTAGTAGCATTAAATTTCATAAAAAACCCTAATCAGTATTAACTTGTGTCTAATATAAGAAGTAGAAATAATTAATTATTCGTGTACTATTCAGATTTCCTGTGTTTTTTTCTCCTCTGATATTTTTATTAGATTCTTTGGTGAGAGCAGCAGCAAGATAAGCACATGCTGGCTCTTTGGGTAGGAGGATTCTTGCAGGAGGATTTGCAAAGTGTATGCGAAGACTTTGTTTTGTGTGTGTTTTGTTATTTACAAGTGCTTTGCATCTGCTTTATCAGAAAATTCATTCGGAGCATTTTAAACATATACAGAAGTAGAAAAATAATATAATAAAATTCCATCACTTAACTGCAGCATTTGTCTGTTTGTAGCCAAGCTAGATTTGTTTGTATTTCCATAAACTGTTCTTCTTCAAGATTATTTTTAAAGCATGCCCCAAGCATAATATTATTTAATATGTAAACGTGTATTATTTAATGAATATGTGGTTAATGCTTGCTACAAAGAAGAAATGTTTTTCAGACAGTAAAGTAATTCCTGGAAACACAGGGTCCTGTGTAGGCCTCAGATTGTTCCTCTTGCCCGTTTTGGCAGGGAGCTGCTTCCAGTACCAGAGGCTTTATTAGCTACTGGAATCAAGAAGCCCTATAGTTCTCAAGAGAAAAAGAATAATTCAGTTGATTATCATCATAATCAATGAAAATGGGAGCTTCAAGTGGAGAATCTCAGAATGCTCAAGGTCCAGTAGTTATAAAGGAATCAGAATAATTCACTCAAAAGTTTCTGAGTTTGAGACGTGATGATTAAGAATTTATTTTTTTAAAAGTCCCATGGACTTATACTAATGTAGAAAGAACTATTGTCCTTGAAAAACTGTCACTAATATCCAGTGCATTTCAGGGTCAAGCCGGGTCTGGCAACCTTTAAATTATCAGTAAGATAATAAACATGAGTTTACAAGATTGAAATACAATGTTTTCTTGACTTATTAAATTATATGAAGCCATATGTTGGGGCTAGGTTTTAGAAAGAGAATACTCTTGTCTTGAGATCTGTGTCGAATTGATGTAGTGCCTGGAATTTGCTTCAAGTAGCCTTGGGTGTCAGAGAGTAACTGTAAGGGGTGACAGGATTTTCATTACTGAGTGATCCACACATTGACATTCAGGAGAATATTCTCTTAGCTTCTATACATGTTTGAATTTTTAACTAAAACACTTAACATGAAAATTTAAAAGCCCTGGAAAAGAGTCATCAAACTTATGAACTTATCTGACCATCAGAAGAAAAGTCAAAGGGCCAAATGAAAATATTTGGAATTTAGAATTAGGTAGAAGTTTATTTCCTTCATACTGTGTATTTACCTAAACATGCCAATGAATTCCTCTTAACTTTGGCTATCACAAGTGAAAAATACTCCCTGTGATTTAAAAATTAAATGATATTTTCTAGTTCTTCAGTGTAATGTATGGAGATCAATTCCTAATACTTTCTCATAAAATATTGTTTAATGACTTAGACCTGCAGTTACTTGAATGTTTGCCATATAATTTTTCTGACATCATTGGAAACATTAATTGCATTTCACTTGTTACTTTGAGCATTGAATATGATAGAATCTATATTATTATGTGGCAAAAATATAATTATAGAATTTAAAGTGGAATTATTGCTATAGTATGATGCTGGCTTGTTCTCTTTTCTGGTGGAAAACACACAGCTTTGAAGTTCTGAGTTAACTTCTGTCATATTATTTCTTATTCTGTAATCATCTGCCTTTCCGATTTTATTTGTGGGCCCTTTCTGCTGGAGTTTGAATACACTGTAATACCCTAAATTATACCTCACTATGGAATTTGGATTTAAATCATAACTTTCAGAATTTTTTGTCCCATGTTGGGGAGGGAACCCAGAGCCTTCCACATGCTGGGCAAGTGCCTACCACTGAGGTACACCAATTACCCTCAGACTTTGTTTGTTTTTATGGTATACTTTTGTGTTTAATTCATGTTACTATTCCCTATCTTCTAAGCAGATATGGAACATTAAGGATGAAAATAAATAAATATTTGAAGGCAGCAAGTCTTTCTTCTCCTCATGCTTTGTCCTGTCAACACACTGGAATTTAATCATAGTTTTCTTCTTTATGTTCCTTATAACCAGGAAATCCTGGGAAATATATTTCCTCTAGAGTGTAGATTCTCCTACAAGGCCTGGACACAAGACACACCCTAGCTCCTCTCTCCTCAGACTTAGATCCTAGCCTGCACGTGTTCAACACGAGTAGTTCTTTACACAACACACTGAAACACATGGTGCATCTTCTCACTGCGTTCTGCCTACCAGACGCTTTTCACTCAACTGTGTCTGAACATGTCATGCATGGAAATCACACACTCAATTGACTGGCCTTCTCCAGCCCGACCTTTGGCATTGCGTCAGCTCCCTTGGCTTGTATTCCTCAGAAAACTTGCATCAGAACCATCTATAGGGCATATGTTAAGAATTTACCCACGTGGGTTTTACTTCAAGTAAAATGAATGAGAGCATCTGAGTTTGGGATGATGATTAGGGTGTTGTAGTCATTTTTCCATCTCGAGGACAAAATACCCAGCACCTAAACCTTCAAAGGGGAGGGGTTTATTTGGCGTGCACCTTCCAGTGATTTTTTGAAGTTGGTTGGCTCCCAGGTGAAATGGCACATGGAAGGGCTGGTTGGGGACAGCTGCCCATACCATGGCAGTGAGAAGGCAGAGGGATGGAGAGAGGAGGGGTTCTGGGGGCAAGGACACAACATTCTGGTTTGTGCCCCGAGAAATCCACTACTTTGACTAGGCTGTACCTGGTCACATTCACCTACTGAACTCATCAATGGATGAATCCGCTGATAAATATCATGCTCCTATGATCCAGTCACCTCCAAGAAAGGCCCACTCCTGCGAACTTGAGATTTTTGAGAGCATTTTAATTCTAAACTATAATAAAGGATTTACATTTTAGCAAGTGAAGTCCAAAAAACACTGACGAAAGTCCTAGTCTATGGAATTGAATTTTTTTCTGGGCTCAACTTACTTATTTCTTTTCTCTTCTTTTCTTTTTCTTTCTCTTCTCTTCTTTTCTCTTCTCTCTCTTGTCTCTTTCTTTCTTTCTTTCTTTCTTTCTTTCTTTCTTTCTTTCTTTCTTTCTTTCTTTCTTCTTTCCTGTGCTTTAAAACTACCTGTCTGTAGTTTCTACTGTCTAGAATTGTTAGAGACCCAGAAACAATAAAACAAACAAAAACAAAAACATCAAGACTGGTTAAACAAGGGTTATTATCTCAAATATAACTACTGTCTTGGTACCATTTCCCTTATTTCAATCCATTACTTCTTGGTCAAGCATTAAATAGGAACAAAATATACATGATATTAATTATAATATCATACACGGAAGTTACTTATTTTTATTTTCCCCCTTTTATTGATATGTATAAATAAAATCTTAAAGGTTACATTGATTTTGAGCATTTTGTGCACATACCTATTATGGCTAAGTTACAAATCCTTTCTTTCTCTCCTTAGGACCCTCCCTCCACCTACCCCTCCAGTTCTCATTATTTTCCACATTAAGTTCCATGAAGTAATTGTGATCTGGGTTTCTCATATCAGAGAAACCATTCAATATTTCACCTTCTGCTTCTGACTCACTTCACTAAGCATGATGCTCTCAAGTTGCCTCCATTTCCCTCCAAAAGCCTCCAGCCTATCCGTCTTCATAGATGCATAGTATTCCATTGTGTATAAATACCATAATTTGTGTATCCATTGGTCTGTTGATGGGTATTTTGGTGTCTGCCACATTTTAGCTATTGTCAGTTGTGCTGCTGTGAGATAATGCAAAGTGTTATTTAACAAACAGTTAATGAACTCCTAGTCTTTCTGGGAGTACTGTACAACTTGTCTCCTGAATGTCATATAAAGGAAATGTCCAACATATTTTCAGCTCAAAAGAAGCCCATAATGAAAATACCGTGAACACATGATGTTACAGGCACCAAGTAGAAAGTAAAATAACTGATTCATACCCCAAATAGGATCTTATGTTATGCTATCCTGAGTGACCTCAGATAGTTATAATAACTATTTATCTGCATATCAGCCATTTTATCTATTGATTTAACTGTGATTCTATGTATCCATCTTTATCAAATATCTGCTATTTACCATCATTGCATTTACTTACCTGTGACATTAATGTGGCACAATTAAAATGCAGGTTCCACGGCAGGAAGGATTTCTGTGTGGTTTGCTCACTTAGGTGTTTCTCGTGTCTAAGACACGCTTCTTACGAAACAGGTGTTCCATAAATACTTATTGACTGACTGAATATTTGATTGAATTAAGTTAACCAGAAATGATTTTTAGAAAGATAATCAGTGTAAGAGAGATGTCATCAGTGCCCATAAATGGAGTGGGAGTGCTTGCACAAAGAAGAATTTCAGCACTGTATGACTGAATTGATTTTAGTAGTGAATGTCTTCGTTTTCCTACTTTTCTTCCTTCCTTCTTTCATTCCTCTTTCATCTCTCTCTCTCTCTCTCTCTCTCTCTCTCTCTCTCTCTCTCTCTCTTTCTCTCTCCCTTTCTTCTCTTTGTGGCAGTAGGTATGACACTCAGGGCTTTCTCATTGAGCTCGTTCTCAGCCCATTTTAGGTTTTGATTTTGAGACACAATCTCAGTAATTCACTAATACACAAAGCCTTGACATTGGGATTCTCCTGACTCAGCCTCCCAGAGTGCTACAGGCTGTGTACCTGCACCAGGTTGTAAATGTTTTCATGCTTGACAGTTCCAGTCAGTCAACCAGTCACCAGTGACTGGTGACTCCTTACAGTGGGGATTGTGATTTTCTCACTCAGAGAAAGACTTTTTTCCCTTTTAGATTTAAATTTTCTGTGGGTGTTACTTAATTCTGTTTGGGGTGCAAACATGAGAGGAAATTCTCTTCTTTTAGAAATTATACCCATTTTCATATACAAACAATGAGACAATGATCCACATTTGCCAAGTCTGCAGAGATGTGTTTCAACTGAAGCAAAGTCTCTTTTGCTACAATTTAGTTTCTCAATCTGTATAAGGAAGATAGAGAATTTTTCTCTTGACAAACTAACATGCACACACACACACACACACACACACACACACACACACACACAAATTTGAGGGTATTCAAATTTGAAATGGCCATTAATCAGGAGTGATTTAAACACAGTGAGAAGTCTACATACAACTAGAATTAGACAGTTTTTTATCTACATTTTTTGGGAAATTTTGTTAACTACTTATGCACACAACAATGTAGTTTATTTCCTGTATCCCAGCACAGAGAAACAGTGATACCACATGTGGGCATACCGCATGTGGGTATATGTTTTGAAGCCGCAACTTTTAACATTTCATTCACTTTTTAAACAAACATTTTGTGATGGTTAAACTGGATAGTCAACTTAATTGGCTGGGGAGCTGCCCAGAGGATGAGGAAAGTATGCTTCTGGGTGGGTCATGGAGGCATGGCATTGGCTCTCTGTCTGGGCCCTTACCCCTTCCTCTCTGGTTTTGCTCCCCTGGTCTTCTTTGTGCCTTCATTTACTAAGCAGCTTGGCTCTGACTTTTGGTCATAGTGTTCCTGATTTGGAGCAGCCGCTCTGGAATGACTGCTGCTCAGTAGGGGTGGATGAATAAGAACAAAAATATGGCAAATACACATAGAAAAGGCAACCTCAAGGTGTCTTATAAGTTCTGTCCTTAAACTAAAACAGGGTGGTGGGCTAGAGAGGACATTGTGAGGGAGGTGGGAGGAATAACGTAATGGTGGTGGCCTTCGTGAGGAGAAGACATCTGAGATGAGAGCTAACGGATGGGAAGAGCCAGTCACTAGAACAAGGAGTGTGGGAAGCGTACTGAGGAGAGCGAGGCTGAGGGCGGGAAAGGGAGAACTACACCTGCATGTTGATTGAGGTGTTAGTTTATTTCACTGTACATGTATCTTCTGAAAGTCCGTTTCATGCCAGGTATAACGTGGTCAAAAATTCTGGAAAAAGAGTAGTGAACAAAGCTGATGTGTCAGCTTGCTGGTCTCACAGAACTTATGGTCTGGTGGTAAGAAAGACAACAAAAACTAGCAAGGAAGAAGAAGAAGGAGGAGGAGGAGGAGGAGGAGGAGGAAGAGGAGAAAGAGGAGGAGGAAGAGGAGGCAGAGGAGGGGAGGAGGAGGAGGAGGAGGAGGTGGTGGGAGAAAAGTACTGAGGGTTGGGTAATAGTAAGTGCATCAATTCGAAGTGTGGTGGAACAATGTAATAGATACTTCCTGGGTAGTGACCTGAGCTTGAGGGGCCAGAGAACCCCTTTCTGAATAATGACTTATAGAATCAGTTTGTGGCAATGTGAGTCTCAAATTTGCATAGCCTGTCCCCTTTGGACATGGGCTGGGAACAAGGCTAAGATGATGTGAGAATCTGTGGAACTCCTTGATAAGCTTACTACTTTTTTTGACTCATGAATATATATAGGGAAGCATGGAACTATAGTTTATGAACATAGAGAAAGGAGAAACAGTAAACTGAGTAACTTTGTTGTTAAAACCACATTGCATGCAATTCTCTTCCCAAAGGTATGAGATTTTGGAGCTGAAAACAGCTATTTCATTTAATGGGACTATTTTTCTTAATTAAAGAATAGTTTTAATTGCGACTAACCTTTCAATAAAGGTAATGAGGATATTTCTATTAGCATGGATTGGAGCAGCCCTGAAATGGCAAGAATCCAAGTGTGTTGGCTTCTCATATCTTTTTATGAAGCACATGGATTCATAGCCTAGATGCCTATCAGCAGGTGAACAGATAAAGAACATATGAAATAAATATACAACCATTATTTGGCCATAAAGAAGAATGAAATTATGGCATTTGAAGGAAAATGGTTGGAACTAGAGGAAATCATGTTAAGTGATACAAGCTAGACACATTAAAAAAAAGTATCATGTGTTTTATGTCATACTTGGAAACCGGAAAAAAAGATGACCTGAAGACAGGGCTGAAGGAGAAGACTGGGGAGAAGGAGAGAGAAGGGGGAGAAAAAGAAGGCAGTAGGTAGGTTGGATGTCATCAAAACACCACATATGCAAGTATTTTGTCACAGTGACAGAAGCTAACTAACGCAGTATCTTCCCTTCAGCTCTTCTCTGGCCTCTTCATCTCTTATTTATTTTCATCATTTATTTTTTCTCACAGAGCTTATGATTTTCCCAAGTAGCACATGATGTATTTAGTCACTGAACCATATGTGTGACTCCCTTCGATTGTAAGCTCCATGCAGCAAACATGCTTGTGCGTTTTATTCAATGCCAAATCCCCTTTACATTCAATTGATATGTTAAATGGAGAAGTAAATTCACACAGTGCTGTATATTTACAACATGTTTTATGTGTGTCTGTATGTGTTAAGTCAAGCTTAGTTCTACAGGGAAGCAAGTAGAGAAAAGGGTGACAGTTGGCAATAGGTGAAGGGGGTTGGTTTCTGTGGCCAACTGCTTATGCAATGACAGGTGTTATAACCCATCTCACGTTCATTGTTTCAATGTCAAGAGAAGGATCTAGAAGGAAGGCTGAAAACTCCGATGGCTACAAGAGCCAAAGATGGGACAGCAGCCAGAAATCACTGGGGGAAATAAGGGTGGAGCCCACTGGAGAGGGAATGTAGGTGTGCACCCTTCAACCGTTGCCTTGTGGGAATGCCCACCTATAGCTAACACTGCTCAAGTTTTTCAAGAGAAGCTTGAAATGTGGATTTTAATGTCCCTCTTAGAGCTTGGCGATGTTGTCAACTTACTCAGAGCTTTTCATTTTTTAATCCCTTTATCTGTAACGTGTCTCAGGGCCAAAACTCACAACTGCAGGCTGGATCCTACCCACCAGTTCTTTGTGACTTCCACTGCAGAACCATTGGCGGTAATGTCAGTGATTTGGGCCTGGTTTCTCATGGAGACTTAAAAAACAACCGGTTGCTAATGATTTAAATGTTTCAGTTCCAAGTTGTTCTATTTCCTGATTTTGTAACAAGCCTTAAATCCCATTAGCTTAATGTTTTAAAGTTGATGCTTACAAGGAAAGTGTCCATGGAGTCTGGACTGCCAAGGACAGTCCTGGCTCAGGCTGGGAGCAATTATATCTACTAATATTGCCCCCTTTCATCCATACATGTTCTAGTTTTGACACTAAATTATGTGGACAGCTTAATAAAGTGCCTCTTTGTTCTCCTCTTCCATTTTCACTTTTAAAAACTATTTATCTCTTAAGAACATTGATAGCACATTTGAAATGTATTAGAACTCTGAGCAAACAGTAGACTAATCCCCCATGTAGCCATCATTCACCTTCTGCAAGTGGCAACTCCCTGATGGCAACCCACTGGCCTCTCCTTTTTTTGTTCCATGCCTTTATTCACTCCCTATTTCTCTGTTATTTTGAGAAAAATCCTATATTCCATCCACAGTTTCCTAAGGCCATGATATTAATGTTATCTTAGCACTGCAGACTATTTTGCTTTATTCCACTTTATTCCAAGGTACTTTTACTTCTGCCTCCCCTCAACATTTCCATGCTTTTTTAGATCCCTTCTTTCCTCCCTATCCACCATAGACCTGGGCTTTCTTAGCAGGACACAAGCACCTCATGATCATTCCTAGAGAGCATCTTAGCATTAATTAAATATCTGTTCCTACATAAGAAGGCATCAAATTTTTGTGTGTGAAAAAGAAAACACAATCTTGAACTTCATTTATGTAACCTGTCAATTGCATTCTTCTTTTTACACCTTGATTTTGCATTGGTTTGCCCTGGGATGACTTTTGGTGAATTTTCAACATTACCACATTTCAAAGTTGGAAGATTCTTTCTAGGTTCAATTCCAAAGATCTCTCTTATCTCTGTGTACTTAATTTTTGTATAGTGTAGTGCCTTGAAAAATTTTTCAATGAGCAAGTGGCAGAGACAGAGCATCACCACTATGTATTGGTGACTTTGTTGAGGAGCTCAAACATTTTTATTAGTGTCTCTTCAAAATTAATTTTTGAAAATAATTTTTAGCTTTATTTTTTGACATATTATGGAGCCATGCACATTATGTAATACAAAAGCATATGGTTCATTAATACAAATAAATTGGTCCCTCAAGGTTATTTTGAAATTTTTTATTTTTAACTGATGATAATTTTACATACTCCTGTGGTACTATGCGGTGTTTTGAGGCATGTGTGCATTGCAGAATGACTCGCTCAGGCTTGTCACCTCCAACGTAGAGTGAAGAGTGGCCTCGTTACTCAACTTTCTCTTCCTATTCTGGTTCAGGCCTGTGTCTCCTTAAAACTACACATCATGTCCTCAGTGAAGCTGCAGAGTCCTAGTGGAGACATATTTGAGGCTGACGTCGAAATTGCCAAGCGATCTGTGATGATCAAGACCATATTGGAAGATTCAGAAATGGCTGGTAACAGAGACAATGACCCTGTTTCTCCACCAAATGTCAACACAGCAACATTTTCAAAGGATGTTCGGTGGAGCCCCCACCACAGGGACAGCCCTCCTACCTGGGAGGGTAGCAACAACCTACCAGGGAGGATAACAACAAGAATAAGAACATAAAAGGAAACAGAAATCAAGCATTTCTGAAAATTGACCAAACAACATTTATTGAACTTATTCCGGCAGCAAACTACTCCAACATCAAAGGTTTGCTTGATGTTATATGTGAGACTGCTGCCAGGACGATCCAGGAGGAAACCTCCCGAGGAGATCCCAAGACCTTTAATACAGAAAATGTCCTCGCTGAAGAGGCCAAGGTCCCAGATACACAGAGAAACCAATGGTGTGAAGAGGTCGAAGAGGTATGAAATGCTGCGCCTGACATGATAATGTCCTAAGAATTGCTCCAAATGTACTCGCACTGCTCTGAATTGTTAAAATTAGACAAAAAATACACCGGCGAGACAACAAATCGATTGTATTAGCCGGATACGTCCTCTTTTCATGTGTAACTTGAATACAGATTCCAAATCTGTTTCTGAATGTCTTCTATTTGCAAAAGGTTTTGTTTTTGTCTGAATAAAACTGAAGTGCGAGTTGGCTGTAGAAAGCTGCATTTTGGACTTATTCTCTTTTTGTGAAACTACATCTTCTTATTTACTGTCTTTTCACTGTTAGTGAGTTTTTCAAATTTGGCGTGGTAAGTAAGTAACTGACAAAACTTTTTCTGAGATGGAATCGATAATATATTATCTTTAGTCATGAATTAGAAACTGGGAAAAGAATTGAAGTAAAAGCTCCAGTTGGGGGTTATTGGGATGTCTTCCAGTCTTCTAGGGACAAGCAATACTACTGGTATTGCTTAACCTGTGTGCAGCAGGGCTCCTTTAATTTGAATTGAGGACTTAAAAAAAAAAACAATCTTGGTTTTGAATATGTCGCCTAGTAACTCAGTTACTCCCCAGCTTGTGGATTTCTGCAGGAAATGCAACTGGCCATATCATTAACTTTTCAATTGAAGACTTAATTCATAAAAGATGTGAGGAAGTCTGATGTCCTCTTGTTAAAGTTATTTTGCAATATGAGATACATTTTTATTGGCAATAGCCACTGTGCTGCTCAAACAGACAATAGAAACATTCCTCTCTCCTTTGTTTGCTCTCCTCTCCCCTTTCCCCTTCTTCCCCTTCCCCTTCCTGCCCCCTTTTCTTCCCTTCTGCTCTCCTGTCTCATGTGTTGGGTAATGTCCACATGGCCTTGCACATGCTAAGCACTGGCTGTGTCACTGAGCTATGCGGCCAGTCCTCTCCCTCCAATCTAACTGAAACTCGGTATTGTTAGCCAGCATTCCCCCTTTCCACCCCTCTCTCCACTTCCTCTTCTCGTAATCACCATCCCGTTCACTGTTTCTATGAGTTCAACTTCTTCACGTTCTACCTACAAATGACATCAAATGGAGTTTAATTTTCTGAATCTGATTTACATTAGTTAGTATACTGTTGTCTAGATTAATCCATAGTTTGGCAATGACAGGATTTGCTGTTATTTTTTTTAAGGGAATGATATGCTGTTGTGTTTACATATCACATTTTAAAATATATACTCATTCATGGATATATACTTAACTTGCTTCTATGTCTTGGCTATTAAAATAGCTCTGTCATGAAAATGTGAATGTAGACATATGCTCTTCAAAGTTCTGGGTTGACTGGATTTGCTAATTTAAATGTTTTATTTTTCCTGAACCAGTTTTGCATTTTTATTTTTTGGAAAACCTGAACACAAAGCCTTAAATTTTATACTTCTTTTGGGTTTCTTCCTGTATTTTATGTATTTTTTTTTCTTTGTCCTGATTTTATTTAATATCCTATGTTAAGGTTTTCTATTGGAGTCCTACTTTCTTTCTTTCTTTCTTACATGTCCATAATATCTATCCTTCATTTTTCCCTCTTTATTTGATGTTCATACTGCCCCAACTTTGACATTTTTAAAATCCTTGTGCCACCTATTTTTTTAAATTAAAGACTAGATTTTACTAGTCCTCATTATTAAACTTAGCTTTATCGCATCTCACTAAATTGTTAAATATATATGGGAACCACTACACCCGGCTTTTGTGGTGCTGGGGAGTCAAAACCTGGTACTTAGTGCTTGACTTAGCACTTGCTAGGCAAGCACTTTAACAGCTGAGCCCTTCCTCCAGTTCCTGTTAAGGATATTCTTGATGAACATATACCTCTCATGTCAAATTGGAAGTCCCTAGAGAGAGAATTTCAGTCTGTATTCCCATGCATTAATATAAAGTTTGAATGTGGTAGGCTCTTATATTTGCTGATTTACCACTAGGTAGGAAATACTACACTTCATTTCTATGTGCTTGTGAATCATAACACAAAAATACTTATGATTTTTTTTGTATTACCCATGTTTAAATCCTTACCAACACTAACAGATTCTAGATACAACACAAAAAGGTTTTAGCTATAATTATCCTACTCAGTAAATTAATGTGCTTTTGTTAAATCTACTTTTATTCCAGATCTCTACTTACCTATTAGGGTTAGTAATGTCTACCCTTACCGCTATTATTGCAACCATATTTTGCTTGTTTTAAAAATTAACTTTGCCAAGTTACATTTGGGTGTAATCAGATGTACTGATTTTGAGTGCACTTTTCAAAAAGTTTCAAAAATGCTAGCAAGTTCATATAACTGTAACAACCTCCACAGACAAGACACAAAAAAAGAAATAAAAACCTGGCAAACCTTGACACACTTTGTGTTTTTAGAGATTAGTTTTGACTTTTATAGAGCTTATATCAGCGCAAACATACAGCAGGTGTTTTCTCATACATGGCTTTGTTTGCTCATTCTCAGCTCGCTGCTTACATCAGTACTTTATTTCTTTTTATGGCTATGAAGTATTCAGTTGTGGGAATGAAAAATCTAGTTCTACATATTCTTGATGATGAACACGTGGGTGGTTTTCAGTTTTAGATCAACTTTAAGTTCAGCTCATTAGAATTAACTGACACCATGTCTTGCTACTATTTCCAGACTTAGGAAAGTGCAGGATACATTTTTTTTTTTTTTTTTTTTTTTTTTAGGAAAAGTCTCACTATGTAGTCCAGCCTGGTCCTGAGCTCACTATGAAGCCCAGGCTAGCCTTGAACTCATAGCTATCCTCCTACCTTAGCCTTCCTAGTGCTGGGATTATAGGCATGCACCACCTGATGTGGCTTATGTGGTGCTGGGGAATCAAATCCAAGGCTTTTTGCTTGTTAGGCAAGAGCTTTAACCAGTGGCTATTCCTCCAGCCCTTATAGGATACATTTGAACCTCCATATATCTGAAAGCTAGAAACTTGTATGCACACATGTGTATGTGTATAAATGTGTATACGCATTCTTCATTTAATTCTGAGAAGGAGATAAAAGGGTCTTGCTCATATGTCAAAGAATATGAGAGACAACATAATACAATGTAAGTTCTTCCTCAAACTCAGGCCTCTAAACTCCTCTTCCAATTTTTATAGTCACAATCAAACATATTTTTATTTTATTTTATTTAAAAATTTCTCTTGGATCTTACTTCAGAACAACATACACAGGTTCACTTCATTCTTTCTAAAGACTATGCTTATCTGCATAGTGTATTTTTAATGGATATATATACACATATCCATATATATCCATGCACTATTCATTTATTTACAAAAATAACATTTATTTTGGTGTAATGATCACACTGTAAAAAATTTGATTGATAAAATTGTGTATTTTAATTGCAAACAAGATAACATTTATATATACACATCACAGAGTGACTAAGTCAAACTAATTAATATATCAATCATTTCACATAGTTACCTTTTTTTGGTGGTAAGAACATTTAAAATCTACTCTCATAACAATTTGCAAGTGAATATACATACTTTATTAAACCAATCTCCCATGGAGGAATCTTCAATTATTTCTTGTTAATTTTTTTTTTTTGGCTCTTAAGGACAAAAGTGAACATTCATAGAGATGTACGAGGATAATTGATAATTACCGGCGACATTCCTACAGGGGATTGCTGCTTTTAAGCATCTACATTTGGATAACTATTGCCTATTTGTTCTTCAATCAAGTTGTGTTGCCTTACGCTTCCACCAATAATGCTTGAAAGTGTCTGGTGTAAACATAGATGATCACACTTTTTAATATATGAGTAAACTCATTTTTCTTCAGTAAATAGAAAAGTGAACCACCTGCCTTTCTTCGTACCTCTTCCATTTTTGACTTTCCTGGTTTCAATGCAGAACAAGGTAAGAAAGGTTGTAAGTTATGGTGAACTCTGAGTTCCAAGCGTTGACTATGTAGTTACTCCTTGTAAGGGAGAAGGAGGTGTTTCCCTGGGCTTGCTTTCAATTTCCATGCTTCAATCTCTCTTTGCTTTAGCTCTGCCACATGCTGGTATGTGGCAGTGTTAATTGGGCATTCTGCTTTTTGAATCTCATGTAGAATGTTCATCCAACTCATTTACCACAAAATTAAAAAAAAATGAAGAGAGTGAACACAGCCATTAGAGTTGTTGTGAATAATTTGAGTTAAATGTAAATGTAGAAAGAAAATAGGAAAACTACTATTAAGTACACCTTGCCCTCCACAATGGAATACGATGCAGATTTACAATGTTAATTATTTCCACCATCTATCTATTTAAAAGCGGTGAGATTGAAATATGAATATGTTAGGTATTTAATTACTAATTTACTTAAAATGTACTTTATTAAAATATCATTATGCATATTTTGAAGTTAAACTTTGGGCAATGGAGAGGGAGAGGTAAATTTTCCGTTTATTGTCCACTGGATGTGAGGGAAATTGGATTTGTCAGGAAGCTGATTGATATCTGGAAGTGTTTTGTTTTCAGTGACTGGCACTGCCGACTCAGAACCATCTATCATCTAACAGGTAATTAGTCAGATTTCTCATCATGAGCCTTCAATCCTGCTGTTTTATTATTGAAATACCACAAACCAGTAGGCAATTTGAATGCAGATAAAGTTCTCTGTCATGGTCTTAAGAACAAAGACAACATTTTGCAATTTAGCAGCAGTGAGATTGAATAAAAGTCACTGGAATGCAAGTTTGGGTCTTGGGAGGAAATAAATGTAAAAAATTTAATTTGATACCTCATTTGTCCTCAGTGGTGACAACTGGGGAACGTGCTGCTCACAAAAGCAACCTATTGCTCTGATAGAAACTTGTTTTATTATAATGGTTTACAAGTGGAATTTTAAGTGGAAGAACACCGTGTGCATGAGAAGTGAAGTTAGATAAAATAAATATGAAAAGCTTTCATCCATTTTTCAAGATTTTTTGAAATGGTGGGCAAAAGTGGTTGGTAATTAACAGTAGCTGAAAATATGACAAGTTTACTCTTCATACAATTAGTTTCATAAGAAACGCAGATATTGAAAGAGTCAAACCCTCTAAAGATGATGATGCCACATACTTTGTACTAACCAACATTGCTTGGTGCCCTGATGTAAGACACTTTTTGGGCCTACTTCTATGGCATGTTAATGCCTGGTAGCTGATTGCAATTATTGACATTGCAGTGAGAATGGTAATTTCAGATTATTAAATATTAGTTTCTCAACTCAATTCAATATTGTCCACTATCTTTCAGAAAAATGGATCTCAACCTACTTTAGTTATCCCAGGAGTCGCCTGTTTCTTCAAACTTTTTGTTGTGGGAATGAACGTATTTGCTCGCGTTCTCAAATCAGGGTTACATCACATAAAGTTGTTGAGTCCTTCACAGGGCCACTTCCACGCCCAAGAGCATTGCGCTGGCCTGCGACAGCCTCCTGCGCACTATTGCCAGTGTTCTTCTGTGCCCTGCACTGCCTGCTTTGTGCCTGTGGCAAGAACACCTCAGATAGGCCAGTCTGGATGCTTCCTGCTTCTCCATTATCTGCCAGCTGCATATGCTTGGGTCTGTCCCTCTTTTCCAAATCCCTCTCTCAAGAGTATGAGCTCTTGCTGCCCACGCGTTTCTTGGTGCTAGGAATCCTGTCCCTGTCTCTCTGTCAGCACTTTCACAAATAATTTCTTTTAAAGCTAATTTCCAAAATCGACAGTACCAGGCACCACGAGCTGCTCTTCACACGGTGGTCTCCTGAGTATTTGGCACTAATGCTGTGGCGAAAGTGGTCAAGTCCTTTGAGGCGCCAGTAAAACTGGTTTTCCCCAGGACCTACGGGAGAAGGACCTCGAAGCAGACAGCTTCGCCATGGGGGAAGCTGGAGACGCTGTCGCTTCCGGATCTTTATCGCCTTGCTGTTGTGTTCTGACATCAGCGTAAGGCAGAACACCTCACCTATTTCTACTCCAGCGTTGCAGCCTACGTCTTTGGACTGGGCCGACTTCGTCATGCACCTCTTCGAGGGTGCCCATTCCTTCCATCATATGTGCTCTCGCCCTGGCCCAGCGAAGAGTGACAGAGTTCACAGTTATCAGGACTCAGATCCTACAGAGCCAGCAGCAGTGACATTGGAATCCAAAGAAGCCGCTGAGGTGACAGGAGGGAGAGGTCCGGAGGAGAAGGAGAGAGGGCCGACGCAGCTGGTGCCCGCGGCTCTGATGGCCAGCCCGGATCAGTGCCGTGGACACTGAGCAGAGGGCAGCTCCGGGACAGGGCTGGGCAGCACGTCCCGCTCTAGCCGGGTACTCATGGCTTGCTTTCCTCTCTCCCTTCTCTGAGCCCTGCTTTTCCTCAGCCTCTGTAGGCAGAAGAAATCACAGCTTGCTCCCTTCCTAGGCGCCGGGTAGAAAGGTGAATGTGGTTTTATCTAAGGTGCCCAGGCTGGGCTCAAACTTGTCATCCTTGTGCCTTAGGCTTTCCTAGCGCTGGGATTATACACCCGCGGTACCAGGCCCGACTTAGATTTTTATATTGTGGACTGACTTTGACTCATAATAAAAATCTATTCCATAGCTTAATTTTTTTGGTAGATTTTGAATCCACAAAAAGTGGTATATGCAACTCAGATACTTTAATAGCATTAGTCAGACCAGGCAAGGATTTAGTTGCTCATGTTTTTTTGTGGTGAAGAATTTACTAGAAAGAAAATGTTCCCATAACTGAGTTTACTATTTTATCTTATTTGAGTTTTTGTAGTTCTGGGTGTTGGACCCACAGCCCTGCACTTGGCTACAGAAGTGCTCTAACAGTAGACTCTCCAATTTAAGTTTTAAATATAAGGCAAATTCTTTTTTTTTTTTTTTTCTTTGACATGCTAGGAAGTGATCTCAGGACTCCATACATGCTAGTCAAGTGCTCTACCACTAAGCTAATTTATTTCAACTACTAAGCACCTTCTGACATTTTTATTTTAATAAAGGGTCTAATTAAATTGCCCAGAATGGAAGTTGCAATCTTTCTTCCACAATCTTGCTAGTAGCTGATATTACAGGTATGCATACTCACATGTATCCCAAATTCTTGTTTTGTGTGTAGATTAAATGCTTATTTTACAAATATACTGTATAATGTGGTGTTCAACAATTCTACACAGTACTGGGAATCTAAGGACAAGTTTATCGAATTTCTTAGATTGTTGAAATTAATAGCCTTATATTTTTATATGTTATCTTTATTAAAAATATGCAAGTATGGGACTGGAGGAATGGCACTGTGGTTAAAGCACTTGCCTTGCAAGTATAAGGTTCTGAGTTCAGTTTTCCAGCACCACATTAAAAAAAAAAAGCTGAGTGTGATGGCGCAGGCTTGTAATTCCAGCACTTGGGAGGTTGAGGCAATAGAATTCTTGTGAGTCCAAGGTCAGCCTAGACAATAAAGTGAGTTCAGGACCAGCCTGGACTACAGAGTGATACCCTGTCTCAAAAAAAGAAGAATTAAAAAAATTATTATAGTCTATTATAGTAGGGAATAGTACTACATATCTATAATCCTAGCTGTTCAGAATGCGGAGGCAGAAAAATCGTGAGTTTAAGACAACCATAGGCAGCTTAGTGATATTCTGATTTGGAGTAAAAAATTTTTTTTTTCAAAAAATGATGAACATGTAGGTAGTACTGCCAATTCCTAGTACTACCAAGAACAAAATTACATGTATGTCTTCATATTTTCTTACCACAAACTTTGGCCCTGTCATCAACACTTCATAAAATCTTTACATGTGAAAATAAGTTTCACTTGATTATAAATCATGATTACATACAGTGTCTTAATGAGTTAATATAAAAACCTTATTACATTGGAATAAAAATTTATGAGTAATAATAAATACTCAACAAGTAGGTAAATGAAATATGACATGTATTGTTATCCAAGGTAGATAGCATATGGGTTAATCTTCCATATGGGGATAGCAAGATTACGCATATCTATTGTCACTAGTTCCCTGAGGACTCTATTTAGAAGATAGTTCTGCAACATCAAATAAATAGAGGCTGAAGGCCTAAGTCAATTTCCAAGCTTTTATCAGATTCAAGGTAGAGCACACACACCCTGCTGGCTTGAGCCTAATCATATTGAATTTTATTTCTGGGTACCAGAATGGAAATTCTAGATGCCAATATTGGCTAGTACAGCAATAGCTAATAATAAGATTTATTGCATGGCACGTGATGCAATGAGCACTTTACATGACTGGCTCACTTAATCCCCTAATGAATAAGAACTACCATTCTCCTCTTGTGACAGAGAGCACATAAGTACTTTCTCTGCTTCCAAGTAGCTAGTGGTAGGGGGTGGGGGTTAGGATCTGAATGAGGCACTTGGTCTCACTGCTTTTTAGTACCAGAGCAGACTATGGCTTTAATCCTTTGGCCAAGTGTTTTTTGGAAGGACCACATCCGTGGCAAGCTGAGTGCTGGTGATGTGCCGATCTTGCACCTGGTCTGTTCTATTCAGTACTGTTGTTTCTTTCCATACATTTCTCTTACCTGAAGCTGAAGCCCAGAGAGATGGAACAACCTGTAAAAGATTATGTTCTTGTTAAAAGATAGTATTAGATAGGTATACTTGTTAGGAGTTCCAGCTGGTCTGTGGGTCTGCAGTGTACAGATACTGAACAAGAGGCTATCTTCCCATAAAGCTCTTGTCTCCCACGTGGAAGCTGCCTGGACTCTTCTGGCTCATATGAGCAAATTGAGGCATAGCACTAAAACAACAGGAAACTTTATTCTGGGTTCTTTGACTAAATTTAACTGGGGTAGATTGTAGCCAGTAAATTCTTTATTTTCATGAAGTTTTCGGACTCCATAGGCTTATATCCATGACCCTCTAAGACTATCTGACAGTAACGAGATTTTAAACAACCTATCTGTGAGAATGGTGGGAAACATGTAAAGATGTAATTATATAACATTTTTTCTAGTGTATTTCCTCTAGTATTTCCCTAATATAATCTTTATTTTTTACTGTGATTTTATGTACTTAAATTTTAATATATTTTTCTGTAACTTTTTTCAGTTAATGTTATAAATTTGGATTAATTCATATTATTATAGATATGGCTCATGTTAAGAAAGTGTTACTTAAACATTTTTACACTGAATTACCTGAATTAAAAATAAACAGATTGATAATGTACTCAAAACCATAAAAATGATTATAGAAGAAAAGCAGTTTTTATTGTATTAAATTTTTCCCCATTTTATTGATATGTATTAGTGCAAAATTTAAGGTTTACAATGAAGTTGAGGATTTTGTGCACATATGTATCTTGTCAAGTTGACAAAGACTTTCCCACTCTCCTTTTGTCCCTCCCCCTACCGACCTCTCCCTCCCTCACCGTCCTACTCCCCTGCCCCCCATTTCACTTTGCTTTTCGTTTTAAGTTCCATAAGAGTTGTGATCTGGGTCTCTCAATTCAGAGAGACCATTTGATGTTTCACCTTCTGCTTCTGACTCACTTCACTGCGCATGATGTTCTCAGGTTTCTTCCATTTGCCCTTAAAAGTCTCCATGCTGTTGGACTTTATAGATGCATAGTATTCCATTGTGTATAAATACCACAGTTTGTGTATCTGTTGGTCTGTTGATGGGTATTTTGGTGACTTCCGTGTTTTAGCTATTGTTAGTTGTGCTGCTATGAACATGGGTATACATATATCTCTGATATGTGTTGTTTTGGTCTCTTTTGGAAATATTCCCAGGAGGGGTGTCGCTGGATCGAAGGGGACATTTATTTCTAGTCTTTTGAGAGCTCTCCATACTGCTTTCCAAAGTGGTTGTACGAATTTACATTCCTACCAGCAGTGTAGAAGAGTACCTTTTCCCCCACAGCCTCGCCAACACTGATTACTATTTGACTTGTTGATATAGGCCATTCTCTCTCTGGAGTGAGATGGTATCTTATTGTTGTTCTGATTTGCATTTCTCTTATGGCTAGAGATGTTGAACATCTTTTTCATGTGTCTATTGGCCATTTGAACTTCTGCGTGAGTGAACTGCCTCTTCATTTCATTTGCCCGCTTTTCAATAGGATCCTTTATTTTGGTTGGCTTATTTTTCTTCAGCTCCCTGTATATTCTAGTTATGAGCTTCCTATCTGAGTTGGTGGTGGTGAATATTTTTTCCCAGTCTGTTGGATCTCTTTTTCCAATGTTGATAGTTTCCTTTGCTGTGCAGAAGCTTTTTAATTTGGCAAGATCCCATTTGTTAATAATGGGGATAATTTGTTTTGCTCTTGGTGTCTTGTCAAGGAAGTCTTTGCCTACCCCTATGTCTTTAGAACTTTGCCTAATTTGTCTTCTAGGAGGTTCAGTGTTTCATTTTTAATGTGTAGGTCTTTGGTCCACTTTGATTTGATTTTGGTGCATGGTGAGAGGTGTGTGACTAGATTCATTCTTCTGCATGTGGATGTCCAGTTTTCCCAGCACCAATTGTTGAACAGGCTGTCCTTTTTCCATTGTCTGCATTTGGCCCCTTTGTCGAAGATTAAGTAATTGAGGCTATTTGGGTTTGTCTCTACATCTTCAATTCTGTTCCACTGGTCTGTCTATTTTTGTGCCAGTACCAAATTGTTTTTACAACTATTGCTTTATAGTACAGCCTGATGTCTGGAACTGTAATGCCTCCTGCCTTGGTCTTGTTGGTCAGGATTGCTTTGGCTTCTAATATCATCTTTAAAGTGTGCTCAGTGGATCAATAAATTCTTATTACCTGAGGCACTGAATAAAAAATTCAGATTCAGAGGTTTGACTTGAGAAACATTAAATTAAAATCTCTGAGAGAGAGGTCTGGAATCAATTATATATTATGTTAGAAATATAGTATTATGTTGACTGATTAATTTCTCTTGGCTCATATCCTACTAGGATCCAAGGGTAACCTGAGATTAGGTTGTGAGAACTTATAGCATAATGAGAATGCCACGCATACAAAAACATACATTACAGATCAGCACAATAAGGGCTAAAGCACAGATACACAAAATGTGTGTGACAGAAGCTCAGTGTAGCAAATGACTGAGCCACTCGGAAGAATCAGAATGAATTGATTACTGGAGTTAAGAGTGTAGCTCAGTGCTTAGAGTACTTGTTTCGCAAGTGCAAGTGCAAGCACAAGTTGGATTCTTCAAAACCACATAAAATGGGCATGGTGCCCACCTGTAATCACAGCACTTTTCTTTGTATTTGGAGACTTCAAGATCTTATTTTTTTCCCAATCCTTCATAAAATAGATAGTGTTGTGGTTAGGATCTGGAGTGTCCCCCAAAAGTCTCACATATTTTAATGTTATGGATTGTCTAAGGAGCCATGTAATGTTGGTGGATTGGGGTCTGGCCTGGAGGGGTGGATTGCAGTTGTTGGGATTAGGGGCATGTGAGTTAAGACTAAAGGTGTGTGACTTAAGACTAAAGGCCTGTGAGTTAAGACTAAGGGTGTGTAGTGGCCACACCTTTGATACCCGGATGCAGGAGAGACTAAGACTGGGACTTGGACTAGTCTCGATTAGTTTCACTTGCCTGCCTGTCTGTGATGTCGTGAGAAGCTGCCTCCACTTTTCTGCCTCTGCCATGTACTTTGATTGCTGCCGGCTGCCCCTGAATGAACTGTGACCATCTGAAACTGTAAGCTAAAATAAACCTTTCCTTTCCTAAATTTGTGCTTATCAAGTATTGAGTCACAGCAATGAAAAAGTAACCAAGACAAATAGCATGCTTTAAACTGTTGTCATTTCACAGTAGAACACGAGTAATATTTCTTCTATCTTACGGTTGGTTGGTTCTCACATCCAGATTTCTTTTCCTTTCTTCCCCAGTTCTCTTAGCTTCTAGGCATCACTTTTCTATTGATTTGGAGTTTGGAAGCTGGGTAGCATCTCACCGTGGAACTAATGGGAGTTAAGGACAGAGAGGATTTTCCAAGAAAAAAGAAACACAGATTATGAAAAACAAATCTGAGAGATAGGTTTTAAAGAACTGCTTTTGTATATTGCCCTTGGAAGTCTAAGTTATAAGAGACTTCTTGGAAGCTAAGTAAAAGGCAGTAATTGTTAATTCATACAAATATTTGAACCTCTCTCTCTCTCTCTCTCTCTCTCTCTCTCTCTGCCCCTCTCTCTTTCTCTGTGTATTTGGGTAAAGGAGTCATAGTGTCTTGACCTATTCATTTGTCAAATATTTACTGATATTCAATATTATCGATATTCATGACTATTTAACATTCCTCAGGCACTATCCTAGGCACTGCTGATAAGGAGTTATTGAATGAAATAGATAAATATATCTGCTGCCATGGATCTTATATTGTATAGGGCCACTGGAATTTCATTCAGATAAGATGTGGGATGAGTAACAAAAAGGATCAGGAGGTATCTATCCCAAGGGCCGATCAGCAAGAGGGTGATTGGGTGGAGTGGTGGTAGGTGGGGAGTAGACAGGACAGGAGCACAAGTTGAGATGTGATTGGTCTGAGATCTCCAGTTGACATCCTATGAGGAATGCACAGGCAGCAATCTTAAATGTGAAGTTCTGAAGAAAGGTCAAACCCAGAGATACCAACTCGAGACATTTCAGTGTGTGGATGTCATTTAAACTCATGGATGATGGCTATCTCAGGATCCCTCATGAAGATGATCCCTATGGATTTTAACATTTAGGTAAATATTCTGTAATTAAGATGAAGGGAGATGATGATGCTTGACGATACAAACAGACCAAAACGGATTGAATTTACGCCACATATAGCACACTGTTTTCAAAGATTTTTGTTTAAACTTCGAAAATCTCTGTGAAGACAGGAAGGTAATTGTGCCCTGGAAGGTGAAACAGGGAGGGGGTTAAGCAACTTGCCTGTTGTCACAGGCATTGGAGGGACAGGTTGAGGTTTGATTCTTGATCCTCTCTTCTCAACCATGAACATGTTTCAGTAAAAATAAAATTTAGAATGATGTTTTCAGCATGATATAAAAATTTCAGAAACTGTCATGTATTTAGCTAAATATGTACCCATGTGAAAATAACTGTAGAGAAAAGATCTGGATGTATATATGTCAAACAGGAATTAAAATTTGGGGCAATTCCAGGAGGCTTTGAACTTCTAGTATTAGTTATAATTTTTGAAAATTCAAGAAACACCTGATACTCCTCACTTTCACAATATTTAAGTAGCGTTAATTTCTATGTATTTTAACTCTTGAAAGCAAGGAGATCCTTACTTGATAAAGCTTCTTGAATGAGAATTAGAAAAATAATGGTCAAGGTTAGATAGTAATAATACTTTACAAACTATTTTATATATCAAGACTTGTACTTTTATTTTTTTAACTACAAGAAAATTCTATCAAAACCAAAGTTGACAAGATGGATTTTAGCTTGAGTACAGCATACACTATCATTTGATACCTTCCCCTAATTTGTGTTGGTAATACCAACCCAAGGTATAAAGAATTTTCACAAGTGCGTTTTTGAATTTCGCTTCAATGCACTCTGTTATGCTAATATTTTAAATATATTTTGAGAGGACATACTAATTTGATCAAAGCATTTGCTGCTGCTTGAAGAACCATGCCTATGCAAATATCCTTGATTATTAATTCATTGGATCATAAATAAAATATGTCAGTTTGGACTTTGCATTCAGTTTCATCTTAAGGCCACATTCTGCCATTTTGTATACCAGCTGATGTCCCCAGGAAGGGTTTACAGCTGTTTCCCTGACCAGCAGTACAATGACTAACCTGCCAGACCTGGCCTGGACCCCATAGGGGAACCTAATGGCAAGGTATTGATTTTTTTAAGGGCAATTATCATTTTCAGTGATGAGGCAGTGAAGGATTAAGCCATGAAAAAAAGAAGAAAGCTTACAGGCATTTGAATAAATCTTCAAAATTGGATGCACAGAGAAGTTAATCACCTGGTTATGGGAACTTTACACCTGGCAGAATATCTTAGTGAAAAAATATCTTTTTTTTTGCAAAGTTTATGTGAGATTTGTTATACAGGATACTGTTTCTCACATTTGATTTTCTTCTACTGAAACATTTGTAATAAAGTACCTCATAAATGCTTTTATATTTGAAAACGAATGTATGCTTAGAAGTCAGGCCTGGAAATGCAAAAGTATAATCCCAGCACTGAGGAAGACTGAGGCAGGAGGATTGCAGCAAGTTACAATCCTGCCTAGGCAAACTTGGGCAAACTTGCATGCGTATGTCTCAAAAAAATTTTAAATAAGGCGCTAGGGACGTAGCTCAGTAGGAGAGAGGCTCTGGGCTTCATCCCCAGAACCACTATAAAGTATGTTAATATGTTCAGAGTTTGTTTTGGCATACCAACATGATAATCTATTGTCGTCATTTGGCCATTTTAAAATCAACGAGTTGGACAAACATATTTAATCTGGATGTCGTGCCTTTCTCTGAGTGTACAAGGGTGAACGCTGGCAGAGCCTCATCAGCAAGGTGGCACAATCCGGGAGGAGAAGGAGCACGTATGTTATGCAAGGCTGCAGATCATACATGTAGTTAAATACTGTCCTAGGATATGAATGAAGGTGGAAACCTTGGAAGAGAATGATGACGAATTCTTTGGGCAGGAAGAACAGTTGGGCATTTTCGAAAAGGCTGACATTTTTAAAGGCTGACATTTTAAAAGGTTGACATTTGAGCCTTTGAAAGTTTTAAGCATGGAGATAACAAGATCGGGGCAGTGTAGGGAGGGTGGCTACACTTGGGCTGTGAAGGAGAAGCTGGAGGGACACAAAATAACGCGGCTCTTGGCCTGTTAGAACCAGGAAATGACGTAAGGCTGAAACAGTAGGAGCGAGGTGCGGTCAGGCAAAAGGTTTTGGAAGAATCACCAGGGGCTGTGGAGAGCAGCTCATCGCTGAGGTGAGGAAGGAAGAAAGGGAAGTACAGAAGAAAAAAATGTGTTCTTCAAGTACCTAGTGTAGATTACCTGAGGGAGGATTTTTTTTTTTTTTGGAATTTATTGGAGTGAATAATTACAGTTTCGGTTTTGTGCACGTAGAGTTTGTATTTCCAGCAGATTATTCAAGTGGAAATGCCCTGTAGGAAGTTCAAGGACTGGCCTGGATTTGATGAAAAGATTCAAGTCTGAAATTGTTTATGTTACGAGTTATTGCCTGTTGCTATTTGTGTGATGGCTAATATTTTTTGATTAATGTTCCTCAGAGTGACCTCAGAAAATGATCTCTTTCTCTTCTTTTCCTTCTCCTTCTTCTTCTTCCTCGTCCTCCTCCTCCTTCTTTTTCTTTTTTCTTCTTCTTCCTCTTCTCCATCTTCTTGTTACTCAAATTAATTTTTTCTCGTTGATAAAAACCAATAACAACACTTACATTATGGTTTGTTGAAAAGACTGATAAATTAAAGCACGTAGCACATTCTGCCTGGAACTTAGTAATTGTTCCGTCAGTGTTCGTTATTGTTTTTGAGGTTGTGGCTGATGTTCCTATTTGCTTAGTAGCAGAGATAATGGTGGCTCAGGATGGTAAATGCAAATGGGCAAGAGCTAAGGAGGAAAGCTCTTTTCAAAAGATAAAGAAATGAATAATTTTATAAATGAATGAAGATAAAGGGGAAAATAATAGAGAGATGGAAAATTTTTGAAACTAGGGCATGGTGATGTGGTTCAAAGTCCCTCACCTAGGCTTGGCAGATGTAATTGAGAACTTGAAGGACATGGTAGGATTTAGAAACAGCTTCAGTGAGAAATGAAGGAAGAAAATGTTGTGAATGCTTTCCTTTGTCAGTCCTAAGGTTCTATTGATTTTGCTGGGACCTACATTTTTTCCTCCTCATTAACACAATACTTTAGATCAATCACTTAATATTAGACTCTAACCATGGGCTACTTCCAGTCTAGTCTCTGAATAGCTAAGCAGTTTTCCCTTTTCAATGCTCTTATTCAGATAGGTATCTAATTAAATTTTTTTGTTGCTCCCCCAATTGTCTACTGGAAGTACAAAAACAAAAAAAAAATCATCTTGATTTCTTAGCATGCTTTCTATTCTCACTCATCTTCTTCAATGTATCAAAGAGTCCAGCAATTCTGAACTATCATTAGGATAACTACACATTGTGTTGTTCAAAAGAATGATTTTGAGAGCGAAAGGAGATGCCCTTACATAACTACACCAGGTGGACAGGCACAATTGGATAAATTCCCTGCTTTGTGTCACAGAGTCTCCTGTTCATTTTGCTTAGAAAGATCCTCTCTGTCATGAACTTCAATCTCTTCCTGGAAAAATCTTACCTATCTTTAAAATCTAACTCAACTGCACAAGAGCCAGCGCTAATCAATTCCCTCTGATGTCCCTGGGTGGCTCAACTAGCCGACTTCTTTTCGTTGTTTTTGCAGCACACATTGTACAAAATTTTGCCTCTGTTCTCATCATCTTGTCTTATAACATGCTTGCCTGTATGCCGGCCCTTCCCAGTTGACTATTAACTCCTAGAATCTAGAACCCTGTTGTGTCTTTTATATCTAGAATAGTGTTAGATCCTTGGAATGAAATAATATATTCACTTGAATTGAGTTGTTATTATCATCTGTGTAATTTTCCTGTTAGATTTTGAGCACATTGAGGCTTCGGTTGCTTCCAGTTCATTTTTATTTTCTTTTAATCCTTACCCATTGTCTGACAAGTATCAAGCTAAACTTGTTGAATCCAAGAATAAAAAGACATTGAAAAATAAAGTGTCAGGCAATTTCCACATAATTCTAAAATCTCTCTTTAAAGAAATATAGTATTTTATATAACTGTCTCATATTAGACAACTTTCAACAAACATCTGTGGGGAGCCGAGCCCTAAGATGGCGCCGGGCAACGGGCCAAGGGGCAGAATTAGATGCCGCACCCAAAAGATGGCACCTGCGTGGCAGCCACACCTCCTAATAAAATGTGATAAACAACTCCATATGTGGAAATCGCTGACTGGCGACTGATCTCCTCACGTGCAGGCTCCTATCTAAAAGCTCCACGTAGTGAGATATGATAGGCTTGTGGGGCTTATAAAATTGCTTGCAGCTTAGCGGGGTGGGGGGGGGGAGGAGAGGAGAGGAAGAAGGAGAGAGAAAAGAAGGTGCTCGAGCACAAGGTTAAGAAGATGCCTGAACAAAGCTTGGAGAAGAACCACGGCTGTTGCGTCTTTCTTGCGGGTCGAGGGAGACGTGACAACATCTTCGGTTTTATGCTAGTTTGCTAATAGTGCTTTAACTCTCAATATTTTAAATATATTGAACCAGCAAATCCTTTCACCATTATTTGAATTAAAATGTGAGATTTCTTCCTGTTTTGTTCTCTGAGTACAAAACATATAGCAACCTGTCCTCCAGGACTGATCTTGATCCTGAGCTAGGTTTTGCTGTTGTGTAGTAAGAGTCACAGGGAGTTCTCTCTCAGACAACTCAGGAATTATAATTTCCACGTAGGAGGAACAGATACTATTTTGTCCACAACAGGCATATTGGTTGCTTTCCACAAATTGTCTCCCAAAGAGAAGCCAGCTCAAGCCCTTTCCTTCTGCCGGGAGAGCCGGACTACGTGGGCTCATGCCTGGACACCTGGGTGCTTCCAAACGTCCTCTGGTGGTGTTTGTGGAGCTAGTGTTTTAGCTTCTCTGCGCCCTGCTAGTTGTGCTATTCAGACAAAACACAAGACACAGAAGTTTTATTTTGAAGTGGTGACAGCAGTGTCTTCAAACTGTTTAAACTAGTTGTTAAGTGACACTTTATTATTTGACATAATTGAAGCTGTCAAAGGCCAAAGCTGTCCAATCTCTGCACAGTTCCCACTTTGCAGTATCAGAGAGGAAGGCAATTGGGATTTTTATTACTGGCTTTATTTGTAGCCTGTGTTAGTCAGACATGCTGACTGAGGGCTGGCACGGACGTCAACGTATAATGAGATGTCATGATTTGTCACTTTTATGCAGTCACCTTGGGGCAGTCATTATACCAAGTGCACAGCTCACAGCTTCTCTTCCTGTGGCTCCTGGTGGCGTCTCTGGTTCCTGCTGTTCCTTCAGTTGTCTCTCCCTCTCTCTCTCCTGAAAGCACCATCTCTGGCCAGGGCTTTCCACATCTATTGCTGGTCATTTCTGGATCCTGGGGATTTCACTCGTGTCTGCAGCTAACAGCTGTTCTCTCATTGAAACGTTGTTTCACAGAGTTAGCCGAGAGCCGGGCACAGTTAACAGGAAAAGTCGCACCCAGCTTATGTTCTGGCATGCTCCTTCCGCCACTCGAAGACAACAGGTGCTGGCCATTACAGATGGTCAGATGCACACTCCATGAACTGTAGAACCCAGCTGGTTATCAGGCCGCAGAGACAGGGTGTAAGGTTGTTGCCCAAATTCAGAAGTGACCACCCAAGATTAGAAAGGATCATGATACTTTAAGTGACTTTTTAATGCTGCTATGTCCCAGTATTCTATTTGAGTCCCAGTTGAATTGATTTACAACACTTATTTTGAGCTTAGAGGTTAATTATAGCATGCCTTATGAAAATTGTTCTAGCAGTAGTAAAATAAGTGTGATCATAGTAAGGGATGTTGCTCTTGCTCTTCAGTAGTAGAACAAATAATCATATTTATGAAAATAATCTTGCTCTGTAATTTTCTGCCCCTGTGTTTTCGTAATGAGATATGAATACATTTTTGGTGACTATGTGCATGCTCTTTTGTTGACATAGACTCTGAGGTGAAATTATTCGTTCATATGTTATACATGTGTACAGTTTTAGCCTATGCTTTGTTTTTCACTTAACTTCCTGCTATAAACATTTTTATTTCTTGTTACATGGTCTTTAACACTAATTTATGGACGTACGATATTTAATTAAGTGGTTATGAGGTAGTTTACTCAATTAGTTTCTCACTGGTTTAGTATTTTGCTGGCTTAAAATTTCATAGCCTTAAAAAACCTTATTAATTTTGGATAGAACCAATCTGAGCTTCTTTGTGCAGTATCTAAATGACCTTCTAGTGCAGATAGATGTTCATGGCGTAATCATTGCACTTATTCACCATTTTACTTGAATCAGGTCTTGAGACAGGTACTATATTCTTGAGTATGAAATTAGCATGGTGTTGGGCACTCAAAGAGCCATCGCTATGTGGCTGTGGCAGGATCTCCCACTCTTTTTCTCTTTCTTGCAAATCATAGACTACGTTGTGCACTGTGCCTTGACATGCTTCATTTAATAATAGTATATCTGGAGATATATTTTCCTATCAATGCATGAAGACCTGCTTTGTTCTTCGTAATGGTTCGTGGTATTTGTTATTGTATTGAATTACTAATGAGGAAATGATTCAAATAAATAATTATACTATGGGTAAAGAAATACATAACCAGCAACCAAGACATAACCCATAGATTTTGATAGGCGTTTCTACCGCACGGTCAGTTTCGCAGGCAGGCTGCCCCATTTTCAGTAAATATCACCTTCAAAAATGGCAAGAAACAGCCATTCTAATTCATTCCATTTTTCAGTGTCTAGAACCTTGGCTGTTTATTTCTTTCAACAAATGTAAGGGGGAGGGCTAGAATTCTGGTGCATTATTAAATTAAACCAAAGAAACACAGCAAGTGGCATTGAAGCCGGGATTACAGTTCAGGGGCTCTCCTGGTTTCATGAACTGTTTATTAAGTCATGTTTCAATTAGGGCATCGTTGTGTGTTCCCTGGTGCCTCATGCAAATGCAAAATGTTTAAGTTAAGGAGATTATGTTTTTAAGAACTCCAAATTGCATTTGAAATAAATTCCAGGAAGCAGACTCACCTTCAAAGGGGAAAAGGGTTTTGAAAGAAGAGGGAGAAGCACTTAGGTGTTTGGGCTCAGGTTGGCTAATTTTGTCCCTTCTTGCTGATCATATCTAGAAGTGTCCTGAGCCCCTGGTGCGTAGCTCCCTGTGTAAGAAACAACTGTTTAAAACAAGCTTAGCGGATCCCTAAGATTTAGAAATCAATTCTTTTTTCTTCTACTTTTGTTATTTGTGGTTGTCAAGTTTAGGTACCTGTAGAATTGGAGCCAATATCTCACACATACAGCAACGCATTGACTTCAAGTTTAATATTTCCAGTAGCAAGTTTGAGTTTTTAGGAATTTATCTCTTCAGCATTCATTGGCTTATTTTCAGAAGACAGTCATAAAAAACACAATATTTCAAGATAAATGCCTTAACATTTAAGGGATTTAAGAAATATGGATAAAAGACTTGATAATCAGTGGGGCCTAGTGGTACAGGCCTGCATTATTAGCAGCCTGGGGGCCTGAGGCAGAAGAAACATTCAGTTCAGGCCCAGTCTGAGCAACTTAGTGACTTAGTGAGATCTGGCCTCAAGTCAAAAATTAAAAAGTGGGCGGGGGATGTTTTTCATCCCAAAGGGCTTGGGCTCAAACTCCAGCACTGCACACATTCTACATGCACAAAAATGTGTGGTGATCAACGTGACAGTACATGTAGAAACGATAATGTAACTCTATTAGAATTTAATTATAGCACTAAAAAGTACAAGTAAAAGTACAAGATTCATGTGGAAGTACAGAATTTCTAATGCATCCATAAAGTATGTGCCCATGATATTTGGTGTCCTGTAAATATGAAATGTACATAATATGCCAATACTTAATTTCATTACTTGTTTTAGAATGATACCGCTGAGCCCATGGTAAACAGTGTAGTCCAAGCTACTTGGGAGACACAGACAGTAGGATCTGTTGAGTCTAGAATTCTGAGGCTATCTGGGGCAACATAATAAGATCCTGTCTCAAAAAAAATTATTACCCCTTACTACTAAGAGAAAAATTACAATAAAATCTACTTTCTATATGTTCCCATTAAGAGTACAATCTGGTAAATTCAGTTAGCTAATAGCTACTACATGTTGAGAGATGAACCAGCAGTCTTCAGATACTGGACAAAAAGAGAAAATGAAAAAAGATCATTCATAAACAACGACATCACTGTGTTTAAAAACAGCGACAGATTTTACTTGCCAACCAGTGAAATACTTTTATTAAAAATAAATTCCTTCTTCATAAAATCAGTGGTTTACTTTTGCTAATATGAGTGATCTATGTGTCTATGTGTCTATTTTATTTTCTATTAAAAAAGATTGATACATCTTTTAAAAAATATTTTGTTAGTGTGTGTTTGCAATACCTGATGGCTGTATTCATGTTGGGGGAATTATTGATATGTGTATTTCTTCGTGTTTATTTTTACTTCCCCTGTCCCACCATCTCCACCCATTTCTGGATTCCCTCCCTATCTTCACAGAGGTTATTTCTCTGTTTTTTATTAACTGTATATTTTTAAAGAGCTTTAAATGCTTGAGCAAATTCTGTAAATAAGTCACATTAAAACCCCCTCAAGATCTTACTAATAGAATCACATAATTTTCTTGGTAAATTTAATTGTCTATACAAATAATTAAAAACCATATTGAATGCAATTGAGATTCATTGTTTCCAAATAAATATATTTACAGCAGAATTAATTACTTTCATACTTTTATGATTAATGACAGATATTCCAGGAATACCAAAAAAGCTATTCTTTTAAATAAGATACTCTCAGCTGAATAAAATTTTACAAATATATATATATATATATATATATATATATATATATATATATATATAT
>PVKB01000882.1:195206-490334 GCA_004027205.1 Ctenodactylus gundi | reverse complement strand
AGAAAGAGATTGGACTGAATCAATTTATTGAATATAGGCAATGCTGTAGTAAAGAACAATAATATTTTGGAATGCACATTTTAAACTAACTGTTGAAAAGTTACACGATGTAAATGCAGTTCATTATTTTGGTAACTTCTTGTTCAGGATAGGGATTCTTTTTTTAAATAATTCCTTAGTCCCTGTATAAAATTTCAAGTCTCCCATTCTCTTTTTGACATTCAAAGTTTCCGAAGTTGAAGGCTTCCATAATTATTCAATACCTTTACCTCTCTGATTTCTCACATCACGTCCTTGTTTCAATTTCCAGTGCTAACCTTACCTACCTGCCAATATTTTCTTTGGCATTCTTTTCTTTTCTTAGATAGGCTTATTTAATTGTTATCTGGCCATCAAGGATCAAAATAGTTTCAATCCTTTAGTGAAGACTTTGCTAAGTATCCATTTCACAATGATATTTTATTTGTATTTATAATAACATTGGTTCTTTGTATGCATACATTGCTTTCTAGGTTGGCATTATAGATTTCTTGATTGTCAGCAACAGAAATTTATCCTGCTTATTTAGGTGAAAGTAAGGAATTTGTGGAATCGAGGAAAGGATGAATACTAGACTAGGTAGTGAATGCAAAGCAAGAATTGATTTCCATAGCAGCACCTATTAAGCTATAGGAGCAGACTTTCTCTGCTTCCACTCTGCTGCAATGAACTCTTAACTCCACCCCCCTCCAAATCTCTATTACGTCACTCATTTAAGATTTAAAGTCCTGATTGTGGAATGATGTTTCGGACTGGGAGAAGTGAAGTGCACCGTTACTGGTGAGATAGGACAGAGAATTATTTCTTCCCTGAAATTTTGTAGCCACCACCTATTGTTAGTCACTTTTTATTTTCTTGGACAAAATACACAATCTGTGCAACTTGAAGGCGGAGAAGTTTAATTTGACTCATAATTTTATTGGGTTTAGTCCTTGGATGGTCAGATCCAAGGCAGAAATCATGTGGCAAACAGCGTAGAGGAGGAAAGCTGTTCATTTCACAGTGGGCAAAAAACAGAGACAGAAGGGAGAAGCTGGGAATAAAAACACACCCTTCCAAGTGATGTTGTGCTCAAAGCAACCTGCCTTTTCAACCAGACCCCATCTCCAAATGTGGTATTTTGGCAAGCATTGTAGATTTGTAACTTTCTTTTTTTCCCACTTAGTAATATTATTTAAGGTTATTTTATAACTTTTTTTCATTCCTTTTTTCCCCATTTTATTGATATGTATAAGTGCAAAATTTAAGGTTTAGAATGAAGTTCGCATTTTGTGCACATACATATCTTGTCAAAGTGACAAGGACTTTCCCACTCTCCTTTTGGATTTGTAACTTTCTAACCCTGTCCCCCAAAAGGCACATGTCTGTGTAATTATGCAAAATACATTTAAACCATCTCTGCAAATTGCCAATGTCTCAATTTTTCAATAATTGATGATCAGTCCAAGATAGTCTCCTCTGAGACTCTCCTGCAAAACACTAAAAGAAAGCTAAATACTTTTAACATACAATGGTATAGGCTAAACATGGCCTTTCTAAAAGAGAGTGATTGGGGACTAGACAGAAATTGGATCAAAATAAGACCAAAACACAGCAGGGCAAACATTAACTCCTGTAGCTGTATGTTCAATACCCTGGACAGGATGTGATGAGACGTGAACCAAAAGAACTTTGGCAGTTCCATCCCATCCTCTTGTTAATTGCAGCCCTCATAAGACTCTCTCTTAGTCTGTTTTTGATCCCTATCTGAAGTTTTCTTTATCAGACATACTATATTTCTGGCATCTCCAGTTTCCTGGGATTGCCACTGAACTTTTGGTTCACTCTTAGAGCCTTATAAACTGTCCTAACAAGGGTACAATGTCTGATATCACATACTTTCACAGAAATCTGACCCCACAACTCTTGGATTCTGTATGCTCAAAAAAAAAAAAAAAAAAAGGACCAGGTGGATGACACCAAGGACTGCTGCCACCTGGAGCAGTAGCCTGGCCATCTTGGATCATGGCTGCTGAGGCCTAGGTGATGGAACTCAGAGAAACAAATCTCGGTGAACCAGTTCCCTAGGTAACCTTTTTAGAGTGGAGAATCCAGGAACTCTCTTCTCAAGTGAAAAGCTTCTAGTATTGCATATTTGTGTCTCCATTGGTGAGGTCTTGCTAATTTTTGAGTTGCCCTAAAGATGCCCTAAAATCATCTCTCTCCTTGTCCTCATGCAAAATATATGCCCTCTTTTTTAATGTGAATCCTCTCAGCAAGCACAGTCCATTGTCACAATGCTGCAGGCACTTCCGTTTTGTTGGACCTGCAAGCATTTCACAATTTTTACCTCTAATACTTGCTTCTGATTTTCACTGTACATCTGGCTAAAAGCAGCCACTCTGTTGAATAGAAGAGTCTTGTCTTGTTCCTGATCTTGGAGCACATGTTTCCAGTCCTTCACCTTTGAGTATGGTGCTAGCCACACATTTTTTTTTTCTTTTTGCAGTTTAAAATATTGTATCTACTTTCACTCTTCTCTGCCTCGGTCTCGGTCTCGGTCTCGGTCTCTGTCTCTGTGTCTGTCTCTGTGTCTGTCTCTCTCTCTCTCTCTGCCTTTTTTATTCATTTGAGATTGAATCTTGCTTTGAGTCATGCTGGTCCTGTACTTACTGCCCAAACTGGCCTCAAACACATAGTAATCCTTCTGCCTTGGCTTCCCTAGTGCTGGGTTGACAGTCATACCTTTTTATGACTGTTTTTGGGAAGTTTTATTTGCTATAATTTCTTTCTTCAAAAATGGCAATTTGTTTGTAATCTAAATATGAGATCTCCAGATGGTGATCAAAGAGAAATCCGAAGTCTCTAGGGAATTCAAATGTGTGACCACGAGGCAGACTATGAGTGAAAATTATAAACATATGTTATTCTGGAAGACTCATATTAGTATGTCTTCATTTCTATTAAACTTCTAACCCATTTCCACTTTTTTTCCTTGTGATATTGGGGATCAAGTCAAGCTCATTCTGGGCTATATCCAGATCTTCACCTAGGCTACATCTCCAGCCCGTTTTTATTTTATTTTTTGAAAGAGGGTCTCATTAATTCACTAAATTGCCCAGTGTGGGATACAACTTGTGATTCTCTTGCTTCAGCTCTGCAGAATGCTGGGATTCCAGAATTGTCCCATGGGCCCAGCAGTCTCTGCTATTTTAGACTAGCACATTTCATTTTATCAATGAGAGCAGATAATACCTGTAGTGAAACTACGCTGTCTGAAGAGTTGTTTTTAGTGCTACAGAAAAGGACACAACTGTTGAAGGTCAAATTTGGTCAATGCATTAAAAGACCTCTTTCTCTGCCAGAGTTTGTCATTCTTGGGATCTACCATTGTCACTCTCTATCCCACCCTCAACTTGTGCTCGGGTGGTATCTCTAGCACCTCAGGATGGGGTGGATTTCTAGCTGCTAGCAACAGGCCGGCAGCAGCTGTGGTTGTTTTTTGTAGCATTCGTGGAACTTCACACATTATCATCTGTTGTAAGTTCTCACACTATAGCAAAACGAATTCGTGGGTGTCAATTCAACATGGAAATTGAAGAAGTTACATGGTATGTTGAGTCATCCTAAAATCTTAAGTTATATTCTTTTAGTTTAACTACACTAACTTGTTAAACCCAAGAATGAAATTTGTTAATTGTGTTGTGGAATGTGATGATTGTTTGAAATAAAGTCCCTCACTTCCAAGAGAGGATAATTTTGCATTTTTCAAGGAAGAGTTACTTTTCATTTCCCTCAAACCTCCACACGTGTTGGGGAGCACGAGTCCTGGCCAGCCGTGCTAATCGTTAATGGGAATGCTTTGGGGGCATTATTAGTGCTGCTAAATCTCTGAGGGATGCAGAGCGGATCATGAAGATGAGTCAGCCCGTGTTGAACTCTGTCCAAGCAATAGCGAGTGGAAATGGGATGCCGACCGAGTTTTTAGACTCGCTGGTGGTTGTCACCCATTGGCACGTGATCTCTACTAGTCAGCGTCGGGAATGCTCAGTAAAGCGCCTCATGGTGTGTACAATACTTGCTCAGAAACCGCAGTCGGGGCGGAGGGCAACTGGGAATGCCACCCTTTTAAGAGCCAAGTAAGAGAGGCAGACACTGGTTCAGAAATTCTGTAGGGCACATCCTAAATTAAGGACAGAATTATCATAAAAATTCACAAGCTGAGGTTCCAGTCTGTTGCTTGGTCACCGAATCTTTTCTCTATTCAGCCTTCAGTCATGGTTCTCATTTCAGATTGAAAGACAGATTTACGTATGAAGTTGGTGCAGATAGTGTGACGGAGAGTGGGCACGAGGGAGAAGCCGGTGGACGCTTCTGAACGGGGGCGTGTGGATGCTGCCAGACTGGAGCAGCAAATATTTTATTCATCACTTCAAATTTAGTTTTCAATGTAAAGAAGACATATTCTTTCAGAAGAAAGACATTGGTTTATATAGTAGGGGAAGAATTCCAACAGAAGTTAAATATTTTACCACTTTTCTTTCTTTGGACACACAAATTTCTTTTTTATTATGTGTTTTATAATTTTGCCAGTTTTTGTGTGATTTTTTAAAATTTAAGAAAGGTAATTATAGAAAAATATTTAATTAGATAAAAAAAACTGATGGGAAGAACACAATTCATTGAATTTTAAAGGATGGAATACTGCTCTGAAACTGAATATACAAAATATAAAATTTATATAGCTTTCTATCTAGTTATACAGGTGTTTGATAAATATTTGTTGGCCAAAAGTTTAAGTATATATATATATATATATATATATATATATATATATATATATATATGTACATATAGATAATAGTTTGTAGTTTACCTTTAATTGACTGATTTGGATGGAAAGAGATCAGAACAAATAACATTTTCAATGGGATTTCTTTCTCTCATAATTTATATAATAATCATGGTCCTTTGTTGTATATTTCTTGCTATACATAGTACTATATAGATAGGAATTCATGTCAATACCAATCAAAAAGGACATTCATGTTTATCTGCATTTATAGATGAGCTTAGGTGGTTTAAGTGAATTTTGCACAAGTTTACACATGTTGTAAGGAAATTTTCATATAGAAAAGTAATATAAAATAATATTTTCCCTTTTAGTTTTCGTTACAAACATCTTTAAATGAAACAAATAAGCTGCTTTCTTTGAATTCCCATGCCTAAAGGGATGACAGCAAATAGTTCTTCATTGAGCCGGCTAATTCCTAGAGTTCCACTGCTTTGTAGACGCCTCCAACAGATCTCAGAGATTGCAACAAATGTTGATTTCTAATTCTTGATAACTTCAAAAACATTAGATGAAATTAATACCCCCAAATGAGTCAAATTAAAGTACGTTACTAACTACGCTCAGTGATCTCATAACAAAGTCTATATATTTGTTTCTTTATAAATGCATGGCCCAATGTCTTTTTAGGGAAGATTCTTTTTAGTAAATTGTCAGTAAGATAAGGGACACTGTTTAATGTTTCAGGTTGGTAATATAATCTCTGCTAAACGACTTCTGTTTAAAAAATTTTTGAGACAGCGCCTCGCTCTAATCCAGTTGATCCTGAACTCACTGTACTCGCCTAATACATGAACACAGGAACACACAGCAATCCTCCTGCCTCAGCCTACCTATTTAAAAGACTTTAGAAAGATTTTTATGTTTATACAATAATCAAAGAAGGTGTGCGTAATTACCTTCATTTTACAGATCAAATACAGGCATCTGTATTAAAAGACTTGAACAAGTTCACATAGAGAGTAAGAACCTCAATTTAAATCAAGTTCTATCTGACTCTGAAGCTTTCTACTGAGTGATTTGACTGAGGTATATTTGAAATGTGTTTACAAGTGTGCAATTTGGTGAGTTTGGCGTGTGTACATGCATGTCAGACAGTCAAGGCATGTCTGTCATCCTACAAGGTTTCTCATACTCCTACTCTTCCTCTTTCTTTACCGTTCCCCACCTGCTTCCTAGGCTACCATCGGTCTGTTTTCTGCAAATACACGTAAGATTCGCATCTCCTAGAATTTTGCATAAGTGGAAACATACTGTATATGTTCTTTCACTTGCATAATTTCAGAAAATTTGAGAGTTACGCAATAATTGTGTGCCAATATTTCATCCCTTTTTGTCATCTCGTAGTAGTTCAGTTGATGGTATGTGTTTATAACAATTCTTTTACCTACTCCTCAGCTACAGAAATGTAATTGTTTTCAGTGTTTGCCTATCAGAAATGAAGCTCCTGTGGAAAGTCATGTACAGATTGCTGGGCAGACATACATTTTCTTTACTTTTTGGTAAATACCCAGCAATGGAACAACTGTATTAGCCTGTTGGTGCATATGACTATATTTTTCTTTCTACTTTTATTTATTTATCTTGATACTGCAGAGGCTTGAAACCAGGGCCTTGTGTGCCATCAGCAACTTGAACTAAAATGACCAAAGTGCTGTACAAAGTCACACTCTTTTGGGTTCCATCCCCTACTGCCATGCGTTGCCACCAGTAATGTACAACAGTTGTAGGCTTTCCATGTCCTTCTTTATACTTGGAAAGATATTTTTCTAGAAAAAATTTTAGCATTCTGATTTATCCTATCATGGGTAAGAAATATTAGCAATTCCGTAATATTTTGGTTTAGGGTTGTTTAAGTCTACAAACTAGGATAATACTATACAAAAATGTGGAAAGAATTAAGGCCTTTCTTCATTCATATTCCAAAACGTTACCATTATTTTATATTTGATTATGTGATGAACATTTGCTTCTCAAGTATCTTGAAGTGGCAACTCTCAAGGAGGAGAAATATTATAAAAATTTTTAAATAGTTTTAATGAAGTTCTAGAAAATTATCATATAGTTCTATCTTTTTAAAGTCTAATTTTAGGTATTTTCCTACTTTGCTTTTGTGAATACAATTTTAAATTGCATTTTGCGTAGTTCTACATTTTATATTTAAAAGTATATTAATTGTTTACTGAAATACTGTTATTCAGACTCTTCGATAAACTTCTTTCGAGGGTATATATCACAATTTGCATTAACTATGGTATGATTTTTTAATTCTTTCCAATTCTACCCCATTTATTTTTTTGAACTGTGTTGCATTGAAATTAGACCCGTTTCAAATCAAGACACTATTGTTAATAAAAATTGAATGTTTATTACTAGAATTACAATTCTTTTTTATTTTATTTATCATTGAATTTTATTATATACAAATATATATATGCACATGAATTCCAAATTCTCTAACAAATGGAGTTTGGGGAATTAATGAATGAGCACTTATTCTCCAAAGCATGGCATTGTCGATGTTGTCTCCTTAGTTTGTTTTGGATCGAACAGTGGTAGCGCAGTGTCCTCCTGTGCTGTGAATTCTACCTTTACATGCTTATGATCTATGCAGACTTGAGCTCCTCATTTATTTAACTGAGTTTCAGTTTCCTCATCTGAAAATAGGATAATAAAAATTTACACTGTGATATGATATATAGAAATAATTATACACTTATTATCGAGATGTTTAATCTGTTCCTTTATTTTTAAAGGAAATTATTTAACTCATAAACTTAAAAATAGCAGCATGCTTAAGACCAAAGAACTGTGTATGTGTGTGCATATGGGTGTGTTTTCAGCGACTCCATAGGAACCAAGTGTAAAAAAATTTAGAATGAGAAATTCTTATAAGAAAAGACAAAAATCATAACAGTTTCAGGGTTCATCAAAATGATGAAAATTCTAGAAAAAGTGAAAGCCATGTTTATAAATTTATCATGAAGATGAAACCCATACAAATGGGCACTTGTTTCCTATCATAGTAGAAGTGAATAAATGTATTACATTATCTCAGAATGCTTTTAAGAACAAGATATTGTAGTTTAGAAATTAATTCTATAAAACCCAGAAGTAGGATGACTGGTATAAATGACATACATTGACATACTAATCATTATTGTGCTATCTGTGTAGTATATAGGAGTCTCACTCCTAACTAAATGACATAGTTAATATTCTTTTCTTAATGGGAAAATGCATACTGGAAAAATATGTACCCACATAACTGTAGTTGAATGGACCAGTTAATGGTGAATTTCTCATCAAGAAATTGTTCTGATCTTCAAAGGAAGACTTGCATTCTGATTATTGAACATTCATTCCTGTTGATCAAAGGCAACCCAGTTATCAAAAGAAGAAAGAAAACTAGGTCAAAAGGTGAAAAACAAAATGAGGAACAAATTGAAAGAAAGTATCACTCATTTTGAGCTCATTAGTTAATTATGTGGTGTTTTTACAGCATTTATTTAAATGTGTTATTATTGCAGGATGCCATGAACTAAACCCATTTTTAATCAATTTGAACCCAAGAACAGAATTTATGATCCTTTATACAGTAGACAACAGTTTCTACGTCTGACAGTCAAATGGAAGGCATACTTCTGAAGAGCAGAAACAAGATATTTGTTCCTACTCTGAATCTACTGAGAATTTATTAATTACGATATTTTCTAATTACTGATGTATGTTCATGCAGCATGGGTAAAATAATTGAACATGGACTATACAATTATGCATATATATCCAATTCCATGGTGGTCCTTTTGAACCAAATAGCACATACATGTGACCTTGAAGGCTAGAAATCTTAATTCTTTTTTTGAATTCAAGCTTCTTTTGACTTATTCAAAGTGGATATATGTGGGTGTGTGTTACAAGAAAAGAGGTGTTGATAGGGAATTCACTGGTCATTGAACTGAACTGGGCTGCCAGCTGCCTTGTCCCAGCTTTGAGCTACAGAGACTGGCATCTAGTCGTGTCTTGGCTGGTGCCTTGTAAGGCTTCTAGATCAATAGGCCAACTTGAACTGTTTGCTGAACAATGTTGCTTTAGGAGTTTCCTACACAAATAATTACTATGATTGAAATACAAAATCCCATACATCTTTATAACTATTTCTCTCAATTTATTGTAACAGCGTTTGTCAGACTCTCATCTATATTATTTCTACCACCTATTTGCTTTTCTCTCCACTTTAATGACTTCTGTATAGAGTTGTTTTTTTTTTTTTTTAACCTCCACCCCATTACTATCACTGTGCTGGACCCATCCAGTAATGGACTCTAATTTTTAGAATCATTTCCATTTTGCTGATTTGAATCTTCCGTTCATTTTAGCCAAGATCAAATCGCCTCCTTCCTTAGGTCATCTCACCTCTTGGAACACCTGAATATCTTAAACTAACAACTTCTGTCCTCATGACTTCCTGGATTAGTTTCTTTCATTATTTTATTCCTCCTATCTCACAACTTCTGAAGCTTTTTTTCTCATTGTAATTTTTGCTTGTTGACTTTTTAGCTGTGTCTGAATGTGTTTTCATCCTGTGCAGTAACTACCATCTTCTGTTCAAAGTATTCTCCAGCTATTGAAATACTCACCATCCACGCAGACCATTCTGAACATCATTTGTCTGCAGCACTTTAATCTTTTTAGCTACAATAAAAGAAAAATAAGAGCTTCGTATTTATAAACACTTCCCCTACAATAGTTTTATTTCATTATCACAGCCACTTTCAAATGCTGCTATGTTTTTCCATTTCTGGGGAGTTAATAAGTGGCAACTCTGAATCTGTGAATGAGGTTTTACTCAGTATTCAGCATTCTTCCCGCTACCCCAATGTGCCAGAGGCAAATCTTCATAACCAACTTAGTACATCTCTTACATTACTCATTGACATTTATCATACACTGCTTTATAATGAAATTATTTGTATGCTTCTAAGAGCTTTTGCTCTTACTTTTAAAGTTTGAGGTAATGTTTTCATTTCTTTTGAAGTCCCTAGTATCTGACTCTGCCTTAAGCACAGAAGATATTCAATATATATTTGTCGACTAGATGAACAAATTAACTAAAGGACACCACAAAAGATAAAGTTTGGGAGCCAGAACAGGGATGTGGAGCAACATGCTTCGCACAATACTATTTTGTAAGTAAAACAATTAAGGCTTAAAGAGGGCAAAAGGTTTTTTGGGGTCACAAAACAAATTAGGAACAGAATTAAGAACAAGCTGAGGCCCTGAGGTTCCACTTTGCTGCGTGGTCACGGAATGTTCTTTTCAGCCTTCCGTCATGGCTCTCCCGCCAGGTTGAAAGATTCACTTGTGGAAAACGGTGCATGGAGTGTGACGTGGGGTGACATTTCCACACACCCTTAACGAGATCAGCTGTGCACAGCATCTTTGTTTATCTTTTTTTCCATTTCATGATCTTTTGGGTTAAAACCAGGTCCTTATTTTCAATTTATTCTTATAACTATGGGGCTGTTGTGACGATTAGTGGTGCAAGACTCATGATATCCTGCAAGTTCCACAGAAGGAAGGTATTATATCAATGTGAAGCATGGTTGTTTCTGCCGTTAGCAACAGGACCAGTTTTACCAACATACAGTTCGCAGGCTGCTGAGCCACCAGCAGATGATGCACATTTTTTTTTTTTTTCACATGTGGATTAAAGTGGAGAAGATTTCCCTTGGGATATTTGCACCATTTACTCCACTTAAGTGGTTTTTTTTTTTTTGGGGGGGGCGGGTGGTGTTGAGGGATTGAGTGGTGGTAGAGAGAGAAAATTGGAAGTGAGATAAATTTTAGATTAAGACATGCACAGAGAGCTAAACAGGAAAACTGGTGTAAAGAATAAATTAAAAAACAATTTTAACATGAAAACTGTGGCCTTGTTTATCCTTTCCTTGTCCTTCCCATGCTCTTGGGTTTATTCTCAGACAAAACATTATCAAAGATATTGAATGTGGCTGGTCTTGAATAGAAGAAAGATTAAAAGGTCTGGGAGAATTCTCTGCATCTGTAGTGAAAGGGTAGAAATTAGAGTTAATAATAAAAAACTTCCTATGAATACTTTTGTATGAAATCAATAATATCATTTGGTATCCACTTTAACACTTCTCATGTCTGGGAAGGATATGATTCTGAGACTTCAAGATCACATAATTATGCACATTGGTGGAAAATAGGGACCATCTCTCTTTGTTCCACATTTCTTAATGAATGTGCTTATATTTTGACATTTTAAAATGAACTAACTTCCGTCTCATTTGTAATGGGAAAGGAATTTATCTACTTTCTATAGCCCCTAATTTGATGACTTCAATAAAAATGACCAATAATTTGCTGCCAGGAATACTGGCTCATATTAATTGAGAAAAATAAAACATTATCTGACAGCAATATGCTCCTAAAATTAAAACAGTAATACTAATTACCAGCATACTTAGTCTATGCATTCAATGATCTGGAAACCCATCTGCAGCTAACTAACTCTTGTACGCTAGTAATAAAGTAAATGGCTCAAAATCGTTTTGCCTTTGAAGGTGTTTACCTGTGGCTAATTTGGACAACTGAGAATCTACTTTACAATTTTCAAGTCGATGTTGAACATACGTGATAGCATGAAAATATGAGATCTCAAATGAATGCTTGTCTAATTCATAAAGGTGCATCAGGATTTGTTTTCAGAAAATCTCAGCTTTTCCCTCTTCATGGGGAGGAGTGCGTATCTGTGTGTGTCTTCCACAGCATGAAAAACTTGGATAATTTTTTGCAGGTTTAATAAAAGTTGTAATATTAATATCAATACTCGCCTATCTGGAATCCAAGGTATGTAGACATTTCTTTACATAACCTTAAATCTTGTTCAGTGTCTTTTGTTTTTCTGCAGCAATTAATGTCCTTTTCAGAGCCTCTACCAAATACTTTTTATGTTCTGTCTCTGTTCCTCACCTGCATAATTTTGCGAGGGGAACTGAGACTTAAGAAAGTGAAGTAAGTTGCTCAAGATTAAACAGATTTTCAAAACAGTATCTCTTTGGTGCAAAAGCCTGTGATCTTTCTCACATACTCTCCTCAATCCCAAGTTGACAGTGAAAAGTAATATTTCGAGGAACAGAAGTTCAAGTACAAATCCTCCATTAACTTCTGTGGGCATGCTTGTTCTATCATCAGATCCAGCTAAAAGGTAACATGGCAATAACACACAATCACACTAACATAGGCCTAGTGAAAATATTTTCTCTATTTTAGCTTAAATTTAAAAATGATCACAAAAAGCAGCAACATTGAGTTAATTTCTTTCTCATGGATCCCAGATTCAATCCCAAAGGAGAATTTCTTTTAGAAATTTACATGACGATTTGATATGCTTCCCAATTTCAGTTAATAAAACCTATCATTCCGTACATTTCTGCTTTTTTCCCACTGATTATTATGAACTGAAGAGTTAAACTGGGCATTTTGTCATATAAGCTGTGTAGTTTTTTAGCTGCAGGACTTATTTTTATCTTTTCCCTGGCTTTGATTTTATAACTTAGGTTGCAAATTATTCATTTGAACCATTTCAATTCCTGTCAACAAACAAGAGTAAGCATTTTATAAAGAGAGCAAGATTTAATCATCTTTCTTGTCTTTTATCAGGGCTCTTCAAGGGGCATTCCATGCTATACAATGTGTCCTTTGATATAAGAGGATTTGAAGCCTAGGCAGAGACACATGGGAGAATAACCACATTGGGAGTTAGGGTTCAATTAAATTCATCCCAAGCATTTTGAAACAAAATATGTGTTAGACACTAGGTGATACTGTAAACACTCGTGTTGTCTCTGTTACTTTTGCACTGCTGTGAGTAAATACCCAACAAGTACAAACTAAGGGAGGAAAACTTTATTTTAGCTCACAGTTTTAGAAGATCACAGTCCATTCGTGAGCAGCGCCCCCAGTGGTGGAAGCACTTGGCAGAGGCGGAGATGTAGGCAGCTCCTCCTAGCATTGCAAACAGGAGGCCAGGTCAAGACAAGTCCCAGAAGGAAGAAAGAAGCAGCATGTATCCTTCCAGGTCCTGTCCCAGTGACCTGGTCCCTCTGAGTCTAGTCTCAGGGTTTCCCGGTTTAGGATCCCACCACCTGCTTGTAACCCAATCTACCCCCTCTAGACCAGGCCCTAATCTCCTAACAGCCCGTGATTCCATAACATAATATCCTTAACATCCAAGTGTATGAGGCTTTTGGGAGACATTCCAAATTCTAACTGTAATAAATGTAAACATAAAGAGTTTTTGATTATTTCAGGTCACAAACTAAGAAATCATGGAGTACTATAATACATATTTAAACTTCTAAAAAGTTTCAAATTTTTTTTAGTTAAAATGAAAGTAAAATCTAAAATTTTAAAAATGACAATGGTGGCGTTTTAAAACTTGAGACTGTCCAAGATTGTAATTTAACTCAAGGTTTAATTCTTGAGAGTATACACCATACAGGAATGTTCCATTGACCCATTGTAATGAGTGAGTGCCTTGTTCTCTAACACTTTTTATATGCAACATCATATATCATAATGCTGTTCCATGCTATGCTGGGGGAGGGTGAAAGCTTTTTAAATCTAAAACCATTATATATGTTTTAATGCTTCACTTAAAAATGCAAATTATGTGCATCATTCACATTCAACAACTGACTATTGCAAATAATACAACACAGCTCAAATACATCTCAATTCATCCCAATATGTTTGTGCATTACACTAAAATATATCTCTGGGGCTGGAGGATGGCACAGCAACTAAAGTTCTCGCCTAGCAAGCACAAGTCCTTCAGTTCAGTTTCCTAGTACGGCATAAAGCCTGGCATGATGGCACACTCCTGAAATCCTAGCACTGGAGAGACTGAGGCAGGAAGATTGGCAAGAGTCCAAGGCCAGCTGGGCACCATAATGAGTTCAGGACCAGCCTATGCTACAGAGCAAGACCCTGTCTCAATAAAGAAAAAAAAAAAGACTAAAATATATCTTAGCTGACCTCAAGTTATAAATTTACAATTTTGATTGTTGTATAACTTTTGTCTTGTAGGATATTTTATTTTAGCAATTGCAATCAATTAATGGGCTTATTTCTTTTTTGGATTTATTAGTGATAGTGTCCATTGAAGAAATGTTGTAAACAGTCTTCTGTGCTGTGATAACATATCACAGTCTTTTTAAGTGAAATGAAAAAAAAAAAAACTTTTGTCAGTCATCAGTTTTATGGAAAATTCTGTTTCTTCAAATAAACAATTTGCAAATTTTGGATTAAATTTTAATCAGATTAAATTTTAATCAGATTAAATTTTCATGGTTTCCGCTAGAAAGCTCAGCCTTAAAACTAAATGTTGTTTACTAATAACAGCACAATAGCTTATTTTTTACATATTTTAATTAATACATAATACCTGTGCATATTTATGGAATATAGTATGGTGATTTCATATATGCAATGTGTTATGTAGATATTTTAATTGGTCTTACCCTGGTTTCCTATCTTATTTTAGTTCGCTCCCATTTTCATATCTATTGTGTCCTTTATTTTATTGTGTTTTTCAAATAACTTGTTAAAGTTATTTGGAATAAAAATGAATTATATAGTGCAAGAGTAAACCCCCCCCATTTTATTGATATGTGTAAGTACAAAATTTAAGGTTTACAATGAAGTTTTAGCATTTTGTGCACCTACGTATCTTGTCAAGACCCAAATCACAACTCTTATGAAACTTAAAACGGAAAAACAAAATGAAACGGGGGGGGGGGGGGGGGGGGGGGGGGGGGGGGGGGGGGGGAGGGACAGAAGGAGAGTGGGAAAGTGCAACAGTATTTTTAGTGGCATATTTCTTTGAGAGTCTGTAGGACCTAATGACTTGCATGCAGTATCCACAAAATAAGTATTCCTGTTTATGTTAAGGAAAATTCTGTGAATTAATCCATGTAGACTGGTGAAGCTGAATATATAAAACACAAGCAAGCAAACAAACAAAATCTGGACAAAGCACATTCCAACCTAAGCTCCTTTTTGCATTTTTTGAACTCTTCAGAATCGCTTTTAGCTTTCAGTCCTAGCCATTGTTTTCCTACAAAGAGATGGGAGCTGTAGATGTTTACAGTGATATATTTGTTGGTGAAGCCTTTGTCTCTGGAAATTACTTTAAAAACTCTATGGGTGAGCGTCGATGCCCAGACGTCCCACTGCTGGGACTGTTACTGAAAGCCTTGTCACCAAAGGATGTTTCACAAATTGTGATAGGGCATCATCTCTGAACCAATTGGAGATTCATATTCTTGGAACCCACCCCTCACTCACTAGATGAGTCTTCAGTTTAGCAAGCTATGCTGATGCTCTGTACAGATGCTAAAATTCGGGAAGCAGTCATTGTTTAAAATATGTTCTTGTGCAAAGGTGGAAGTACAATAAAATTAACGTGTATTTTAAAATTAATTTTTAGACATAAGCTACTAAAGGGACTATAAAAGAAGTGACTATTCAAATACTTCTTACAAATAAAGCATGATTGAATTAAATCATTTGGAATGAGAGTGTTATCAGTTTCTCTTGACTGGGTTAAAATGATTTTATTTCCTCTTATTCTAAAAAAGCAATAGAGTATCTCCTTTTATGTGAAAGCAAGAATCTGTCTTTAGATGCTCACATTAATAGTAGTCAAAATAGAAAAATAAATATGCATTGTGGAAACCCTCTTAATAATCCATAAATTGATAGATAGGCTCTCTGCCTCACAGGCTGTAGTGTGGCTGCTGTGAGAGGGTATGTCTGCCTGTTCTGCTTACCTCTACCAAGGCTAAGAAATGTTCACCCATGAACTAAACTATTGTAAAGATGGCTACTTCAAGCATAGCTGTATACCTGCTATGCTAATGATTGATAAGCTCTTTTTCTCAAGACCTTTCCCTTTGGGAACTTTGCCTAATATATATTTTTGCCTAAAACTTTGTCCCATCACCACTTGCCTATAATCCCAGTGACCAGTAAGTACACACTCTACCTTGTAATTTTTTTATAATCCCTATCTATGTATTCTGTAACTTTAATCAACCATTTGTTAATTTCAGTTCTGCTTTTAGAAATTCTTTGTAAATGATTCACTCCCCTAAGTGCGCCCTTCACTGCGCCCTTTCTTTTCCTCCCATAAATATGGGGAGAAACCTTTATTTATTTTATTTGCATGGCCACATTACCCTCTCCTCTGGGCTTGGATTCATTCAGTCACCTGCAGATCTTTCAGTCCCTTATGGTCTTTAAGTAACTCATGTCTTGGCCCTTTGTCCTAAAAAGTGACAAAGAGTATTTCAGATCTTTCTTCCATTACTGCTCTATGTTTCAACCAGAAAAGGCAGGATCTTGGATATTGGATTCCACCTCCACAGGATGATCTGGGAAGAAATGGGAGTTACGAAGCACACATCTTTCAATTTCATGGCTCTTAAATTTTGAACTCCTTAGCAGTAAATTTTACCCTGGAAGGGTACATAAGCTTGAACATGTTTTTCACTTAGCCAGGACCAAAGATAATATAAAGTTTCACACAATGTTTTCTTATCCTCTTTGAGTTGCACTTGAAGGTAAATAGAAAGCCGGAACAGACTACTGATATGCTCAATGTTGCCAGGAGCCGTGGAGTAGATATCCCTCCCTGTCTGGCTTCCTCAGTGAACTTTTAAGCCATTCATTTTTAGTTGAGGAACACGCTCCAAGGAGCCTGTCCCCTGGTCTCCATTGTGTTGTAGGGCCAGCTTCATCGGACTGCACCACCATCCCTTGGCACAGCATTTACTCTTTCTAGTAAAGAAAAAACCACTCCAGTTGCTGGATTGAATGGATTATTAACAACAGAGGATCCAAAGTCTGTTTGAAGTCCTGTGCCATCAAGATTCAGGGCAACACAGGTGCCAGATGGGTTTTATGAGTGTCAACATGACAAATGGAAAATATGTGGCCTGATGCAAAAAGGGTGGAAATACTTGAGACCTTGGAGAGAAGCTGTCCATGACATGGTGGGATGAGAACCTGAGTGGGTGAGAAAAAGTAGAGATCATGTATGTAATTCCTGGTCATTTTTCATTGATCTATCCTTTCTGGCTCAAACCCCAGTAATCCATTCCTTCCAACCAGTCCTTGTCTTCTAACAGCATGTGGAACCCACCTCCATTCCTCCCCCCTCCCAACCCCCCCGGTTATACTTTGTTTTTTGCTTTAAGTTCCATGAGATAGTTGTGATCTGGGACTCTCATATCAGAGGGACCATTCAATGGTTCACCTTCTGCTTCTGACTTACTTCACTAAGCATGATGTTCTCAAGCTTCTTCCATTGGCCTGCAAAGGCCTCCACACTGTTGGACTTCATAGATGCTCATCCCTTCAGCAACCGCACTCTTTTTTCCTGCCCCAACTTTGTAGTAGCTTTCAGTATGGCAAAACTGCAAACTCTTTATATCTTTCTCCTCTGCCATTTTTTCCTGCCTTTCAGTGTAGAGCTGTATGAAAATCCCCAGCAGCACCTGGGTGACAGCCTACCATTGGGCGGCCTTGACATTTTCTCTGCCAGATTATCCCACCCCCTCTTATTCACAGTTTCAGGCAAAGTCTCAGGACAGGGGTAAAAGGTCGAAGCACTTTTCACCCAAGAATAGCATGCGTGGTTTCTAGATCAGATGCCAATAGAATCCTCCTTTCCATCGGAAAACTCTTGAGCATATCCTTTGCTATCTGCTGTTCTATTCTTCTGTACTCTAGTCTTCTGAGTGCTGATTAAAATTTCCCAGGAAGTTTGGTTCACAACATTTTATAGCGTGACATTCTCGAGAAGACAGCATCTTCACACCTTTCCAAACTCTTACTGCAAACCAGTTTAAAGGGATCTAAATTGCATTTTTAGGTAAGGTCACAGCAGCAACCTCCAGTTCTCTGGTACCAATTTCTTAGTTACTTTTTTGTCACTGAGACACAACTTCTTGAGGGAGGAAAGTTTTTTCTTAGCTTACAATTTCAGAAGGTCTCAGCGCATTTATGAATGGCTAGCTGTTGTAGGGGAAACGAGTGGACTGGACACCAACAGGGCTCAGCAGCAAGACTGTTTATGGCAGAATCAGACCAGCATGCTGAGACCCAACACCCTAAGGCAGTTGAGCCCGATTATTGATTTTCTCAACTTTTTATAATGAAAAAATTTGAAGTACATTGTTTCTCAAGCAGAACACTGTAGCTACAGTTTTCATGGGAACATTCTTTATGAGTGGCATCTGGCCTGTTCTCATACCTGGCCCATTCTTATCCCACAGGGAGGGTAGGAATTTTGTGGTTTTTCCAGAAACCTGTCCCATTTCAGGGACCTGATTCAAGCTACCTGCTTGGTGACCCTGCAGAGTTAGCTATACCAACTCCATTTTGTTTCTTGTCTACCACATAGCAACGGTAGATGGACTGAGCATAGGCCCAAAAGGAGAAAAGCCTTTCACAGCATGGCAGGACAAAAAGCCAAGTGACTGAAGTGAACATATGTCCTGTTGGGTCAAGGCCCAGTGATCTGCCCGCTCTAGCCAGGCCCCACCTTGTAACAGCAAGTGAAATCCATAGATATTTCAAAACATCCACATGCATGAGACTGATAGGGGACAGTCCAGATCCAATTCACAATACCAGTGCTTGGTTTGACTGACTGCAGAAACTGAATTTAATGCATCCTTTACATCCATTTTCCTGGAGCTTAGTACATGTTTAGTAAATAATTAAAAAGGAATGAATGACTGGAAGTGTCTTTAATAATTTGCACCCCTACCTCTGGGATAGGCGAACTTGGACTACTTTTTAAGGGGAAATGTTTTGGGTTCCAGCCTTATCATAATTGTGGAATCCAATGGAAAGTCTTCAGTTGCTGGTTAGGCAAAGCGAGAGTAAAAAAATACTCTTGGTTAGCGGGAGACTTTGAAGTGACTCTCCTATGAGGGCCAGGAATGTGGAACACACTGCAGTGTGTCATTCAGAAATTATGAATTTCATTTCATTTCCTATTTTTTGAAAAATAGAGAACTATCTGTCTATTTGTCTATTCACTCAATTATTTATTTTTTAAGAACTTACAATTAGCCAAACACTCTGCTTGGCCCTGGGGACACAAAGCTGATTGCAACACATTTTGTCTCTAAGGAATCAGTCTGGTTAAAGATAGTTTTGTGAGCAGTCCTGTAAGGATGAAAACAATCGGGAGGAGACAATACAACTTAGTAAATGGAAAACAAAAAACTTCAAAGGGAAACACGCAACTTAAGTCCGATCTGCTGACTAAATTGAAACAGATTGAAGATGTAAAGGCGAAGAAAGAGAAAACATAACAGTTATCAGGAACATGAATATAAGCAAGAACTAAGATTCATGCCATTTATTTCCCTGAAAAGGATTTTCAAGGGAAGAAGGAAAGACGCACATCCGGAAAGGCTGCCTGGGGTGGGCGACAGTGGAGGAGGTAAGTGTGTCACCCCTAGTCCCTAAAAGCTTGGGCAACTGACGTGAACTCGTCTTGTTTCCTCATCTGTGGAGTGGGAACAGAAGAAGAATCAATGAAGTATGGAAGTATTACTCAAAGGCTGAGAAAAAAATTCTACTTTCTTTTTTACACATTAGAACCCCCCTTTTAGCATGAGTTTATTCTGCCAAATGCTGGTGAATGTTGCTTGGGTGTAGCTGTGGGGTCCCCTGCCCAGACTCTGAGCTCCCCTGCCCAGGCGCACACGGCTGAGCAGCACTGCACTGACCAGCGCAGCCTGGTCTCTTCTCCTCCATTTGTAACGTGTGGCCTCAGAATTGTATCCTCATTTTAATCATGTGTTTATGTTTTATTTGACTGTAAATCACATTAACAGAGTTTTGACTGATATGTCAGAGGGTTTTAAAAATTGAGTGAAAGTTGTTTTGAAAGCTAAAGAATCTGTCATGTCTGACATGTTTAGTCAAGATGATCCAGTCAAATGTGGAGAGGCTGGAGAGACATTGTGGGGTGGAACTTAATTTGTTCATGATTCGAGATTTTTGCTCCACATTAGCAACAGTTAAGAAGATAATTCATGGTTTTTATTAAGAACATTAACCAAGGCATAAATGGCCCTATAAAACAATTAATTATGCCTTATGCTGAAGTGATTTTTAAAAGGAACATGGTCACACTAGAAATTCTCACAATAACTTAGCACATATTAATGAAGTATCATACATTCCTTCTATTTCATAAATGTATGAAGGTAATAAAAACAGGGATTACTTTTTCTGTGTCTGGAAATACTATCTTTAGGAGTTAAAAATCCCATTTTTGAGATTTTTACTCAAAGAATTTCTTAAAATGTTTTTATCACAAACTAGGTGTTTAAACACTAAAAGTAAAATATAAAATTCAGTTTCTAGTTTTGTTGTTTCTGAAATACATAGTTTTTTTCTTACTTTGAATGATATTAGGATATCATAGATGCTAGAAAGATGTCCTCTAAAGTAGCAGTAGCTTAAAATGACAGAAGTTTATTCCTTGAGTAGGAGGGAACTCCAGCCATTCAGACGAAGTGTACTGGTGCTCTGGCTCACGAAGTCCTTCAGGATGGTGCCCTCTTACACATCTCCCTCCCAAAGCAGACCATCCACTTACAGCCAGAGGGAAGAGAGGACAGCAAAGATGTTTATACCTCAGATGCCAAGAGAGTCAACTTTATTCCCACTGGCTCTAGAAAATTAATTTAGTACATGCCCAACCTGGTAAGGAAACAAGTTTGACGTGTACCTAGCGTTCTTTGCCAGAGCAAGTATGTGCGCAAACAGGCTCATGTGGCCATTTAAGGCATCATGCCAACTTGAAGAGATTAGGAAGTACCCAGTTCATCTGCGGGGCCAAGCTTTGCATGAGAGAGATTCACTTATGGGCTAACAAATGAGGAAAGAACACTCACCCTGGATGTGGGTGACCCTACTGATGTAGTTTGAACTACATAAAAAGGAAGAAAGAAGAAAGATTATTGCAGCTTCCCCTTCCGGCTTTCCCCATCACCTCTAGACATTGCTTGCTCTTGTCTTCAAATCGTGCATCTCTAATTGCCACATCTTCGCCATGGCCTTGGGACATTGATCTGAGGCTCACTCGTACTGACTGTCCTACAGTCTCAGGGGGAGTTTCTGTCTCGTGTGTGAGCCGCTACTGGACCTTTCATCTCCCACATCTGCAGGTGGCCACTTTTCTGGGCTCTCTCTTAAGACTAGCAAGTATTCTAATAATTTTTTTTGTGTATATGTGACTTCTACTAATTCTGTTTCTTTAAGAAGGCCAACCAAGACACTATATCCTCTGCTTTGTAGCGTTGTTCATTTACTGAGCAATACATTTCAAACTTATTTTTTCAGTTATTATTATTTGATTGATATAACTAAAATGACAAAAAGAGAGTTGATTGTATTATCCCTCTGCCTCAGTCTCCCAAAGTGTAGGGATGGTGGGAGTGTGCCACAACAACCTACTGACAACATTAAATTTTAAACTGATTTTAAGAATCATTTTAAAGCGTTATAAAATCTGAGGCATCTTTGATCTTCCTAACTTGTGCTTACTACTTTAATGGTCATTTTCAAATAACTAGTTATCATTATGTGCTCCTTTAAAATGTAATGTCTGGAGATTGAGAGTGTAGCTGAATCACAAGGTGTTTCTGAGCATGCTTGAGTCCCTGGAGGGCATGTCTAGCACCACACCCACACACAGTTAATATTTGGATGCACTTTGAAACCATACAGATTGCTTTTATTTTAAGGGTAGCAATCATTCCTTTTCCTACTTAAAATTATTTTTACATTTAGTTTTATGACAAAATTATGAATTTCCCAGGTTTAGATTTTTTTGCCTTGTTTATGTGTGTGTTAAATTGAAATGATGCATTTCAAAATCACTGATTAGATTCTCATTTGTTATTCTGTTGTAAGCAATATGGATTTTTAGTGAAAGTGTGACTTTGAGTCTTGCTGAGAAGTATGTCTCTAGGAAAGTTACTTTCCTAAAATAGAAATAAACATAGTTTAGTATTAGACACTTGAATTATAATGCATATATATATATATACATTTTGTAAACAAACAAACGGATGCAGGTGAATATCTGCAACTTTTCAGATACTGGAGTCTCTAAATACTCAGTCTTTTTGTTCTAGCTCAAAGAAAAGTTCTTTAGAACTAACAGGCAGTTATATTAAGTGTTGAGATAATAACTACAAATAATAAAAGAAACTGTAAATCACATGAACAATGTGTTTACATTTCTTTTGAATTGTCAATTCTTGTTCAGTGTGTAATTTTGTCTCATAATTACTTCTTAACTTCAAAGACTTTTCTTTAAAGCTCATTCTCACCTAAGATCACTTATTTAGTTTATTGTTAAAGTATGGTAAGACACAAAGTGCACAGCCTCTCACCGTCTGTTGGGGAAGACAGAAAAGTGTGCAGAACTGTAAGTAAGGATGACAAGTATTCTTAAAGAGAGGAGTTCTAGATATTCTGAAAACCAGGAAGGAATTTAAATCTAGAACACTAAAGATCCCAAAAGGTGAAAGGACAGATTGTTTTATATTTGCATTGACACTAGACTTTTGATAATTTTTGGTTTTTGAAAGCTTCAACGTGAGTTATCAGCTTTGATCAAGATTCTTCTGATTGTTTGAGTAGTAATATAGCTCCTCAAGTATCTGAATATTATGATTAAAAATCCTGGCATATAGCTTGTAATGAAACACAGCCATCCTTTAGTCTGTTACGTTTTGACTTCAGTGGTCAGGTTATTATTTGATACAATACTACTTGCAGGTATACACACCTTAGAAAAGAGTGCGCTGCATAAATGTGCTTATAAGATTGTTTAAGAAGTCTTGTGTATGTGGAAGTGAGGAAGCAGACTACAGTCGCTGACAGCCGCCTGTGGTGGGAGGAAGGCTCCTTCAAGAGGCCTCTCTATAAAAGGCTCCCGACAGCTGAGTTGTAAAAGGTACAGCTGGAACAGTGGAAGTGGAAATTGGGAAAGCCCAAAACTGCGGAAGGGTGAGAGTAAAATGAGATGTGCCCTGCTCAAGGCAACACAAGAAAGGCAGGGACAGCTGCAGGGTCCCTGAGCTGGGATGCATGGCAAACCCAGCTGCAGAAAAGGCATGAATGAACCAGACAGTGCAATGTATAACGTGCATCTGGAGTAGGAAAGTGAATGCGCTTAGGACGGTCTGAGGTTTGGACGGAGTAGTGAAGGGTAGAACACACATGTATCTTTGATTACATTTTTGGGTTAGCAACATACTGCAAATGCCATGCTCAGAAATTCCCAGAACTCTACCCTTGCAGCCCAACCAATTATACTCTGAGTTTGGTATAATGCATATTCTTATCTGAAGCATCTAAGACATCCCCTAGTCTATTTATATATGGAGTAGACAAAAATAAATCCAAGTTGTTCTGCAAATAGTTTAAACGTATCAAAACATTTTCATGATTTAAGATATTTTCCAACTTAATTATAATAAGATACTGCAGTCAATTAATTTTCCCTTCATTATTAACAGTAAGCTTTTATGAAATTGCTGCTTTGTGCAAGAGCTACTTTCCGTCTTCGGGTCATTAGAGTTGCTGATATGAGTTTAAGGGAAATAATAATAGACCCCAGAATGTCTTTTCTTCATATTATCATATTATGTAGCATAGCTTTTTTTTTTTTTTGCACTGCATAATATAGTCTGGCGACAAGAAGTAAGTGTGATTTTAATTGTTAGACTTGTTTATTCCAGGGAGGAGCCAATGGAGCACTTCCAGTAATTAACATATTTTCTCTGGTCTTCTCATTTTGTTAATGATATCTTATTGAAGGCTGTGTGGTAATTACTGCCCACTGAGGTACATATGCTGAAACAAATTAATGGCCAATGACCAATAGAGATTACACTTGTAATTATCTATTATGAAGTATAAGCAGAAAAATGAAATTAAAAACAATGTTTTTGAAGCTAAAATTAAACTGTTTCTTAAACTGCTAGATATTATATTAACAAGTCAACAGAGAGATGATATTCTATCATTTCCATCAGTTTCATATAATTTGCAAGTCTGATTTTTCCAATCTTAGTTTCACTCAATAGGATTAACTATCAAGAATAGGATAGATTTTATATTTATTTTCCTTATGTGCTTGTGACACTTTTACCCTAAAATCAGCTATGTAATTTTTAGTGATTTGAAAAAAGCTAATTTCTCTACCAGATAACATTTCCTGCCAGAGGAGATTGTAAGAGAGTGTGTGTGTGTGTGAGGCTCAAACCTGCCTTATATCTAATTAAACCTGTCTTATTTACCAAAGTAAAGAGTATGCTTTCTATAACTCCATTCAATAAAACCTGAGAAGGCAGTGATAGATATACAAGCAATTTCTCTACGAAACAGTTGGACCGTGAGTTGAATAGCTCATGTGAGTGTGTGTGTGTGTGTGTGTGTGTGTGTGTGTGTGTGTGTGTGTGTGTGTATTTGTTTGCATGTGCGTGTGCAGTCTTCATTTCAAGTATTTGTTAAAACACCATGAATACTTAGGACGGGAGTGATATCCTCCCATCAGAAAATTACAAAACTTTTGAGGACAGAGGCTGAGGCTCACTGCGGGCCCAGGCAGAGGAAGGAAAGGGGCAGTACCCGCTGGAGTCTGACTTCGCCTCCCATCAGGGCATGTCTTTTGGTCAGGGATTGTAGTTTGGGGAGTTTTGAGTATGGCAATTTGTCGGCAATCTGGTGACAACAGGTGGCCCTGGGACTCGATGGCTACATCCCTGGTTGAGACGACATCAGGTCAAGGGCAGTCAGGTTTCTGGCCAGCCAAACTCCCCAGTGAATAAGAGTCCCGCATTGAGAATCAGGTTTCTCAGGAAACTATTCCTACCCTTGACCACGCGGTAGACACCCCGGGGCCAACTGCCGTGTTGTCTGGGATTTCTAGGACTTTACTCTCAAAGACTGTGGAGCGCACAGTGACCCCACTAGAAGCAGTTAGCAGGACACAAAACATACTTTTTTTAAAAAAGTGGACTTTGATAGAAAACTCTTGGCTGGGTTAAAAAAAGAAATTACAGAATAGTCAAATTAATTGTCCCTTCTGGTACAGTGCATCATTTGGGATAATGTTAGTTGTGATCTATTAATACATTTACACTTAACAACATTGGCAAACTGAATGTTGTAGAACACAAAGAATGCTTAGCTGGCAAACCTTGCTCTACTAGTAAATGCGAGTAAGTATTTATTATTAACTATTATTATTAATTATTATTTTGAGATAGGGTTTCCATCTGTAGCCCCAGCAGGTCCTGTACTCAATATAGAGCCCAGGGTAGTTTTGGACTCATGACAATCCTCCTGCCTCAGCCTCCCAAGTTCACATTACAGGTGTGTACCACAAACATCTGGCTTATATTTCTGTCCAAATCCAATATTAGCCTTTATATTAGCCAATATAAAGTATGCCATATATTAGTTTATTAGTAATAAAGAGACAGATTACTATAACAGTGAGTTATACATTGTTTTTTCTTACAACATCAATAATAATAACTGGAAAAACAACGGATTCTGAGAAAGTTATTATCTAGAAATATGTTGGTGAAAAATCATGATTGTGCACTTCTAGGCCTACAATCATGAAAGTTTTTTTTTAAAATTTATGTTTATTTTTGCCCAAGATCATTTAAGGTAAGCTGCTTAAGAGAAAATCACAAATTTATTTAATTTTTAATAAAGGAAGGTTTTGGACACTTACATAACAGTTTATCTCTATCTAGTAAGCTGCATCATGAACTTGAGCAAGTGGATTTTCATCCAGAAGCTTCTTCTTCTTCTTTTTTTTTTTTTTTGAGTGGCAATCCTGCCTCAGCCTTGTAGGTTCTGGGATTAGAGACAGGCATGTCCAGTTTATGTGGTGCTAGGGAGTCGAACCCTGGGCTTTGCACATGCTGGGCAAGAACTCTAACCACTGAGCTATGTCTCAGTCCCTAGAAGTTCTTTTTCTCCATCTGACATCCTACACTCTGTCTTGAACATTACTAAAATTCTTCCAGAAACCATTTGTGGTGTGTATGTCAGTGTTAACGATTCAGTTCACCTCTACATCATTACATATTTTCTTAATATTTACATGTACATTTGCAATTTAAAAAATTTAAATACCTGTATACCTTGCCTATGAAAGAAAAACACCTTGCATATGAAAGAAAAACAACTTGATCATTCCCAAACCTTCCTACTATGTCATTTTCCTCAGTGATGTATCTTATGGGATTATGATCATAAGAATAATCCATTTATTATGGATATTTTTTGAAATATTTGAACATCTCTATTTAAGGACTGCCTGGATCATGTTTACAGAGGCTTTTTCAAGGCATCTGTTCTTAGCCACAGCTGAGAATGGGGCCCACCGTGCAGACGGAAGGATCCACCTAGAATTTGTGGAATTAAGTCCTTGCACCTGGATATAATTGTTCTGCCGCTGTGCTGGGGTTTTCTTGAGCTACTGGTAAAACAAATTAGCTCAATTTAAACTGGCATCCAGTGGAGAAGCAACAACTCACCTCATATAATGCTTTTCAAATAATCATTTCTGTATTGCCAGTTTTACCTCATGAATATTTTCCTGGGGGCTGCATGAGGGGAAAAACGTAGCTAAATCAGAGACATGATAAAAATTCTGCTGAAGTTGTAGACTTGGACATTATTGTAGTATAATTAAGATATGGCTAAATGTGCGATTATAATTTCAGTTAAGCTGGATTTTCCCCTCAACTAAACATAAATTCAGATGGTTAGCAATGAGGTAGAGTGTAGCAAATATTCTCATATCTGTATGCAAATTTCATAAACCACTGTTATATTTGCTATGGATTGAATGACATAACTCTTTACAAGGGAGAACGCATGTAAAAGTCGTGACAAACAGGAGGAAAGATTTAGCTGTGTATGCCGGTAGCACTTGTAGATCTCATTTAGTTATGCATTGTTTTGAATCACTGATACTTGGCAACCGAATTCACAAGGATTCTGGAAATCCAATAAATCCAAATTTTAATGGCCGATAAGAATGGGCTGATGCTTGCAGGTTTGGGTACTCATACTCATGTATATTTGTCTGTGCTTGTTGCTATCCACCTACTTCAAATTTCATGGACACCAAATAGGCGCCAGGCGGTATACTCAGCCCTGGAGACATAGCAGGGAACTACAGGAGGTTTCTGCCTTACTAACCTTTGCACTGGAACTGTGGAGAAAGACCACACACACATACACAAAGAAACAAAATGAGGAGATAAATTCAGTTACTATTAAATGCTGTGAAGAACAAAATGTGGGCTAATTAGAAGTGGTGGGAAGGCATAAATGATTTGTAAGGAAAGCTTCTCTAAGCAAGATTTATATGTGTTTCAATAAGCACAAACATTACCTACATTTTACAGAAGCATTGCTTTCTGAATGGAATGTGCTTTTGTATTTTTAAAGTGCCTTACACAAACTTAGCATAATATGAAAGAAAAATTCTTTGCTTGATTAAAGATGGAAGACATCTGGTATGTAGGAATTCATACACCTGAGCAGGGGTAGATATACAAAATCTGTGGATTTTAATTGTTTTCCAAATTCAGCAAACACAGCAGGCCAATATTACTGAGAGATTTATTATGAATGCTTGAATATAACATCCTACAAAACCTTTTCTAACAATTTTTTCAAAAATTGCTCCATCTTTCACAATAAATTGTACATATTTCTTTTATAACACACTCCACATTGTACTGCCATTAGTTCTACACACACACGTGTGCTTTGCTTCGGATTTTATTACTTTGACAAGGCTTCCTCCTTTTGTTTATCTGTATTTCTAAGTTCTTGTCCCATGTCTAGAAGCAAGGCATAATATGTCTTGGTAAGTGTGCAAAGGAAGACATTATTCTGTATTCCAATTAACATTTTCAGAAGAGATTGCATGGGAGAATGATAGCTTTATACTGAGGTTTTGTGTGTGAAATATGCATATTGTATCCAAGGGACAGAACTGAACCCCAAGTCCAGTTTGTGCTTATTGTTGGTAGCAAATACCACATCTGAGTTTGATTAGCAGTGACCACACCACTCTTGTTGACGGAAGTATCTACCATTTTTTTTAAAGTTCCTTCCACTAAGAGCAACTGGTTATTACCAACACTTCTACAAAAACCTGATAATTACCTTAGGAGACAAATATTCGCCCACTTTACAGATGAGTAGTTGATAGTCAGTATGGAAACTTCCTGAAATAAACATGGTTGTAATAAAAAATGCATGCCCTGAGTTATATTCAGAAAGTAAACAAAATATAAAATGGCATAACATTCTAAATACACATTTTTAAAAATAGTGTAAAATGGCCAGTGTGTAAGTCTTTGATATCTGAAATCACTAGAAAGCAAGATCACTATTAGGCCATCATCTCATACTTGTGACAGCTGGTCATATAAACAAAGATGGCTGTTGGGGTCTCCAGGGTCCCTGGCCACCGCTGACCATGGTGACCAGGACCCAGTGAGGTCTGGGCAACAGGGTCTCAAGCACTGTGTGAACATGAGGGAGTCACATCCTGAAGACTGAGTAACTGTTCACAACTCCTTCTTTGGAGGTGAGGGCCAGGCTTATAAGCAGTTGAAGGCAGGAGAGTCAGCCAGGGTAATAGGGCAAGGGTCATTCACTGATTGGAGGAATTTTGGGGCCTGAAAGTCACCTAATTTGCATGGTGCGTCTTTGGATTTCTGGTAAGGGTCTGGAAGCAGGGGAAAATTCGGAATTTAGGTATGATGAAACCTGAGCTGCTGCCCACCCTGGGCCTGGGATAAGAAGGAGTGGTTCTGCTCCTGCTGGTCTCAGGAGATGAGATTACTGGGGCGTGAGCCACCTTCTACTTACAATCATGGCAGGCCTCCTCAGGGTCCTACAGATGGCCCTATCGCTGTGAATGAGGATTGGTGTGCTGACAATGGGTAATAGGATGAAGGTTCCTAAAGGAATACAGAACAGACGTGCCGCATCACCTAGCAATCCCTGTTCTTGGCAGATACTCAGAGGAAATAAGCCCATATGCACCCCCCTCCTGGTTACACCAATATTCACCACAGCCAAGACATGGAAAAAAACCATAGTGTTTAAAATTGAGGAGAAATTCTGCCATTGCTCGTGGGTAGAGGTAGTATAGTGGTCCCAACCGTTCTGACGCCAGTACCAGTACCAGTTTAGTCTAAGACTACTCTCCCAAAAAATGGGGAATGTATTTGTTACGCAGTTGGTCGTTGAAAGATAGATTCGTGCCTCGGTGAGCAGCAGAGCCTCAGCCATCAGAGGGTGTGGGAGTGAAGCTCTGCTTCCTGACAGGTCAGTGGTGGTATTAGAACCTAGCAGTGGTAGGGGGAGGACCTTGGCTTGCACTGGGGACTCCTGGAGAGGACATTGTTCTGAGCAAATTAAATCAAGCTCAGACACACAGATGCTGCATGATTTCAGTTACATGTGGAATGAAAGAATAAAACAGGTCAATTACATAGAGGTTTGAGCTAAAACAATGATTCCTAGGGGCAGTAGTGAGGAGTCAGGACACGGGAGGGGAATACAGGTGAGAAGATAAGAGTAATGGATACAGAGGATAAACAGTTCCACAGGGCTAATTCCTCACACGAGGGCTGAAGTTGATGACCATGTATTGTACTTAAGACTTGTTGAATGGCCACAGAGGTTGAAAAAAATGAGTAACCATGTGAGACAGCAGACACTTCGCCAGCCATTTTACTAGTATCTCATGATATTGTGTTGGATACCTTAAATGTAAACAGTTAAATTCATTTAAAATTATAAGATGGCTGCCTTATAAATTGCAAGGGTGTCTATAGTATGTATTCTTTGTTGGCAGTACGATACTACTTGAAATGCTAAGGGAAGAGTGTGTGGTGCCAAGGATTCCTATTTTGGTATGCTTGGGATGGGCGTGTGTATGTACACGCATGTCTTTGTTGTGTACTTGTCATGTACCTCGATAGTGCCTTGATATTTGGCATCGCTGGGTCTGAACTGGCTTGTGCTCGTTGTAGCGTACTGTATCCCTGTCTAAAAAGTGAGCTCTGAGCGATGGGGCCCAGCTCTTGTTGATATCTATGTTCCCAGTGCATAGTGCCTTGTGTGGTGACGTGCAGGTATCCACCTCATGTTTGCCAGAACAAGGGAAATTTGACAAAGCAATTTCCTAAATATGGTAATGTATAGCATAGGATCCCTAAGAATTTTGCCCTCACTAGATTTTACAAAACAGTGTAACTGGCAGGGAAAAGCAACTCACTACATGTTACAATTACTTTTTTTGATTCTAAAAGTTCAACGGGGGTTGTTTCTCTTTTTGATTATAAGAATTAATCTGTGGTCGTATTGCATATCCAAGTTAGGTACATCCACTGCATGACTCGAGAAAAACAATACATGTCTACAAAATTTTAGCAATGGTTTCTTGAATTCTGATATTGTCTTCTAATCAACAAAATAAGTAGCCAAATTTGCAGAGGCCAGTTGTGTTTTTAGGAACCACAAGTAATGGCAATTGCCACTGATATTTTCACACTTCTATATAGTCACTCAGAATGTTATAATATTGTTCAATATATGTGCATGTTTAAGTATATAGTTCACTGACGTATCCTTCTATATAATTGCCTCTGTAATTCAATACGATTCTGTTACACTGTAAGGTTGTCTATGTAGGTCCTCCTACATTTTTCTATTTAAGCTTTTTTTGTGATTATAGAGAAAGGAAGAAAAATATGCAGACAAAAACCGTAACATGAAAGTCAGAAAAATGTAAATTATTAGAACTAAGAATTTTCAGAAATACAAAAATACTGTGGACTCAAAATTCAATAAAAAACATTTTTGCTTCCTTTTATCATGATGAAGGTGAAGCTAGGTCTTCAATTTTTGGTTATTTATTTGTTTTTATGTACCCCTAAATACACAGAGAGTAAGATGAACCTAACACTTTGTAAGTGGGTAAGTGTGTAGACTAGATACATATACTAGATACAGATCTCAGCAGCTCCAACGTAAAAAAATAATCTGGATATAAATATGGGAACATGATTGATTTGGTTATAAAACCCGACTTACATAATCATGCACTTCAGGTAGGAGAAAAAAGTAAGATTGGCTATTTGATGAATTTGACTTCAGTAATTACTTGGCATATGTTAAAAATAAATCTAATACTCAGTGTGGTAAGAGTAGAGGTGGGTTTTTTGTGTGTCTGTGTCAGTGGGTGAGTGGGTTAATTTTTTTTTTCTTTATTTTTTTAAGAATTGTGCTGCTGCATACTGAACCTATATATTCTACCCTTGAAATTCATCCTCAGATCTCACAAAATGATTTTTGGTAAAAGCTCTTTATAGACTGTGCAAAATAAGCATAAAATTCTCAAGAGGAACTTTATGAGGAAGTGCTTATTCTTTTATTTTTTTAGGAAAGCGTTTAATTCGTTTTATGAATTGGGAGCACTCTGGGAATAGTCTCTTCTGAGTTCCAGTGCTGCCTCAGCTTACCCCAGTGAAAGCAAGTCGCTTACACTCAGTTCCAGCATTTTCTTTTGTCCTTTTACGTTGTAACAAATGTATTTGCATAATTAATTATAAATCAGTAGCACATCAAACTAAACGTGGTACTTCAAAGCATTCTGCATAAAATTTCTAGATCACATATATTTAATTAAAGTTGTTTAGTTGTTTAATAACATGCTTTAAAGAAATAACTACAATCTAATTTTCAAAACTGAAGAAAAATATTAGATAAATCATTTTATGACACAGGACACTAGAAACTTATGCATGCAAACAGAAAGCAGGTTTTTGTGCTAGAAGAAAAATGAAAAAAATTAAGCTGAAAATTCGTGGAATTTTCAGAAATAGTTTATAAATAGCTTTTGACAGGCTTTTAAATTTTTTAAATGATGTAATTTAATAGTAGTGTTCTAAGAGTAACTCCAATAGAAATTAAATTATATTTTGTTGAAAGGTAGTGTTGTAGGTAGTTATTACTAGGCTCTAGAAGTTATCTGTCTGTCATGGAAGATTTGTTTTTATGGGACTGGATGATATATTGTGAATTTCATTGAAAATATTGTGTTTTCAAGCTTCTGATGTTCCAAATTTAATTTAGCTAGGTGATACCCACAGAGAGGATGTAAAAAAAAAAAAAAGTGATGTGAAGGCAGGTAATAGGAAGTGAACAGGTGAATAATATCCTGGTTACTCCAGCCAAAACCTAAAGAGGCATCTTTGATTTCCTCCACTCTTTATTTCTACAAATGTTCCACATTGTGCTTTCAGAGTAAGTGTTGTGATTTCTCTACATCTCTCTTCCTGCGGGCTCCCATCTCGGTCACCTGGACTGCGTGCTACCTTCCTTATCTCTGCCTTTTCCACAGAGGAGCCAGAAAGAGCTTTAGAAATGTCAACCAGAGTAGAGTACTCATTTAAAAGCCATTCAGGAAGACCTACACTGGAAAGAACTCAATTATTTGCCAACTAGAGGATGCTTAAACAAGCAACAGTACCTTTATACATTCTTTCCACAATCGTGAATATTTAATACACTCTATGAGTGGGTCTAAGGAATATTAATGTTAAGTCATAGGAGCAAACTAGAATGGCTAAATGATTCAATTTGTATAATACTCTGTTAAAACTATAAGGACTAAGGTCAGGTGGTAGTTGTCAGAGAGAGGAAGACACAAAGAAACTTTTTGGGGTGATGAGAATTATCTATTGATTGTAGTAGTTACATGCATTTCTACATTTATTTATAGTCATCAAACTGTTATACATGAAAGATGAAGATTTTATTATATTCATTTATGATAGTGCGATAGATATTAGCTTAGAGATATAGATTATCTTTGTTTTGGATGTGATAACATTGCTTTCTTTCTCATTTTATTCATATGAATATATGTGATACATAATGTTTAAACGTTTACATTGAATTTCAGTTTTTATTTATTTATTTATTTATTTTGAGACAGGGTCTTGCTCTGTAGTTCAGGCTGGTCCTGAACTCACTGTGTAGCCCAGGCTGGCCTCGAACTCATGGCAGTCTTCTTTCCTCAGCCTCCCAAATGCTGGAATCACAGGCCTGCACCACCACACCAGCTAATGTGGTGCTGGGGAATTAACTCAGGGCCTTGAGCTTGCTAGACATGCTCTTTAACTGCTGTGCTATTTCTCCAGTCTGACCTTCAGTATTTTGTGCACATACATATCATGTCAAAATTACAACTCTTTCCCCTCCCCCTTAGGTTATCTATCTAACAGGACAGTTTCAGTCTCATAGAACTCACTAAATGAGATCCTAGGAAAAAATAAAAACAACTGCAGCTTTATAAGGTGCATCCTGTTCATTGTGAGAATTTTGCATTGTATACTGCGGTTTCTAAAGAGCTCTGACTCTAAATTACATATTTACATCATATAGATATATCATATATATTTATATATTATATGTAATTACAGATATGCATATGAATGTACTATATATTTATATAAAATTGTATATGATTACAGATATTATATACAAGTCACACACACACACACACACACACACACACAGACCAATTCCATGGCTTCTTCCTCTGCTGAAGTTGGAACTCTGTGCCCTCGCTGTGGCCTGCCAGGGTTTGGGGGACGTGGTTACACCTGATTTTTGCCAAATTCTTCCATTGCCCCATATGTCTCTATTTTATTTAGTGATTTTTTTTAAAGCTGTGTAATACTTAAGCTCAAAAACAATGAAATTATTTCAATAAATACATATTAAAACACCTGAGATGGTGTTCAATGTAGTAAGTGGCTGGGTACTTCTGCCAGTTAAAGTGACGTAAGATGAATTTATGCTAGACTCATTCACAAAGTGATGATTTAGTATCTTTTACATAACAGGATATATAAGAGAACTAATCTTTTTACTTCATAAAAATATGGAGATTAAAATTCATTAAGTAATAAACTCCTAATTTTATTTATGAGTACTTCCTAGCATACAAATATTTAAATGTATATATTTCAGATATGGACCCCATTACATGTCACATGTGGGCCAGCACACAAAACTGGGGAAACTAGAACAGGCAGAAGGATTGTTGTACAGACAATATGTCGTAACACCCACATTCACTTTTACTCAGTTCTAAGAAAAACATACTCCTCTGTCAGTAGAAACATATACAAATACACACATGTACAAATAAGGTTCATGAATCTTACAAGTGCACTGAAAAAGACACATAAATCACTAAAATACCATTTAAAAATATCATGAAGGCTAGTAGAATAGTTCAGGGGTTAAAGTACTTGACTAGAAATTTCTTCAGCCCCAGCAACGCATAAGCCAGGCGAAGTGGTGCGCGCCTGCAATCCTAGCACTCAGGAGGCCGAGGCAGGAGGATTGCTGTGAGCCCCGAGGCTACCCTGGCCTACAGAGTGAGTTCAGGACCAGCCTGGACTACAGAATGAGATCGTGTCTCAGAAAAAATCAATCACCACGTTGATTTACATTTTCATAGTACACCAAGCATTGTTAGAGTTAGATGAAATCGTCAGCTCTGGTGCGAATAGGGAAAAGCAAGCTGACGCTGATTAGGAAGTTTGGGAAACTATTCTTATAATTTTTCTATCCATTTTTTTCAGTTTCCTTCATTTCTGTATCTGCCCTCTTCTTCCTTCTTCTCTTTCTTTCTCCCTCTCTTCTTCCCTCTTTCTGTTCTTCCTTCCTATCCTCTCTTCTTTCCTTGTTCACTGACCGAGGCCACTGAAGCAGCATTGCAGCTTATGAATGTAGAAAATTCTCAATTCCCCCGAAACTTGTTTTTTCTGCATGAATATGGTAAACATGCAAATTGCTTGCTAGCTTGAGTCTTGGGATTTTTTTCTATTAATTTCCTTTTAAAATATCCAAAAAACATTCAATTGCCCAGGGAGCTGCTTGTGCAGTGCCACTGTATACCTTACCTGGTTTAGAGCCTGTTCTCAACATTCTGGATTGAGCCAATAGAAATATATGGTGGATAGTTGGAGGCTGAGGCAGGAGGATTGCCATGAGCCCTAGACCAACCCGGGCTACAGAATGAGCTGAGGAGCAGCCTGGACCAGAGAGCAAGGCCCTGTCTCAAAAAAAAAAAAAAAAAAAAAAAAAAATCATTATTATTAATTCCCCTCAAAACTCTCCCCTTTGCATTGAATACTTACCTTTTCTCTTTTTTTACACTTTCTGAACCAATTCTGAAGTCCTTTTTGTTGTGTCTTTTTTTAATGAGATTTGATTCAACATATAGTCAATGCCACTGCTGACGCACACCCAGCAGAAACGCAGACTGTTGAGAACACAGTCACGGGCCTCATCCATGCTGTTTACTCACTGTGCCACCTGCCTCTTTCCTGAGGACAAAATGGTAAGTATTTTTAATTGAGAAACATTTTGAGCTAATTGAGCTAGGCATGACAGTGCCAACTAAAAACACTCACAAAAGAGGGCCTCGGACAGCTTCAGACAGTGGTTAAAAAGAAAAAAAAAGTGTGTGCAAACCAATGTGGGCATTTTGAGGTGGATTAATGACAGTGTGTCTTCCACTCTAATAATTTATAAAATATGTAAACATCACTGTATATTTTGCTCACTAAGTATTTTTCTGAGGGGGCCTAACATGCACTGGGCAAAGCTTTGGCTCTTGAAATGATGTTACTCACATTCAGGTGACTAAGGGTTTTCTCCTTGTACGGTAGCTCCTGGGAAATGTCATGATGTGGTGTTAAACTCTTGGGGTAGCTCTCCGAAGAAAGTTTTGGTTCGGCAGGTTTGAAGGCTTCCCCTGCCTGAAGTTCTTCCAGGAGGTTTGGTGAATTCTAAAACTCTCCTGATAAACCAATTTGCTCTGACAGAGGGAAATATCAAAGCCAGTGCTTTCCTGGGTATTCTAGCGTAATGGTAAAAAGCTCCAGCTTTAAGGTTGAAATTGTTGACATACAAGTCCACTCCTAAAGGGTGCATGGCCAAAAAGATATTAATCTTAATACCAATAATTCTCCAATGGTTTTGTGAAGATTAAATTAAATTACTACAGCCTGTAGCACAAATAGAACTTAATTTTTCTCTAGTATTATTGTTGTTTTGCTATTATATTATAATTCCAAGCATTAGCAAATAAACTGCTACAATTGAGTACATATTGACTTTTTCCTCTTTTTTTATTGATTATACCAATGTAGGAAGGCCAACACTTGCTAAACAGCCAAGCGCATGTGAGTCCCAGTATAAGCCAGTTTCTAAAACTATAGGGAAAATTTATTTGTGAGTGATTTTCTTTGTTGATTAAATATCAAATAGAAATATTTTACACTCAGATTTAGTGCTTAGAGGCACCAGCATATCACTTAAAGAAGGAATCTATTTTAAGAAGTAAACAAATACATGTTACATTTCCTAGGTTCAATCTTTGTATTAAGTTAGATTAGGTGAGACAAATAAACTTCCCTTGGAGTTCTTCAGCATTTTATAATCCTTATCACCCAAAGTGTTATAACCCAACGCAACTCCTGTTTATCTCTATTCCCTGCACACGATTTTCTTTGGTAAATTCTATACTAGTAAGAGAAAGTTAATTATCGAAAGTACTTCTGATGAAAAATGTTTGTTACCTACTTCATGTTTACTCGTATTTTTATTACTATTGTTTTTAAGGCTGAACATCATAGAAATGGCATATTGCTAAATGCCAACAAATCTTCAACAGAGGTTAAGTAAAGTTAATATATGCAAGAAAACTCTAGTAGAAAAGCAGGAAGACTTTTATCTATTTCATAAATGCATTACTTTACAAGTCATTTTTACCTACTAAGAATTTCCAGGCTTCCACATAAGTGTTATCCTCAACTGTCCTTTCTCAGGTCTCTGCTAACACACAGCAGGGGCAGCTCAAAGACCGACCGGTGAGCACTTCTCAGCAAGGCAGGGTCTTGCACACACTAAGCACACGCGGTAGACATACAGCTATGTCCCCAGCCCCATCCTCCATTTCCTCATATAAAATGTCATTATCTACCATGCAACTTTTTCTTTTGGCGAGAGACAAGGAGATAAAGTTTGCAAACTGCTAAGTATAAAAAGCTTATTCCAGTGAAAACTGTTGCAGTATTTTGAAATCTGTATCTCAAATGAGAACAACATTCTCCATTATTGCTAGCCCAGGGGTGTTGGGAGGGAGCTGCCGCGTAGAAAGCAGGTGGAGCAATGCTTGATTCGTCTAAGCGCTTTTTGCTACTACTAACCCACCAGCTTTTGTTAATGGCATATTTAGTATAGCTCACAAAAATCGCAGACACACAAAATTAATGTTTCAAGACAAAATAAAGAGGCAAAGTATGCATGTTGTTTACCAGTGCATGACTTTTATGTACTACATGTGAGCAGTGGTAAATTCCTTTCATATTGACTGAAAGATCTCAGTTTCATCATTTCAATCTCCATATTCCGTGGGCAGTCTCACAAGGGCAAAAATTGACATGCCTTATCATCTATCATTGAGAAAAATATTTTTAATTGAAGAGTATTTTGTGTTGTGTAATAGAGTTTAACTTTACTCTCAGTTTTAGTAATTAGTGTATGTCATACTGGCTAGGTGGAATTTGAACACTCAAGGATACTCCTCATCATTTTAAGTAAAAAAAGATTGTTTTATAATGGATCAGACACATGCAAGCTCTTTAAGATGGGATGAATGGAAACAGCTTTTATTTTACATTAGACAACCCAAACTTGTACTTCAAAGAGGTTAACAGGTACAAAATCAATTGCAATCAAAACGTATCACTGGACAAGATTGATAATCATGCGATTGATCAAAACTCTAAAATGAGACGTTTCGTGCACCATTTCACACATTCTTCAATACATTAATGTGTACCGAGAACCTCTAAGAATAGTAGTAATAGATTTGCTAATACTAATTGATCCTTGAATCATTTTCTTGAGGAGATATTGTCAGAACTACATTTTGGGAATTTTTTTTGTCTTTATTTAAAGGAGAAGAAACAGAAGTCATCTAAATCTAAGGACATCATATGAACTTAGAATTTTCGATTACATTGTACTTTTGTTCAATCAGTTCTACTGCGGACATGCTTGGAAAGCTAGTTAACTAAACCACTGCTAACAAGAAAAGATTTAGGCTCCTGGCTTTTTCCTTCCTTCGTACATGTTAAAAGTTCAAGTTCACCCACAGGCTAGGTCCAGGAGAATGTTTGGTTCTGTCCCTGAGAATGAACGATATTGAGGATGGGAAAGTTGAGTGAAGTGCTACCTGTAATTTAGAGAAAGAGCCAACACCACAAACAAAATTTGACATCCCCAAGAGGAATCTTGGAACTCAAAAGTACTATTTCAGAGGGAGAATTATGGGCAGCAACAAAATTATACCTACAATAATGATGACCGTTGTGATTTTGCTGGAGTTTTATCCATCATCTACCCAGAAGGAAGAAAACCAGAGAAAAAAGACTCAATTGTGAATCCTCTGTTTTGTATTTTTCTCCAGACTTGATATAATTAACCTTTTGGGTCAGGTAGTTGATGTTTTTGTGGAGGACTACCGTGTAGTATAAGATGCTTAACAGCGTTGTTAGTCTCTACTCACCACATACCAGCAGCACCTAATCCTCCACTGTAATAACCAAAAAAGATCTCCAAGCACTGTCAGGTGTCTCCTGGTTTACCTTTCCCATATTTTTTGCTCCCTTTGATAGTAAAAGGTGAGAGTAAAAAAATGAAGGGCGTCACACAACATACAGTCATGTGACTATTCAATCTAACTGGAAATAATTTCAGGAATAATATCATTTCTTTGCAGTTTTGTCTTTTTTTCTAAATCTTGCTCCAGAAAGTAGACCTCATTTCTAATCTTTTACTGACTTGTCATCTGTCTCCCTGTGAACTATCACTTCATTTAAAAGAACATTAATGTAACATTCATTTTTTGTCTTAAAATGTTTTTAAAAGAAGTTATTAATACAGTGATTTAAAAATTTATTTGGCATGGTATTTTTTTCTGGAATCAAAATATATCAGTCATTTAAATAAAGTAAGATATTGTCAAATGTGTTTTCTTAAAGCTGTGAATCAGGCATGTCCAGCCTGCAATATGCTATTCTTTCATCTCTTGTTCATTTTTTGAGTGAAGAGGAATTGTCTTGGCATAAAATATATGTTATAATTAATATAAGCAAAAGTTCTTTTAACATGTTTTATTTTAATATTAAAGAAAAAAGTCCATAGGCCTCATAGATATGCCTGCAATTGAGTGAAATGGCCTAACGTGCCTTTTCTATTTGTGTTTATGTATTCCATTAGGCTACAAATTCACACCTATTTTTCTTTCATTATTTCAGTTTTTTATGAGTGGTTAGCGCTCTTAGGAGAGATAATAGGTTACAACAGCAAGTGTGTGTGAAAACACGCTGTGGCTCTCTAGCGACCTCAAAGGTAGCAATGAACTTTACAAGATTATTATTTTAGTCATTATTTTTAAAATTTCTGTTTTGAGGCACAAAGGCTAAATATTTACTTCTAGAAAACACTAGAGTGTACTTAAAAATTTATAGCAACTTATTCTAGATTTGAATAGCTAAGCAGGGAAGAAAATAACTGAAAAGTAAAAGAACATCCATATCCTGATATCCCTATTCTGAAAGTGTACATCTACCAGATACTCAGAATAATTTAATGTTTTGGCATAATATATCTGTTTAAAAATATTCAGACATATTCTTTAAAGTATATAGTAATCCAATTGTAGCTTAAGTAGAAAGATGTGTCTTAAAAGTAATCTATCTCTTAATAGCAGGAATATTATTAGTAATTTTTTGCTTTCTAAAGGGATCATTTTTCAATACAGTGGTTCAAAATGATATGAAATATATTCAACACCCAGTATTCATAATGCTTATGTTATTCTTGAATAATAAAAAGCTTCAAGTGTATTTTTGAATTTTACATGTGATTACATTTAATTTAATCTTCTTTATTTATTTTTCCTTTTATAAAAATATACCCTGTTACCACTGTCAGATTACATTAGAGGATTTGGGTGACATTCTTGTACCCAAGAAACCACAAACACTTTAACAGGCTGTGTTTAGGCAGCCACGATGGGCATAATCTCATTTTATGAAGAATGAATGGAACTGATGCAAATTAAAAATGCCTTTCTGGAATCACCTATATTCTATTTAGTCCAATTAAAGAATTGCATGCAAGCTTATTCCAAAAATTTAAATCAGATAAATTAGTGCAATCCTTTGCTAAAGGTCAAAAGGACTGGAGTAAAAATCCACATAGAGTATCAGCTGAGACTGACAAGGCAACGGAAGTGGATAATCAAATGAATTTTTTTAAAATACACATTTGCTCATCTTTGCTCAAGGGTCGAAAACTGAATTATTACAGAATAAAAATGGCAACTCTATGACCTGTTGTTTAATGCATGTTTCTCAACTGGTTTATAATTACCAAATTAATCTCAGAATATATTAAAAACATATTTGTAGAATCTACAAGCATGTATAAAGAGCAGCCATGCACTTTACCTGCATCGATCCAAAGCATCGCATAACAAGTGTTTGTCTTTTGTAGATATTGTAGCTTTGGAAAGAAGTAAATATAAACAGCAGGACACGCGAATACAGACTCAGTGAAACTGAGGGTTGTCAGGGAGCAGTAGGGTGGTTTTAGGAGCCGCGTTCTGCTTGAAATAAGCTTTGACTCTGTATGGGTAAGAGGCTTTGGCGCTGAATCGGACCTCTGGGGCAATCGCGCAGCAGGACAGGGATTATCCGGTGGTTTACTATAGTCTTTGCTTCCCAATTCATAGAAAACTTGCCTTGCTGTCATACTCTTACATTAACTCGCTAGGTATTAACTTTTCAAAAAATATATACATATATATATGTGTATGTATATCATATAAATACTTTAAATTATATATATATATATATATATATATATATATATATATATATATATACTTTTTTTTCCTTCTGGGGTTTTTAGTCTTCTTGCAAAAAAGAGTAGCATATGTTAATTCAGACTCTAAAAAGTATTTAATGAACATAATTTAGAAGACACCAAACATTTGACATCTATAGATAGCAAGAAAGAATAACCAGGGGTAATTTTACAAGCTGAGTAATTTCCATTTTCTGAAATTGATGTTTCTTTTTTTCCCCCCCTTTTGGAGTCTCTAAGGAAAATGTCCTAAGTAGAAATTGACTGTATTTTAATATAACTGCTATTCATTCAAAGTTCCAAATATATTTCCATTCTAACAATGAGATGCATTCTTTTTTTCTTTTCTTTTCTTTCATTTTTTGAGGCTTGACAGGGTTAATTCCATTTAGCTGTGGGAAGACTACGCTGTGGTGGAAACCCCATGGTTATTCCAAACGCATGACCATCAAAGAGCCAGATTAGCTGAGCCAGGAGGGAAGGAGAACTGGGCACTTCCTGTCTCTTAATAAAGCTAAGGTTACAGAAGTATTTAATAACCATTGTGGGTTTTAATAGGAAATTGTATGAACACTTTTGCTAATTCACTCACTAGACGGTTATCATTGAAGACTGTTTTTGTTTAAGGTAGCTTAGATATCTAGAAAATGTTGTAAAATTGGGATCTCATTACACATAGCACTGCCAAGTAATCAACTATAAAGACGCTAAAAGTTCTTTCTGGATGTCTCATTTGCACGGGGAAGAGTGAGTTGTACCAGGACTCAAGAAACAATAGCAATTGTTTTATAAGCACTGTGAAGGCAATAAAATGTGGATTCCTTATGTAGGTCCAAATGTAGCAGCTGGATTTGGCTTTATGAACCATGAAAAATAGTTCCCATCTGGAAGTTGATGTTGAATAAAGATACAACAGTAAGACAGTGTTGTTAGGTGAAACATTTTATGCATGTCTAGCACAACCATTGATATTTTCTAGTTCTAATTGGAAAATGAGGAATAAGTGAGCATAGTATCAAATACTCAGAACTTTCTTGATGTTGATGTATAACTTGTTTTATTCATTAGAAATAAACTAGGCAGGAACAAAATGTTTAATTTTTCTTCATAAATAATTAGCACTTAGTAGTTATGCAATTTTAATTGCAGAAATCTATTTTGCAGTAACAGCTTTCTTTAAGGCAGAAAAAATTTTCTTAAAGGCAGAAAATTCCTTACACGTTTAAAAATGTATAATAGTGTGTAGTCCATTCCTTTGTGATATAGCATCTTACAATTTTTTATGGAATAAGTCATCTTTAAAGTTACATATGTAAACTAGAATATTCCCTCGGTTCTGAGAAGGCATGTACTCAAATACAAAGTAAATGCATAACCATAAATCCAATTTTGTAAGATTCAGATGATGCTTGTCAGCATGCTCCAATATCCTCTTGAATTTATTATGTAAATTGAGCAAAATTATCGCTTACTGTCAACTCTTTTTAGTAGATGTTTTGCATGTAGCAAGGACAGATGCAATTCGTTCTTGTTTGCAGTTACTGTGGACATTTTAAAATTTAAAAACCGAGCAGATAATAGGGAGGCTGACAATATTTATGGACTATAACAGATACTGGATCAATTTCTAGTGGTTTGTCAAATTTTATAGCAGTAAAGGTACTATTGTTTAGTTTTTGCATGTTGGTTCTTTAAAAAAGTTAAAGATTTTAAGTTTTCAGAGTCTTGTTTTATCTTTTCTAAAAATCACATCTTTGAGTTTATTAATACTTTTAGGTAAGACAACATCAGTTTTTATCAGCAAATAAAAAAGATCCGATTACCATATATTGAGGTTCACTGAAAACGCAACACGATCAGAAAGGATAGAGACAAAACAGAATGTGTAAATCTGTTAAACTGTGTTACACTGGTCAATATTTACTAAATTTTCCCAAACTATGAAAAGCTTAGTTTTAAATTCAGCCACTAACATAAAGTGATATCAGTAAATTTTAGTGTTAGGTTTCTGATGTTTTTCGACGTAAACTTTCTTCTTGTAAAATTCCATGTTAGGTCTACTTAATACAGCTATTTTCTGTTTTCACATTGTTATCAGAGTGCATGGAGGGTAAATGACAGACATGACTGGGAATTATTTTTCTGTATGCTGCGTAGTCCTCTATGTTACCAAAATTAATCGCTTCTTCCTTGTGTGGTTCTATACCTGCATGTCCTGCATCACTACCTTTGTGCTTTGAGGCCATTAGTAAAATAAGGCATCGTGGAACACAGTCACAGAGATACAATGATTTGGTAACCAAGGTGGTTACTGACCGTGGGTGGCTTCTAAGCTTCAATACAATGGACAGCAAGAGGATCATTTTCTGGGCAAAACAAAGTGTGGCACTTGAGATTTCACTATTCTAACTTGAAACAATGTTTAATGTAAAATGTGTGAATTTTTTATATCTGAATTCTTCCATTTAATATCCTCAGACCATGGATATCCATAGGTAAGGGGTATCATGGAACTTGAAACCATGGACAAAGCAGATGACTACATGTAGTTTTAATTTGTATTCATAATCTACTTGTTAGATAGTCATGTAAGTACATTACATACTTTCAAGTACTCTGACTTAAAAAAAATCAGATACTGTATTTCTACAGTTTGAGGGCTCATAAGTCACAATGTTGTAAATGAATGGCATAGCGAATTCTTGTTGTTTCTGTATTCTTAATGAAGTGATGAATCAGGGATGTTGCTCTTAAGTCAATGAAGGCAATGTTTGAAGAAATTCGGGTTGCACGGAGGTAATGGAGAAGAAGTTGGGGATCATGGGAAAGAGACACCCCACAAAAAGGCCCTCTTGCCTCTGCCACACTCCTACAGGAACTCGCTGAATATGGTTTCATCTATCTTTTAATCTTTTTGAGAGTTCAGATTTTTTGCAAAAAGAAGAAGAAGGAGGAGGAGGAGGAGGAGGAGGAAGAGGAGGAGGAGGAGGAGGAGGAGAAGAAGAAGAAGAAGAAGAAGAAGAAGATGATGATGATGATGATGATGATCCTAAGACAACAAAAAAATTTACAGCTTAAATTTTCAATAGTGTTAAGGCTGAGAATTCCTGTGTTCTATCAAATCTCACATTATACAAGTAAACCGTAAAAATCCACTAAGAATCTTTTGATGGGTGTACAGAACATCCCTTTAAAAATACAGATAATCCAGATAAAATTTCTTGGTCAGAATGTAGATTTCTCAGAGCATATGCCTTGTAAGGGAACATTTTCCTTATAGAAATTATATTGCCCCTTTTCTTAAATATTTAGCGAGCACTTTTTGTTAGATTGATTTAATTGTTTTGCCAGATAGTATCTTTCCAGGTTTGAAATCAGAGACCTAGGAAGAAATATCAAATCACTTGGTAGAAAGAAAACAAAAATTGAGGCAATTCTTTAATTTTGTGTATTTTGTAGTTATTCAAGTTTACCTTAACATTTTATAGTCAGATGTTTTATCTGCTTCCCTCTCCCCCAATGTCTCTAATGCCTTAGAGCTCTGTGGCAGAGATGCCTTTAAATTCAATTATATTTCTGCCAACTATAAATTTCAGACAGGCAGGTCCACTGGGATATTTTTTTCCCGAGGGATTACACAATCTCACGGGAAGGGAGCATTAGCTCTATCTAAGTTCAGAGGTTGGTTGTGATTGTAAAGCACAGTTTTGAACACAGCATGAGGTTTTTAGTCATTGTTTTCTCAGGACCAGTCCTGCTGTCGCTTCATCCCCACACCCGGAGACTTGTGCCAGTGTCTAAGGGAGAGGACCTGCCGTAATAGCTTGGGTATCTCAAGCTGAAGAAATTCCCAGTTGTTGTTTTTGTAGTACAATGTGAAGTTGAGGTGAAGTAAAGGGGCCTTCATAACAGTCACGTCATTGGGAATATCGATATTTCATATATTTTCTTTTCAGTACTTCTATTTCTCCCTTTCTCCAGTTCTGCTTTTCGGCAAATGCAGAGAATTGTCTTTACAGATATCTATCTCTACTTTGAGCTTGCTCCAAAAGGGAATAGCCAATGAACAAACGTGGTAGTGCTTTGAAGTTCAGTGGCCATCATTAATCATTTTAGTTGGAGAACGGAGACTGTTGTTAATTTATAGAAAGAAATCCGCTCCTTGCCTGTACACATGGAGATGACTCACTGTTTGGCAAATCATCTGTCTTCTGTCTAGTGAGTCGGGTTTGGCTGAGTGAAACAAAAATATGGGCATGAAAAAGTATTGTAGACATCGCTAATGCCCAATGGTGTGAATCTTTCAAGAGGAGTTAGTATTTAGGCTATCAATGCAGAAAGAGGGGGTGTATCAAATACTACGAGGCTCAAGAGATAAGTAGATAATAGTATATCCAAGAAGTTTAAAGACCAACAAGTAAAGATATTAGCAATACCAGCAATCTGGAAGGCTGAGGCAGGAGGATGATTAGTTCAAGCCCAGGCGGGACAATTTAGAATCTCAGGAAGACCTTGTTCTAAAAACTAAAATAAAAAATGAGGTAGGGATGTAGCTTAGTGTGAAGGCCCTGAGTTCAGTCCCCAGTACCATTCCCTCCAAACATGTACAGGAATGACATTGCACTCAATGTGCCCTTTCACATCTGGTGAATTTAAAAAGTTGAAAGTTCATGAAATAGTATCTTATGGTAACTTAAATTTACATTTGCATTCTTTGATTTCTAAGTAATCGAGTGTGATGCTACAGATTTATTTGCCCTGTGAAGTTTCTCTTCTGTAGATTGCTTGTTCATATCCTTTGCCTATTTTTGTTCCAAAAAACCCAGTGAGTTATATTCGTTGCCAATACGTTCTTCCTGTCTTCTTTGTCTGTAAATGTCTTCCTTGTGTAGGTATCATAATTTTAAAACAGGCAAATGTATCTATATTTTTTGACAAAAGATATTATTGTTTTATTTAAACAACCATGCATACCATGAGGTCATAAGCTCTTTCATAATATTTCATGTTTTCTTGTTTAAATCTATAATCCATCTGGAATTTATTTTGGTGTACAAAATATGTTAGAGATCCCATTTTATTTTGTCCTTTATGGATGTCCAATTTTCTTGGTCTTTTTTCTTGAGTACAATATTCTTTATTCACTGTATTTTGTTGCCATATGTGAAGTCTTTTAACATGTATGGGCTCTCAATCTTGTTTCAATGATCTGTTGTGCACCAGTGGGGTGTCATTATTATATTATGTCTCAGTATATACTGAAGTACTCTCTACCTGTGTGTCTTGGCCATTCTTGGTCTCTTACTCTTTTCTATGAATGGAATGATTTTTAAGTCAAAATTTGTTGATAATCAGACTTAATTTACATCGAAACTATACACTGATTATGAAAAAATAGCATGTGCATTTTATTGAGTCTTCCCAGCTTGGAACATTGTTATCATATGTTTGATATTCAAAGGCTTTATTGAGGACTGTCCTTAAAATTAGATAATTTTTTCTGTAAAATCTGCATCTTTGTTAGATTTGTTTGCAGTAATTTTCTTTGTTATGCTTGTCAATGGAAATACTTTTTTTCCTACTGTAGAATTGAAGGGGCTTACAGAAATCTGAGTTTTGAATCTCACTGCCTGAATTCAAATTCTGAGTCCACTACTTTCTAGATGTATCTTAGTTTTTTAAACTCTAACTTGAAAATAATAATAACATTTATTAGATAAAATTGTTGTTACAAGTACTTCAGATAATTATACCTAGAATATAGCACTTACTATATTTGAGTTATTGACACTATTCCAAACCCTATTATTCATATTTCTAGTCCTTAGTTTTTGCTCTTATAAAGGACTTTAAAAAGAACTTGTATGTAATTTCTTTTGAACTTTTTTCTGATAAAAATCATATTACATAAATAATGACCATTTATTTTAAAATTTTTTTCATGTCTTCTTGCCTTACCATGTCGTTGAGAACTTTTACTATAATAAACCATGCAAACACATTGCTATGGTTTTCTTAAACAGGTTAGACTTTTAGAGATTAGTTTTGACTATTTTAGCTTTTGACAATCGTCAATTACTATAAAAATTGTAATGTTGTCTTTCAGTTTATCTTCATGATTTGTCCAAAAAATAGAGCCATACACCAACCTTTCCCATTTTATACACTTTTTTTTTTTTTTTTTTTTTGAGACAGGGTCTTGTTCTACACCCCAGACTGGTCCTGACCTTACTACCGAGACCAGGCTGGCCTTGAACTCATGGCAATCCTCTTGCCCCAGCTTCCTGAGTGCTGGGATTCCAGGTGTGCGCCACTGAGCCTGGTTTATATGTTGCTGGGGTAAACTCAGGTATTTAGCACTTGACTTAGAGCTTGCTAGAGCGTTAACTGCTGAGCCATTCCTCCGGCCTCTCCACAAATTTTCTGTCACAATCACTTCCTTAAATCTCATTCATCTTCGAGACCCAGTTCGAATGCCTCCGGCTCATGAACTGTGCGGCGTCTTCCGGGCGGAAGTGGAATCTGCAGGACACCCTTGTGTCAGAATCTACCTTGCTCGCGTGCTGCTACATTAGGAGTTTACTCATGTCTTAGTTTCCCTTTCTAATGCTAACAAGTTTATGAGATCTAAATTAGTATCTGTCTTGTTTTGAATTTCCTTTCATGTTGCCATCGACTAGATTAATTTGCATCCAAAAAGTAATAAATAAAAGTCTAAAAAAGCAATATCTGGAATTAGGAATCAAAGATTGCTGAGTAGGAGGTATGGAAAAGAGATACATACTTATTTCTTTGCCTTGCCTCATTTTTAAAACATTTCACATAGCTATGAATATACATGTATATAATTAATATTCCTCATCCAAGTGAAAATTCGACCACCACTGTGATGTTTGATTAATTAACTCTGCTGAACTTGTGACGGAATGGAAAGAAAGTACACTGGCTTCCTCAGGGGGTCAACCAGGGTGTACAAATAAATGGCATTGATCTCCATTTAATAAAAAAATAATCATCTATTAAATTTTATTTTCTGGAGTTTGTTCCAGGCCATTTTGGAAGTGTCTTTGGAGATACATTTTTCAAGAAATAAGCTGACGGGCTGGAGAAAGGGCATAGCCGTTAAAACACTTTGCCTAGCAAGTGCAAGGCCCCGAGTTTGATTCCCCAGCATCACATAAAGTAAGGCGTGGCAGTGCATGCCTGTGAAACCAGCACTTGGGAGGCCGAGGCTGGAGAATTGCACTTAAGTCCAAGACTAGCCTGGGCTTCAGGTGAGTTCAGGACCAGTGTGGGCTATAGAGTAAGATTCCATCTCAATAAATAAATAAATAAATGAAAGAAAGGAAAGAAGAGAAATAAGTTGACTTGTGTAATATAAGTACATAGAAAATTTTGATAAGGCCTCCTCTTTTTTGATGCCCTCCCCCCCTTTTTTTAAAGGAAACCAAATGAGGGAGTTCTCAATTGTACATTTAGGATAGTGATTTCTATTAGTATTCAGCATTTAAGTTTCCTCTAATTCTCCTCAAATGGGCTTGCCCTTTGAAATCTTTAAGTTCTACGCAGCTACACCAGTTACCATAATGGCGGACAGATTCTTTTTTGGGTTGAAATAGACTTTATAGTTTTATTCCTAATGCACACAGAAGCTTTGTCTAAAATAAATAAATAAATAAATAAATAAATAAATAGCAGCTTAGCAGCTTGGGCAACTTAGGACAGTGTGATCCTGTTTTAAATATACTATAAAGGGCTGGGGAAACAGCTCAGGTTAAAGAGCTTGCCTAGCAAGTACTATCAAGCGCTAAGTATCCGAGTTTGATTCCCCAGCACCACATAAGCCGGGCATAGTGGCTCATGCCTGTAATCCCAGCACTCAAGAGGCTGTGACAGGAGGACTTCTGTGAGTCCAAGGCCAGCCTGGGCTCCATAGTGAGTTCAGGACCAGCCTGGGCTACAGGGTGAGACCCTGTCTCAAAATGAAATGTTTACAAATATACAATAAAAATGGACTGGGTGTGTAGCTTGGAGTGAAGGCTCTGTTTTCAATCCCCAGTACCAAATACAAGAAGATAAAATAGAAAATTAAACAGGTAAGTATAAAATGTCCTACAAGTAATTTCAACTTGGAATGGAGGCCATTTCTATTTTTAGACACACGATCTCAACCTTCTTTGTCTAACTATACCTGCAGAGGTTTGCAAGTTTCTGCAGGCCAGCACCTGCTCTGGAGGCAAGGCTTCCTGCTCGCACGCACGTTCAGGCTCATCCTTCAGGCAAACACCTGGAGGCAATCAGCTACAGATGCCGTGGGTAGGCAGATGCATTTGGTAGGACAGCAGCACTGCTTTACGCCATTGGAACAGCTGGGAGGAGAGGAAAATGAGTGTGTTCCGACTTCCTGTGTATCATATAAAGCTCCCCAGGAGTGTTCTCACCTGGAACCCATTTTTCCATCTCTTCTCGTGTTGGCTTGTTTCGATGGAGAAAGAAACTTGACTTACTCACCCTTCTAGGTTAAGATCAAGTCTGTTCTTCCTTCACATCCCTCACCATGGTTGAAGAATGCTGCTCAGCAAGTATTCGTGCATTTGCCTAAGACAGTTTGTTCTCCAGAAAGTGAGAGTCTTGAGAAGATCGCAATCTCTGACATTGTAATTATTCTACTGAAAAGTGCTTAGAACAAGTCTGAATACACATAGTCACTCACAATTAACGATAATCACTTCCAATTTCCATTTCAAGTGATGTAACATTTGAAAAACATCTTAGTTTTAGATCTTAGCTCTTTTAATCAAAGTATTATGTGGACTAGTTTAAATAGCCAGAGAAAGCAATATACACACACACAAATACATACATATGCACAAGCACACAAATGTTAGTTTTGTTAAACCACTCTTCCCTATGTTCAGTCTCAGCTCCTAGGAGCAAAGGTTTTCATTGTCTTCATTTAATTCCTTCTCTCTTCAGCTGAATTAACAACAAATAATACACAGACATCTTTAATTTCTTGACTTATCAATTAGAGCCTGTACTAATAATCTTTCAATATGGAGTGTGAAATGTAGCTCCTATTAACACATCTTTCTTCTCTATCATTTTCTAGTGTTGAGGACATTTTGGCTTTAGTATAATGATAGCTCTATTTTTTTCCAACAGCTTTAGTCGATATTGCAAGTCCTTGAATGGAAAATAACACCAGTGAATCTTTCCTGAAAAGACATTATACCTCCCTCACTTTGTCTCCCATATTCTCTTAACCTAATTTGTTAACATTTACTTCTGTTTTTAGAGTTCTAATAACATTACATTGAATTTTGCTGAAACTGTTAATACTTCTACTTGGTAACTATAGTAGATTTTCTGTGTTTTGACTACACATTCAACCGAATAGCTGAAAATACAACAAATAAAATGCACATGTAAATTGCTCACAACAGTTACATTCTGTGTCAAGGTTACATTGCTTTATGCTTATAAAAATGTTACCATTAATGATGAAGGGATTCTCTTGTATTACTTTTCTTATTCCAAAAAAAATGGAGCTTAAATGTAATAAATTGCACACATTTTAAATGTGCAAGGTAATTATGACAAATGCTTGTATCTAGAAAAGGACTCTATCAAGATAGATAACATCTTCTACATCATAGAAATTTTCTTTATGCAACTTCATGACCCCTCCTCTTTTCCCTATAAAGGCAACTGCTTCTCCAATGTCCTTCACTGTGGCTTAGCATTTGCCTGTTCTAGGCCTTCATGTACCTGGACTCACAGAGCACTACTCTTTTGTACCCTGAGTCTTTCTCTTAGCATGATGCATATGAATTTCATCTATACCAGTCCATGCACAAATAATTTATTTTATAATTTTTATGGGGCTTTCCATAAAATCTTTTCAAAAATATTTTTATCTGGGAGCACATTCAATGTTTGAGTGTGTGTGTGTGTGTGTGTGTGTGTGTGTGTGTGTGTGTGTGTGTGTATGTGTGTGTGTGTTTTAAATAAAGCTGCTACAAATGATTCGTATAATAGTGTTATGAAACACGTATTTTTATATGCCTTGAGTAGATACCCAGAAGCAGAATCATTGGGTCTAATGTAAGGTGTATGTTTAACTAGTTGCTTCATTTCAGTTATTATTAGTAAGAACCACAATAAAATTGATCTTTGGTAGTGTGTATTTCTATGAGTCTGAGAAAAGTATACACTGATGTGATCAGTATGCTGCTCCATCATTGGCCAGGATTTTCTCACATCATTTGATTTTGTAGAGAAACTTTACCCAACTGTGGCCCCCAGCACCTCCGTTCTCTTTTCTGTTCCTACAGTACTGTCTTTTATAACAAATCCCAAGAGTGGAATTATACGAATGTAGCCATTGAGCCTGGCTTCTTTCACACTGTGTAATATCTTTGAGATCCATCCATCTTACTGTATGTGTTAGTACTTTGCTCGTTTTTAGTTTTGGATAGTATTCTGTCATGGGGTAATGTGTTAATCCACTCATTAGGGTCATTTACAGATAATGGTGATTGTGAAGTGACTGACTCTAAATACTCATGTACAACATTTTATGTGAACTTGTTTTTAGTTAATTTGATTAAATGCTCACGAGTGGGATGACTTGGCCAAGAGGTATGTGTATACTTTATTTTATAAGACAAGGTCCAACTCTTTTCCAAAGTGGCTGCATCATTTGGAATTTTAACTCTGCAGTATAGCAGAGTTCCAGAACCTCCCCAACAGGAGTCTTCATCTTGAATTAGCTGTATACACAATTCCTAAATATATGTTCACTATTTCAATTAGTATGGAAATGGCCTCAGTTATACCCCAGCTTCTCAGTATAGTAATCTTTCATTTAACAGAAAGTCAGAGGAACAACTCACAATATTATAAAATTAAGCTTATATCTACTGCTTCCCACACTGTGCCAGTAGGAGATTGAGAGTGTGCCAGAGGCAATTTTGGCCAAATACAAAAACGTTGAAATAATCTCATATATCCTGTTAGACCACAATAGAATGAAACTAGAAATAAACAACAAAGACAACAGGTAGCACTCAAACAAGTAGATACTGAACAATACACTGTTAAATAAACAGTGGGTCATAGAAGAAATCATGAAGTTCCTTGAGATAATCGGTAACAAAAGCACATCACAGCACAGGGCAACACAATGAAGTCAGTGCTTAGAGGAAAATTCATTGCTATCCAAGCACACACACACACACACACACACACACACACACACACACACACAAAAGAACTCAAATATATAACGTAATTAGGCAAATTGGAGCCCTTGAAAAGCAAGAACATAGCAATCGAAAGGCTAACAGAAGGAAAAATCATAAAGATCCTAGCAGAAATAACAAGATAAAAACCCAAAAATAATACAAAAGATTTAGGATGAAGAAGCTGCTTCTTTGAAAAGATAAACAAGATGGATAAACCTCTACTTAAGCTCACAAAAGAAGGTAAGAGAGGGGCTGGAAGAATGGTGTAACAGAGTGCTAGCCTAGTAAGTGCAAATCCTTGAACTCAGTTCTCCAGCACTGCATAAACTGGGTGCGGTTGCTCATGCCTGTAATCCCAGCACTCGAGACGCTGCAACAGGAGCATTGCTCTGAGTTTGAGATCAGCCTGGGATTGACAGTGAATTCAGGACCATTTGAACTACCAAACGAGACCCTTCCTCAAAAAGAGAAGGAAAGATAAAATTTATATCAACTCAATTGGAAATAGAAAAGATGAAATTACAATAGACAGCACCAAAATTCAAAGGATTATAGAAGTTACATTGAAAATCTGTACTCCAGTAAATTTAAGAACCTAGAAGAAATGGATGAATTTCTAAATGCCTACCAGCCTCCAAAACTAAAGCAAGAAGAAACAAAACATCTAAACAGACCAATAATGAACTACAAAATAGAAGAAGCAATAAAAATACTTTCATGAAGAAAAGCCCAAGACCTGATGGATTCACCGCAGAATTCTACCAGAAATTCAAGGAAAGCTTCCCACCCTTACCCAGCAAGTTACTTCAAGAAACAAAGAAGGAAGGAAAGTTGCAAGTCGTCTCTTCAAACCAGCATGATTCACGAAAACCAGATAAAGATTTAACAAAAGAAGAAAACCACAGGTCAGTCTCCCTAATGAATCAAGATGCTGTGAACAGAATGCAACAAATTATAAAAAGATTATACGCCATGACCAAGTGGGCTTTACTGCAGGAATGCAGGGATGGTTCAACATCTGCAAAGCGATAAAAACAATAACCATATTAACAGATGATACAAAGATGAAAAACGTGATGATCAATAGATACAGAAAAATAATTTGACAAAACCCAACATCTATTTATTATAAAGATTCTGAAAATATCAGAAATAAAAGGATCTTCAAGCTGATCCAAGCTTTCTATGATAACCCCTCTGCCCATATCATTTTAAATGGAGAAAGACTGAAAGAATTTACTCTAAAATAGGAAACAAGACAAGGTTATTTACTGTTACTCCTACTGTTAACATCGTCCTTGAAACTCAGGCCAGAGTGATCAGAGAGAAAGAAAAACAAGGAATACAAATTTGAAGAGAATAAGTCAAGATACTTCTTTCTGCAGCTGACATGATACTGTGCAGCAAAAAAAACCAAAAAAATTCTAGCAGGTATCTTAGACCTAATAAGTTCAGCCAAGTAGCAGGATGTAAAATCCAACACTCCCAAATCAATAGCACTCGTGTACACCAGTAATGAATTCCATGAGAAGAAAATCATGAAATCAACTCCATTGACCGTAGCAACAGCAACATAAATATTCAGGAACAAACCTTACCGAAGAAGCGAAAGATTTATATAGAGAAATGACAGAATCTTGAAGAAAGATAAAAAGGAAGACTAAAAAATGGAAAGAAATCCTACTTTCTGGGTAAGAAGGAAGCTATCTTGTCAAAATGGCCATACTTCCAAAACTGCTATATAGATTCACTACATTGCTAATCAAATTACCAACAGCATTCCTCAAAAAAGTGGAAAAAATAACTCTAAAATTCATATGGATACCAAAAAGATCCCGTGTTTCTGAAGCAATGCTAAGCAACAAATACAAAGCTGGAGGAATCACAATTTCAGAATTCAAAAAATACTACAAAGCAAAAGTAATTAAATCAGCGTGGCGATGGCTCAAGAACAGACAGAAAAATCTCTGTTCAATGCCCCAGCACCACATAAAGCCAGGCATGGTGGCACATGCCTGTAATCTCAGGACTTGGGAGGCTGAGGCAGGAGGGTTGCTGTAAGTCCCAGGCTAGCCTAGGCAACATAGTAAGTTCAGGACCAGCGTTGGGTACAGAGCAACACTCTCTCAAAAAAAAAAAAAAATAAAAACAAAAACAAAAAAACAGAACAAAAAAACAAATAAGAAAATAAATGGAAAAGAACTTAGGTAGAATTTAGAATACGGAGACAAACTCAAAATTTCAACCATTTAATTTTCAATGAAAGAAAATAAACATTCACTGGAGAAAAAGGCATCTTCAACAAATGATGTTGGGAAAACTGGATGTCCACATGTAGGAGAATGAAACTAGGTCCATCTGTCACCGTGTATTGAAATCACATCAAAATGTATCAAAGAGCTTTTGATAATCAGGATTATTAAAAAGTACACACTAAGTCTGCTGGAAGATACTATAAATAAAAGGCTGCAAGACAGAAATAGGAAAGGGTTTCCTGAACAGAATGCCCACTGCACAGGAACTGAGAGAATCAGCAAGGGAGACCGCATCAAACCAAAAACTTCTGCACAAAGAAGGACACAGTCGGTAGGGGGAATAGGCAGTCCACAGAATGGGAAAAAATTCTGTAAGTTGATTATACAACAAAGAGAGTGTAGTTTATGAGAACAAACTGCAAAAAACTGAGGTAGTAAAGTTTATTGTATTTTATTCATTAAATACTTATTTAAGTTGCAATTTTTAAAACATATAGTAACATACGATGTAAAGAAAATGTGCAATCATAAAATAGGTCAGTTAAATTAAAGTTAAATTGAAGTTAAATTATTTCTGGTTTGTCTCCTGGGCGGTATTCACCATAAACACCTTTAAAATTGTTTCACTCATGACAAAAGAAGTATAAAGGCTCTATCTATGCTGCTGATTAAAAAAAGAAAAAAACTAAGGTCAGTTTTTCTTACAAGAAAACGGTGATGCATATGTGACCCTCTGTTCACTTTCATGGTCAAACTTTGACATTCAGGGATTTTTTTTTTCTAGGCATTTCTATACAGAGAAGAAAGAATAGATAAGACTTCTTAATGTCTACTATGACCGAGGCGCTCCACGAGGCGGGGGGTTGATGCTTTAATGTGCTTTCCTGGTAACTAGCTTGTGTGGTCATCCTGGCACTGCATACACTGTACCTGTCACGAGTTCCACTCCCAGTGCCTGGCCTGGGATCAGAATGCAGCATATGCTTAGCAAACGTGTGTTTGTGTGTTGACTAGAAGAACACGATTCTCTCTTCAAACTTAGAACACCGATTTCCAAAGGGTAAGGCTAGATCAGCCTAGTTGATGGCAAAACTATCATTTAAATTAAATTTGTGATTTTTCCTTCTTGAAGATACACGTAGTTTCTCTGACTTTCTGCTAAATAGATGGGTACTCTACCGATAAGCTAAGAAAGAGACGAGGACCATAGCCATAAACTAAATGAAATAGTGAATACAGAATTAGGTATCCAGCTCAGTGGACTCAGAAGCAAAATTAAGTTTGACATGTATAATGATAACAGTTGGCATTTGGAATAACTTTGTGTGGCATTATGTGGCATTATACATTCATTAATTAGTCTCCATAATACTTCATTATGTGAGTCCTCATTACTGAATTTTAAGTACCTCAGAAACAACACTGAATTAGCAATTAAACCAAGCCACATGAATAAACAGACACAGAACTGCATTCCACAAAGTTAAAATGAACATCCATGTTCTTGGAAGTCAGAACTCTGGAATCAGGCTTCTATTCACACTAAGTGAAGACTGCTCTTTTCTTCTTTATTTTTTTCATAGTGAAGAAATCTACTCTCCTTTGCTAGGACTTCATTTCTATTAAGCACCCAGGCAATTCAATAAAGCATCCAAGTTAATGGTCTTTAAATTATTTAAATAATTTTTTTCAGTTATCAATTTTTGAAAGTTTATTTCTTGTTTGAATGAAAGTAGGTATTCATAATTTTATTACTTAATACATTTTTTCAGCTACAGTTTCCATTTCCTGGTGATGAAAAAATATAGAATTAATGAATAATATATGTATATACTTTAGTTGTACTGAAACTTTCTAGTTTGAAAGTCAAACAAATTCAGCATGGAAATATTTACTTCAACAAAAAGAAGTAAGGAAAAATGAAAAACAATCTTAGAGGGGAAAGTACCAATTTTTAACTACCAATTTTTAACCAAATATATGCTCTATTGTGAATATTTTTACCTTTCTTTTCATGGGAGAGGTGGATGGACACACGCTGAAATAGGTATTTACTTTGCTTCAGAAAGAGATGTCTGCAAAAACAGGCATGGTCTAGTTAAAATGGGATTTCAGAAGAGGAGAAGACTATTCTACATGTTTTTTTCCTATAACAAAGAAGCCCCAGGAGGTGATTAAGCCCCCGTTAGACCTTTAAGGTAATGACACAAGCGACAATGGCAGGCGAATGGGATTTTCCTCTGTGAATTCTGATTTTCTCAGGGCCTTCCAGAAGCAATATATTTGGAAACCTGGAAAAGAAGCTAAGTCTCGCTGCTGCTCTGTCGGGTGTGGGAACAGGGAGACCGACAACAAAAGTTCTACGGGGCTCTTGCCTCGCCTCGTGAGGATACTCTGTTTTGTTCCTTTTCTCAGATACGGCAGAATTATTTCTAAAAGTTGAAATTAAACAGATCAAAGAAAGAGTTAAGAATTTAAAAAATCTGAACTACTAATAGTTTCAGCCCTTCATTACGAAAATATTCAAAAAGATTTGTCAATGGCTATGCCGATTACATCCAGAACTACCACATCTTTAGCGTATGGCTTGGGCAACGTGGTTGTGCGGGTCTTGAAGCCATACAGCGTCCACACAACAGAGAAAGTAGCTTTGGTAAGAGTGTCTCAAGATGCATATGGCTAGGTGACAGTGAGCGGTACCCATGTAAACAGCATCAAAATGAGATATCTTTGTTTGGTGTCTTGGATTCCAGTTTAAAATGGATGAAAAGGTGTCACTCTGTTTTCAGGGACCCCAGAAGTGCCAGTGTACTCATTACTCATTGAGGGGTAGTCATAGGCCAGCGATGGCTATGTGGCCTTGTAAAGAATGTAGTAGGCCCAAATCTGTGTATCCCTTGTGCAGGACATTATTTTTACTAGACTGTAGAATTGCCGAGGCAACACATACACAAATTTGTGATAAAACTTCTGGGGATCGTAGGAGAGTCATAGAACATGTGGTTACTACACACGAGGCCCTGCACGCAATCCACAGAGCCAAAACAAAGGGCAAAACAAAACACCTCAATCACTTTATGAGGCGAAATGTTTTGGGCTTGTGTGTTCAACCATTCTACCAAAGAAAAATATCCAAATAAATAAAAAGATTGTTAGCTTTAAAAAGTATTAAGGTAAACACTTTAAATAAATATTATTCGCAAAGGTGAAGCAAAGTGCACTGATCCGCTATGATCATACGTATCGGCTTAACATTTTTGGCAATCTATATTAAAACTTATATACATTTTAATTCAACAATTTCATTTGTTAAATTTCTTCTCACTAAATGACCATACAACTCTCAGAGATGATTTAAATATTGGAGTAACATCATTGTGGTAGGTGGCAAATCACTGTGTATGATTCAGTCAAATAAATTAACATGTACTTGTATAACAGAAAACTAATCTGTAAAATGACATGTGTTTCTATACTTACTGAGAAGAAAAGTTTTCTACAACATCATTTTGAGTGAATTATGCAGATTAAAATGCAACATTAGCGCAAATCCACTAAAATTATGCAAGTGATGAACTGAGAAGTTTGGAAATGTGTTTCTTAACATTTTGAGTTACTCTCCACTGTGCTTAGGCACATGTGTAATATTTAATACTTAGAGTCTTTGCTGTGCTTTTTTGTTTAAACTTTGTACAATGAATATGTGTTAGAAAACTCGGAAAACTTACGATTATTTTATTTTTACAAAAGAGACGTCTTTCTTAAAGCTTGTAACAATATATACTTTAATTTCAATTATAAATAAAAGTAAGGTGCACCAGAATTAAGGTATTTTTAATTGCTGTTTCCCTGTGTCCATTTGCACGGGAAATACTGATTGATGAAGCTTATTTGTGTGACTTTCACTAATCATAAATGACACAAAAGCTACATTGCATTGCAAAGATGGCTTTTGATTTGACATTTATTCAGATAATGATTTAAATGCAGAAAGTGTCATATAGAAAAATAATAAACTGCTTTTTTTTCTTTTTTCTCTTTTGGCGTTAGCTTCTTTAAAGTAACACTGACAATAATCTTTTTTGTTGCTACGGTGTCTTAAGTAAAGGTGTGACCAAAGCAAAGCATTATATATTTATTTCAAATTTATTTATTCTTTTATTACTTTGAGAAACTATTTTTTATAAAAAGGAGACACATTTTCAGCTTTTGAAATATTGAGTGCTGGCTGTTGAAGACCTGTTAAATGCTGCTGATACGATAGAAAGGGCTCAGTTGGGATCAAATGCAAGTAGTGCAAGTTGAGATTTAATAACACAAATGACAGGAAAAAAATTCTAACACAATATATGTACAGCTTGCAGCAACATGAAGCGACTGTGGCTTTGCTTGTTTTTGAACTCAGGCTCTTTCAGTTGTTATATTTCTGAGAGCATCAACACTAAATAATTGTTATCTCACAAAAAATGAAATGCACGGAAGAGGAGAAGGTAGAATAATTGTTTTGAATTTTAATAACTGGATTAATTAACTAATGAATTAACGAAGTCGTTGGGGATCCAATTCTGGGCCTTCACACTGAGCTATGTCCTCAGCCCATCTCTTGTTTTTACTTTTGAGACACGGTCTCGGTAAGTCACTAATTTGCCTCAACTGGGCCTACATTTGTTATCCTCTTGCCTCAGCTTCCCAAAGTGCGGGGATTACAAACCTGTGCCATCAGACCTGGCTTGTTGAGTGATTTTATATTGTAAATAACTGAAATTTACTATGGACCACGATGGTAGGTTTCAACATAAAGATGAGCAAAATCCACTCCCATGATCTAAGTTACAAACATGTCAGAAGTGTCAGAAGCAGAGAAAGAATTAAGTGGTTATTATCTTCAGTAGGCAAATAAATCTTGGGTATTTTGTGTAAGTTTTTAGAAGGAAAATACTTAGTATACTTTATATTTCATCTTTTTATGGAGCTTCTTAAAAGAAAAATTGTACTTCAAAATAAAAACGAAGTAATTGAGATAAGTAATTACTCGTGAAGTAATGACTCTAATAGTATTTCTGGGCTGTATGGAAACGTTTTCCTATTTTGTTGGTAAATTTTTTCTTCAATTCTTTCTACATAGTATTTTTACTAATTACTTCTGTGTATAAATTTTTTTCTTCTACCACAATCATTTCTCTCTACATAGATTGTGCCCCTTACGATTTGTCCTTGGTGAAAAGACAGACTACATATTTGTGGTGAAACTAGGGTGGCAGAGAGGCTTTGGTAATAGGGTTAAAGCAATAGGCCGTTATAAACGGAGATCTTTGAGTTAAGAGGAAGTTAATTGTATCTAGGTGGAAGGATAAAAAACTGAAGGACGATAAATTAGTGATTCTCTGGATTGACATTTGTTAGTTAACTTGCAAAAATGTCAATGATTTGTAAAAACTCTGTTGATTAATTGACATGTAATTTGAACGAGCTAAATTAGCACAAGGTTAATTAAGGTGTATTAACAGAGGATGAAACTGTTGGGTTGTCTGTGTGACAAACGGATGGCTTTTCTTCTATTCACCTAGCCACTTTTAGAAAACAAACTATCCAGGTACTCTCTCTTTCCTTCTCTTTCTCTCTTTCTGTCTCTCTTGGTCACTCTGTCTTGCACTCTGTCTCTCTTTATCTCTCTCTATGCTTTGGTCTACCAAAACAGCTTGCACTGGAAAATTTTCAATGTTTTCCTTGACACCTTGTATTCAGAGTGCGATTTTTATAGATCATAGGTAAACTTGCCTATAAGATAAATTTCAGTTACAATTCTCAAAAAGTAGGAAATAATATTAATTGAAAACCTTTATCACAAAGAAATGACAAGCTAAATATTGTACAATATCGATAATGTCATATTATCTCATAAAAAGGTGATCAAATAGTGTTCTCCAATATATTTAGCAAGTATTCAGAATTCATTGATATATATATATATATATATATATATATATATATATATATATATATATGCAATGTTTATGCAAACTTCTATTTCGTTTTAGTTTCTTTTTTCCCAATTTTTTGATATGTATATGTGCTATACATAATGTTTACATTGATTTTGGGTGTTTTGAGCACATACCTATCATGACGAAATTACAAATCCCTCTCCTCTTCCTTTTTGACCCTCCCACATCCTCCCCCTCTCCACTAGTTCCCATTATTCCTCTGTATTAGTTCCCTGTGTTAGAAATGATTGTGATCTGAGTTTCTGCTAATAGAGAAACTATTTCATAAATAAACTTCTTCATCTGACTTACTTCACTGAGCATGATGACCTCAAGTCGCATCCATTTACCTAAAAAGCCAGCAATCTATTTGTCTTTACAGATCAATATGTTTCCACTGTGTATAAATACCACAATTTATGTATCCATTGGTCTGTTGATGGGTATTTTGTCTTCCACATTTTAGCTACTGTTAGTTGTGCTGCTGTGAACATGAGTATACATGTGTCTCTGTTAATGTGTTGTTTTAACTCTTTTGGAAAAATTTCCAGAAGAGGTGTCACTGGATCAAAGGGGATATTTATTTCCAGTCTTTTGAGAGACTCCCATACTGCTTTCCAGAGTGGTTGCACTATTTTACAATCCGACCAGCAGTGCAGTAGGGTTCCTTTTTCCCCACAGACTCTCCAGTACTGATTGCTGTTTATGTTCTTGATGTATACCATTCTGTCTGGGGTTAGGTGGTATCTTAGTGATGTTTTGATTTGCATTTCTCTTATGGCTAAGGATGTTGAACATCTTTCCACGTATTTACCATTTGAACCTCTTCATCTGAGAATTGTGTATTCATTCCATTGCCTATTTTTTTGAATCAGGTGTTTGAATTTGAGGGGTCTGTTTTTCTTCAGTTTCTTATGCATTATTGTTTTTAGCCTCTTATCTGAGGTATAGGTGGTGAACCAGCCTCATGTCCCAGGAGCGAAGCCCCATTGATCATGGTGTATTATCTTTCTTATTACTTGCTGAATTCTATTTGCCAGAATCTTATTGAGAATTTTTGCATCTGTGTTCGTTAAGGAGATTGGTCTATAATTTTGTTTCCTGTTTAAGTCTTTGTCTGCTTTTGGTACTAGGGTAATATTAGCCTCCAGAAATGAGTTGGATAGTGCTTCTTCTCTTTCAACTTTGTGAAACATTTTGAGCAGCATTGGAATTAGCTTTTCTCTGAAGTACTGAAAACATTCTACCATGAATCCATCTGGTTCTGGGCTTTTCATTGTGGGTAGTGACTTCATTACTGCTTCGTTTTCTGTGTGTTTAATGGGGCTTTTCAAGGGTTTTTTTTTTTTTTGTGTGTCTTTTTGGTTCAATTTTGGTATTTTCTATGTGTCTAGAAAGTCATCCATTTCTTCCCAGTTTTCAAATTTGTTGAAATGTAAGTGCCAAAATAGTTCCTCATAATCTGAATTTCTGCAGTGTCAATTGTAATTTCACCCTTTTCATTTCTAGTTTCATTGATGTGTGCATATTCTACCCTTATTTTGATTAGCTTAGCTAAATGTTCATCAATAGTGCTTATTCCTTCAAAGAATCAGCTCTTTGGTTCATTTATTTTTTGTATATTTTTAGTTTCACTTTCATTAATTTCTGCCCTAATCTTTATAATTTCCTTTCATCTAATACTTTTTGATTTAGATTGTTCTTGTTTCTCTAGAATCTTGAGGTTCATCATTCGAATGCTTATTTGAGGCTGCTCTGTTTTTTGGTATGTGCATTTATATGGCTATGAATTTCTCTCTGAGGACCACTTTCATTGTGTCCCATTAGTTCTGATATGATGTGTTTCTTTCATTATTTAACTCTAGTAAATTTTCTATTTCTTCCCTGATCTTTTCTGTGACCCATTGTTTGCTCAATAGAAATTATATAGTCTCCGTGTATTTGTGTATTTTTTTTCCGTTTCTTTTGCTGTTGGTGTTTAGTTTTATTGTCCTTTGATCTGAGAGTAAGCAAGGAATTATTTCAACCCCTTTTTATGTATTTAAGCATGTTTTATGGCCTATTATATAGTCTTATTTTAGAAAATGTCTCATATGCTGCTGAGAAGAAAGTATATTTTGTTGATTTTGGGTGGAACACTCTATAAATACCTAGTAAGTCCAAGTTTTCCATAGTATTGTTTAACTGTAGTGTTGTTTGTCAATTTTCTATCTAGTAGACCTGTCTATCTGTAATAGTGGAGTATTAAAGTCCCCAACTATGAATTTATCAGGATCTACATGTTCTTTCACATACAATAATATTTGTTTTACCTAATTGGGTGCTCCAGAGTTGGAGGCATGTCTATTAATGATCGCGTGATTTCCTACTGTTTTATTGTTTCTTTACCCAGTATACAGTGTTCAAATTTGTCTCCTGATCTGTTTTGAAGTCTGATATGTCTGAGAAGTGTATAGCTACTTATGTTTGTTTTTTAGCCCCTGTTGCATGAAATATTAAATTCCATCCTTTTTTCAGTCTGTATGTTTTCTTACAGGTAAAGTGTGTCTCTTGCAAGTAGCAAATTGTGGGTTTTTGTTTTTTGATTCGGTCAGCCAGTCTGTGTCTTTTAATAGTAGAGTTAAGACCATTAACATTCAGGGTTATTACGGAGACATGTTTGCTATGTCCTGCCATCTTTACGATGCTTCAGTGTTATTTGCTTGACCCACTCCCTTGTCTGTTCGTCCTCCTATTTCTGTTGGTTCTTTTTCACTGGGTTTTTTGGTAATGTTGGTCTCCCTGTCTCTGTTTAAGGTTCTTTTAAGTAACTTCTGCAATTCTGATGTGGTGAATGTGAATTTCTTTAGGTTTTCTTCATCTAGAAAATTAAAATTCTCCCTCTATTTTGAGAGTCAATGTTGCTGGATATGCCAGTCTGGGTTAGCATTTATGCTCTCTTAGCACTTGTATGTTATTACTCCATGATCTCCTGGTTCATAGGGTTTGTGCTGAGAAATCTACAGTTATCCTGATGGGCTTGTCTTTGTAAGTCATTTGCTAATTTCCTCTTATATTTTCTGATATTCTCTATGTTGCATCCTTAGGGTTTTAATTATGATGTGTTGTGGGAATTTTTTATGGTCAAAGTTTTTGTGAATTCTATATGCCAACTGTAGTTCAATATTTATTTCTTTCCTTCAATTTTGAAAAATTTCTTCCATAATTTCACTGAAAATGTTCTTTAAGCACTTTGTTCTGTACTCTGTTTCTGCACTCTCATAATTTCTGAGGTTGTTTCTCTTACCATATTATTATCTCTGAAGTTTTAAAGATCTCAAATATGTCATCTAATATTTTAGTTACCTTCAATGGAGGATATAGTAGAATCATCAATCCCCTGCTCTCCCCTCCTTGCCACCTTCTCCCTCTACCCTGTATAAGCTTCTGTACTTCCTGAATAAAGTGAGTTCCTGCTTTGACAGACTCCTGTCTGGGTCTATTCTACTATAATAAAAGAGGGACACCGAGTTTCTTTTAATTCTAAATATTCCTTCATATAATTTCTTTTCAAATATTTTATTGTGAAATTGTCATGGCTAATAATTATCACATCATTAACACTTACATATGCATTCATATATGCAGCTATATATTGCCAATTGGTATCTTGCCTTATTCAAAAGAATAGAAATTTGCTAGTTCCTAGTTACATAGCTCCACTTCCTCACTCATATTATTATGGTATTTTTGGCACAGAGAGACTCAAACAGTCAAGGTTTACTAACTATACTACCTCAAACTAGGTAGGATAACAAATTCTCTGAGCTTATAATGAGTATAAAATAAGAAATGTCTTACAGTTAATGAAGTGTTGTAATAATATATTAAGCACATAAAATAGTACTTGGGCATGATGAGTGTACAGGTCATTTCTTCTCTGTACCTTTCACAATTAACCAATTTTTCTTCAGTGTACACTATGTCTTTAAGAAACATCCCAAGACATCTTTTTCCCTCCCACAATCAGAGTTATTATCAGTGGTCCAAAACCTCCTCCCTTTCAAAATTTACTATCATTTCCCCATTTCTTCTGGAAGATCATAAGGCTCACAACAGGGTCTGTCCTTCGTCTTTTGTATCCTCAGAATCTATTTTAATGCCTTATGCAATAGTGTTTCCAACATTTCAGTCATTTTCATTTCATCATGAGTGGCAAAGAACAGTGAATATTTGCTGATAAATATTGTATCAAATTTATAAGATCGTATTTTGAATTGTATGCCATCTTTATAAGAATATGGGATGTTTTCCTATGTGCCCTAAAGACTTTGTATTATTTTTGAAACACAGTAAAAACTGAATCTGGTTTTCTCATTTCTTCACTTTTCCTTTTTTCTCATTTTTCCTTTGCCGAGATACATTTCTTTCTCTCCAATGAAGCAGTGGGGAGGTTCAAAGAACCAAACAAAAGACTAAAGAAAAGCACTTGGCCAAGAAGCCAAGAGGAAACCTAAACAGGTCACCTTTAGAGGAAGAAATGAAAAACAAAGAGAAGTTTCTGGGGGCTGTGAGATTGGCATAGTGATTGCAGCACTTTCCCACCAACCATGAGGTTGCCCTAGCAACACAGAAATTTGACACGTGGCATTCTCCTATAATTCCAGAACTCAAGAGGATTTCTGTGAGTTTGAAGCCATCAAGGCTACCTAGTGAGTTCAGGACCACACTAGACTACAAAGCGAGACCCTGTCTCAAAAAAAAAAAAAAAAAAAATCTTCTGGCTGAGAAAAGAGACCTCAAATACAATCAGTTCTCCACTAGAGAAAGAGAGAAAGACAAACAAACAAAAAAAAAAGCCAGAAGGGGCAAGGATCCCCTCATGTCTGCAATGTCTGTAGTGATTTCTCAAACCTTTTCTTTCTTTTCTGCTTTATATTTTGACATTTTTCTTTGTCAACCTTACCACAAAGTTTGTCTTTTCAAGCATATTACTTTTATCCTGTTGTTCTTTATATCTTAAAACTTTTGAATCATTTTCATTTATCTTCATTTCCTTTCTTTACATATCTTGCTTTAATTTTTAATTATCTTTTCGGTTACTTTATTTGTATAGATCTCTAAGACATTTAGTTCATTAGTTTTCAATATTCATCTTTTCCAACACAGGCATTCCTTGCTAAATATTATTTAAAAACTACTTTAAAATAGATCGCAAGTTTTGTTATATAATTTGTTGTTATTCAGATACAACTATGTTGTAATTTTTTCTATGATGATTGTTTGACCCAAACGATAAAGAAAATATGGTACATATACACAATGGAGTCTTATGTGCAGATAAAGGTAAATTTGGGGGAAAATGGATTCACCTTGGTATCATTATCCTCAGCGAAATAAATCAGACACAGAAAGTTAAATGTCACATATTTTCTCTAATATGACAAAAGAAATGTATAGATAAAAAGGCAAAACAGAAGAGATTGTAGAAAGCAGGGAGACAGACTTTGTGGAGATAGGTAGGGGATGTCGACAAAGGGGGACGGGGAGGTGAGAAGGGAAAGGGGAAGTAGCATGATCAAGACTTAATTTGTATAGGTCCCAAGTGCTCATGTCGAACATAATTATTATATATTGCAAAGAAGTAATAACAAGAAAATAATACGTGGAAAATCTAAAAATTTAGCTTGATTTCTGAGGATACAGGAAATATTGTAGGTTTTAGTTTCTGAATGATTTTTAATATAATGGCGCTGTGGTCAGAATAGGTGCTTTGTATGGTTCAAGTCTATTTGAAAATGATTCTCATGGAATCATGAAATGGAACTACATAGGTTACATAATGCATAACTATATAGGTTAATGGATTATTATAAGGTGTTCACATAACTAACATCTATGGTAACTTACAAAAGAATGCCTCAAACCAGGATCTCCTGGTTATCATTTCCAATTTTCTGTGCGATTCTAATTCTCTTACATATATATATATATATATATATATATATATATATATGCATACTCTTTATATATACACATATACATATATGTACATGTATACTTTTGAAAATTATGTATTTTAGAACTGTCACATATATGTCCATGGTCATGTGTGTTAACTACATTTCTCAATCTGCGTCTTTCCTTATTTTCTTTTTCCACTTATTCTGCCAACAGCAAAGAGACTTGCACCATACTCTCCTATTCTAATGAGAGACTTAGCCATCTTTTTGGTTCTGACATTATTTTCTTTGTGTAAAGCCTATGGCTGGACCCATAAAAATTTAAATACATTATCGTTTCTCTTGGAATTTTATTTTATACTACATCCTTAATGTTTTTATTGTCTTTTCTAAATTTACAAGTGTCAATCTCTATTTACCATGACCTGGGGTCATCTCCGGGTGCAATTCCAGTTTACTTTATTTACTACTGTCCTTCTTGCGCTTCTAAATATCTTTGGAGAGAATATTTTAGTTTTAACTATTATTTTCTACATTTTATTTTTTACTATATTCAATATTTACAATTATTCTATAATTTTATGTTTTATTGCAATTTTTATTTCTTCATACTCTATTCGACTGTTCTCCAAATCCTTGTCCTTCTCTCTTGTATCTCCTATTCTGCAGATAGTTTTGAGATTATGTATTTGTTTATAAATAAGATGTATTGTCATTTGTAATCTGCTTTTGGTAATGTTATTATGATAAGTAGTTGTTTTTGCTCACAATTACCTTTTTTTCCTCTTTTCTTGTGTGTTTGGTTATCTTTGATTCTCAATGCACTTATGAAATCATATTTGTGGATTACCCAAAGTTTAAGACACAAGTAACTTTGTGTGTGGAGAGAGAGAGAGAGAGAGAGAGAGAGAGAGAGAAGGAAGGGACAGAGCAGAGAGAGGGGGAAGGAAGAGACAGAGCAGAGAGAGAGACAGAGACAGAGAGAGACAGAGACAGAGACAGAGACAGAGAGAATTTGCATGTGCTGCACTACTAGCTTGTAATAAAGGCCATCTCAGATTTTGGAGCTTAAATATATAAATCTGCACAAAACCCAAGGAAGAGGATTTAGAATCACAGATTTCTTAACCTCCGTGATGACACATTAATTCCCTAAAAAACAAAACAAACAAACAAACAAACAAAAAACCTCTGAAATGATGCAGAGGATTTTGTGGCAAGACTGACTTCTTTCCAGTGGGAAGACTCTGTGCTACATCAGGTAAACACTTCCGGTACTAGACACATTAAAACAGTAATAGTTCTAAGTGTCACACACCAAATAAGGAGCTGTTGCACACTTGTGTACACTGTACCGTTTGATGCTGAACATAAGCCCACAAAGTGTTTACTATGACTTTCACTTAGCTGTAAAAGAAACTTGTTCAGTGAGGTCAGGCAGCTTGCCCAAGGTCACAGCTGGATAAAAGTTGAGCTGAAATTTTTCTTATTGTTCCACAAAAATCTACAGTGTCACACTATATGATTGATTTATCTCTATTTTTGTGAAGTAAAAAAAAAATTCTATGCATCCATAGTATAACCTTTTCTGGAAACATTTGAGTGGAGAGGAAAAAAATTCATGGTGTCATCTTTGGCTTTTTTCCAAAAAGTACATTAGCACACTAGTATAGCAATAGTTGCCTTGCTGTCTGATTTAAACAACTGATTCATTTTATGCAGTCTTAAATAAATTCTTATGGTGCATTAAAATTTTCTTTTAATGGGCAAAAGTTCATCCTATATTTTCAAATACTATTTCTGTATTTAAAGAACAAGATACTCTCTTGTTTTGATTTATGTTGCTGCTGCCTAAAGTATTACTGATGGCTTGTGACATGAATACAAGTTCCATTATGTATTTTTTGAAGAAGAAATATAACAAATTATTGAGGAAGAAAAAATATTTTTTCAGCTTGTAAATAAGTACTTTAAACTCTTAACCTCTCTTTTAATGAAGGAACATAGAACAGATAAAGAAGCCAACAATAACAAAAGATAAAAAAATGTTTTACAAAATATATTGGCATTTTGTGAAACATAATATCTGATATTTCTTCTCTTATAAGGAGCAAGGATACAATTGTTTGGATATACTGGAAACCTTTTTTATCATGTGGCTACTATAATTTTAATATATTATATCAGCTTCAGAATACAGGCATATACAAGGACTTCATGAGCAGGACTCTACTCGCACAAGAAATAATATCCAGAATCAACATATGATATTCTACCAACTTAAGAAGCTCGGAAGAGCAAAGGAAACAACTAACAGAGTGCAGAGACAACTTACAGAATGGAAAAATACTTTTTTTTCACTATTCCTCAGGCAGAATACATAAACAACTGAAAAACTGATCATCCCACAATAAAAGACCCAATTGAAAAATGGGCAATTGAGATGAATAAACACTTCTCAAAAGAAGAATGGCCAATAAGTTCATAGTTTTCAGAATCTTACCCATTCAAAACAATGCTGACATTCCAGCTTATGCTACTAAGAGCGGTTGTCATCTCAAACTCAACAAACAGCATATGCTGATGAGGTTGTAAGAGAAAAAAAAAAACTTCAACCTTGTTGGTTGGACTGTAAATTTACACAACCCTTGTGAAAATCAGTGTGGAGATTCCTGAAAAACTAAACACTAAAATTCCATCTGATTCAGCTTCTATGGTTTAGATTTGGAATGTTCCCCTGAAAGCCTCATGTATCTGGATTTAGTGAGATGACTGTGAAATTGTGTGCTGTGGGGAGGTGGGGCCTGGCTGGAAGGGGTGGATGCTTGGGACTTGACCTGGAAGGATTTTGCCAACTTGTTGAAATGACTGGAGGCACACAGTGCAGAGCATGAGGTCAGTGTTATTGAGTTGAGGGCTGGAAGCAAGGGAGAAGCACCTACATTGGGTGTAGGAGGCCGAACCAACAGCTAGAACTAAGTACATGAAGAAAAAAGAATCATGGTTGCAACGTCTTCCTGGGAAAGCTCTGGCCTTGCTTGAGTCTGCAGGTAACAACTCAGTCCTGCTTCCCTTGGCTTTCTGTTTGCAGTGCATAAGCAGCTCATCATCATGTACCCTGCGCTTCTGCTGTTTCTCGCTGCCTATAAGTGGACTATGGATACCTTCTGAAACTGAGCTAAAATAAATCTTTCCTTCCTTAATTTGTGGTTGTCATGTATTCTGTCACAGCAATAAATAAATAGGACCCTAGCTATTCTTCTGGGTATCTTTCCAAAAGTTAAGGACATCTTATTACTGTGAGACATGCGTGTCTATGTTTGTAGCAGTCCAACTTACAATAGCTGAATCTTTTATGTGCCCATTAACAGATGAGTGAATAAAGAAAATGAAGTATGTATACATAATGGAGTCCAATTCTGTCATGAAGAAGGATAAATTTGAATCCTCTGTGGGAAGATGAATGAAGCTTAAGACCATAATGCCAAGCTAAATAAATCAAACAGAGGAGGCCAAAATTCGCACAGTTTCTTCTATGAGAGAAACCTGTAATATAATAATTTAAAGAGCAAAATAAAGAAAAAGATTATAGGAAACAGAAGGGTAAACATTGTAGACATGGAAAGGGGATTGGAGGATAGAGAGCAATAGAAGGAAAATGAGGGGAAGGGAAATTTAAAATGATTAAGGTGTAATATGTGTATGGACCAGTTCCCTAAGGGAGATGTGTCAGCATCAGTTCCCGAGTTGAATGTAATTATTATTCATCGAACCATGTACTAATGAAACAATAACTATGAGAAATTAAAACAAAATTGGCTTCAAAATTATGAGCTGTGCCAGGGGAAGCTCAGCACTACCTTTATCTTTCGTGGATCTTGTCTTTTGTTCTTATTTTCTAGGATAATATGTGATAGTACATTGGGGCTTGTGTTTCTAGATTATAAATCTGACCACAATGCCCTTGCTGAAAGCCTTTTAGTTACTTTTCTTTGCTTACAGAATAAGATAGAAACAATGTAGTGAGTACATGATCTTTTATATTTTTCATTCTCCAGGCAATTTTCCAGGCTCTTTTCTCCCTAACCGCCACCATACTTCTGTCCTTAACTACACCATTTTTTTTTCCTCCAATAGACCATGATGCCTATGTGCCGTGTATACAATATTTTTTTTTTTTTGTCCATAGTGTCCTTTTTTTTCTTGGCTTCAAGACGTAACTTCCTTTTTGGAACTCTCAGGCCCGTGCCCACAGAAAAGCTGCTATTCTGTAGTCAGCTCAAATCTCCTCCGCCTTTTCTCTGACTCCCATATTAGTACTTCTTCACTGTGTTATGCATTATTCACATGCTTAGTACTGTTTCCCCGGTGGACCTTAAGACTGGCACTGCAGAGAAAGCAAAATGTTTTATAAGATAAAAATTAGGTTGAGGAAGTAGCTCAGTGGCACAGTGCTTGTCTGGCCTATGCATAGGCCCTGGGTTCAATTTCTGGTTCCAAAATAAAAGACCAAGACCACAAAAACGAGCAAAAAAAAAAATTATACGGATGATATATACACTAGGTTGTAAAACTATGTTAAACAATGACTGTGAAACTCTTTATAAGCTACTAGACACTATAGAATTGATATATATGTATATATGTATCTTTTTTTTTCTATCCAGATGGTCAGCAAGTAAGTCAGGTCAGATCACTTTGAGGAGATATTCTAATAAAGATAGAAAAATAAAACACTTTTATAATGAAGACTGTAAGATGTGTAAAGTCTATGAACTTAAAGATCACTATCCTTTTACATCGTAATATAGGACTTAAAAGTTGAATTTTTGAGTAACAAATGACATGTGATAGCCTAGGAAAGCCTGGGCCCCTGGTGTACAGGAATTATCACTGTGTGTAGTAAGAGTAGAGAACTCCACTATTAAGAAACTGGTTTTGGCATAGGTCTACAATAGGAGAGATCTATATGTGAAAGGTCATGACCTTTTAATTGATGACATCATGTAGATTCAGGAAGGAGCTGCTATACTTTTTCCCTTAAATATGATACTGAGCACATCTTCCTCTTTGAGATCTCCTCCTTCATGGAGTTCTGTAACATGCAGCACACACAAAATCCTATTTATTCTTCCAGTCTTGGATCTAGTGCCTCTAAAAACACCCGAAGAAAGTCTTATTACTTTTCTTCTGCCTCAACATCTAAAAATATCATATGATTTAAGGTCAAGTTCAAGTTTGTATGATAGAATCACTCCCCTTTCCAATAGTCTAACAACATGGAAGTCAATTTTAGTGACCTCATAATCAAAACGACTCAGACACCTTTTTATTTTCTGTTTCTTCCTGGTTTCCATTTTAGGTTATCTCATCACCCAAGATGGATGCTGAGAATCCAACCACACCATTCAAGTTTCAGGTGGAAAGAAAGAAGGACATGAGACTTGACTCTAAACTCCAGCTTTCCAAGGACTTGACCTCAACAACCTTGGCTATCATTTCATCAACCAGAGCATCATACTACTACGTCAGCTTCAAGTAACTTGATAAGAAGCCGTTACCTCACCGTCAGCACAGCTGAGGACGTTGCAGAACAACGTGTGGAATGAAGGAAGCCTGAGCACCATTCCCGTGGCTGTCCGTCTCCCACAGAAGCACTTTCTTTGTATATTTCTTGGAATTTATTTTTGTCATTTTCTTCTTTCCCTGGGCAGCTATTTTTGACAATGGTCTTACCTCTCCTCTGAAGATTTTAATTCCCTACTGGTTGAAGTGTATCAGGTAGGTACATGAGGACAAAGAGCTGGATGAAAGAAGACAGGAACTATGGGGACTGGGAGACAAGAAAGGCAATGTGTCAGGTTATAAAAGTAAGGAATAAGCTGGAGGAATGGCTCAGAGGTTACAGCGCTTGAGCAAGCGCTAAGCCAAGCGCTAAGTACTCGAGTTCAATTCCCCAGCACCACATAAGCTGGGCGTGGTGGCGCACGCCTGTCATCCCAGCACTCCGGAGGCTGAGACAGGAAGATTGCCGTGAGTCCAAGGCCAGCCTGGGCTCTGAAGTGAATTCAGAATGAGCCTGGACCACGGAGTGAGACTCTGTCTCAAAAAAGTAAGGAATAAATAAAAACATCATTATTGTAAATTCGATTGAACTAGCTTCAACTTCCACCAAAGACAAAAATCTATTTTGAAATTATATCTTAATTAGTTTGATTTGTATGTAACTCAGCGACAACTAGCAGGTCAATTATTTTTCCAGAAGAATAACTGAACGTGAAACTGATTATCCCAAAATCAATATGGGAATTAGGAAGGTTGACTGCTGTCACATCTGGTCAGGGAGGAAGTGAAGGCCAAGAAACAGCCTCCCCACGTGAGATACTGCTTCCAAAGAGATGAAATTGAAAACAACACCTTGAAAATTTTATACAAAGTTTCTCTGTTTCAATAAAGATCTCCTTAGGTTAGTTGCTTTGTAAAAGTTTTCTTTTGGGGTGTTTATTTATGTAAGCAATCTCACATTACATAAAAATTTAAAAAACTTTCAGTCACAACTTTATTTATTGCAGACAATATAATTTAGTTTCTTAAATTACTAGTCTCAAAGTTTTAAAAAATTATAGTTCTTACAAATAAAATTTTTGTGGATTTCTTCTACATTGATAATTATATATTTCTAATTTTATGATACATTTATTGTGAATGCTACTCTACACAAATAGAGAAAGTAAATAAAAGATGATATAAATGACAAATCACTGAAATCCCTGTGTTTTCTTATTTTATTTCATTTTCTTGTATTTCTATAATTTAAATTATCATTAGTATAAAATCGGGATACATAATAATTGCTTCTACCTGGGAAATTGCTGCATCTATGTGTTGCATTTTAATCATTTTGCCTTCCCTTTCGCTCCCACTCTCCCAAGCCTCCATCTCTGGGTCCTTTTCTCATCTCCACTATTTTTTTTTTTTTTTTGGCCTGGCAACTGATCAGCTTATATACTTTTATCTTGAAAGATCAGAAAACAAGATGGATTTAACTTCCAAGTGCACAGCTTTCCTTTTCTCCATGCATGTTGGTGAGACCCATGAGAGTAAACAGTAAATTTTAAACTTTTTACACCCTTAAAATAATCGTGGACCCCCAAAAACTTTGATTTGGCACTTACCTCTTACTATTTGTCATATTAGAAATTAACACTAAGAAATATCTAACATATTTATGTATCAATTCATTTGAAAGTAAGGTTAATATAGTAAACTTTCCTTGAAATATGATGAGAAAAAGGAACTATATTTCCAAAATTTAAAAAAGAGGTAATGAGAAGAGTGGCCTCTGGTAGAAATTCTTTAGTGACTGTCAAAACTGAAGAACTAGATTTATTTCTATGTTTGGTCTTCTGAGGTGGAGAAAAAAAGTGTGGCCTCACATGGATGTGTTTTTAGTAGGACCTCTTGAGAATCCCCTCCCAACGTATCTGAAAAAGTCCTTCTACTCACACTGAGAATTGTAAGTAAGGTAATACAAAGTGTGAAAAATCGCTAAAGAAAATCTTTTATTGTAAAAGTAAATAAATGCAGCATTTGCTTAAGTCAACACATGGTCGTTTGTTAGCATGATCACTTGTCAAGAACAGTCAGTGGCAGTTTGTCCTATCAGCGCTTGCTCGCTTTTGCCTACCATGAGTGACAGGCAGGAATTTATGGGAGAAAACTGCAGAATAAGGTATATTGTGAACCGCTCCTCCCAGCAGGCTGTGTTTCAGTTGAGGCAATTTTTCAATTGAGGTTGGTTTTCACCCTTCCCAGACCAGTTGGTTAATATGTTTCAATTTCCTAAAGTTAATAAAACAACTACAATCTGTCTACTTTGAGGAAGTCCAAATTTTCTGAGAAAATCCTGATTTTCAAGACTCTTTCCACTTTATCCTAACTTGACAAGAGTCCATGGACTTGAGAATTGGCCCACTATTCCAGTGGGGAGAGAGAAACTTACCTCAATATCAAGATCCAGGAGGCAACTCTTGCCTATGCAGCTCTGAGCTATTGTAGAGGAGATCTCCTTCTCAGTGGACAACTTCTAAACTCCACTGCAGGCTGAGTTTTAGAAAATCAAATGTTGTTAAATAAAACTATTTCATATTTAAGTGAGATAGTGAGTAAGAAGTGCTTAAATACCCTTTCTTCCTCCAACAGCCACACTGAAAACGACCACTCAAAATATATTAGGAAACTCTTTCTCTATTATTAAAAATATCTAAATATGTAGCACACATCCATATCTAACAATGCTGTAAGAAGAATAAGTTTTTTGTGTTACTGATAGGATAGGATGGTCTATTGATGGGAGACTTGGACGCTGGGGTCTCTTTCCCCAATTAATTATAATTCAGTGTAGCTTATGCAGTTAGAAAAGACTTCACGGGGTATAAATAGCCTGGCACAGGGCACAAGCTTCACAAATATTCTCTCTGGCTCTTGGGTACTGATAGTACTTGCCAATTAAGCATGGGTCCACTACTGACCTGAAGAAGTGCATTCTTCATTCAGTTATGTCAAGTCCACTCTGTGCAGTAGAGGTGAGGAACCACAGGACTTTCCTTTTGGTCCTTTTTAATTGGTTTTTGTCTTTGTGAAGTCACACGTATGGCCTGACAAGACTACTAGGTTCCTTTTGGGGTGTGTGTGTGTGTGTGTGTGTGTGTGTGTGTGTGTGTGATTCTGGTTCTGGGGATTGAGCCCAGTGCCTTTGCCATAAACTACAGCCCCCTGTCAAATTGGGAGAACTGGGAACTAAATCACCCAGACTGGGTTCAATCATGTAATCCTCCTGTCCCAACCTCGCAATGCAATCCTACTGTCTCAGTCTCACAAAGTGCTGGGATTATAGGCCTGTACCTCCTCACCTGGCCTGTTGCTGATACTAAACCCAAACAAAACCACCACAAACTTAGTGGTTTAAACAATACAAATTCATCATTTTACATTTTTCTAGGTGGGAAGCCAGACACGGGTCACACTAGGCTAATGTCAAAGTGTCAGTAGAGCTGCCGTAGTCTGTGGAGAACCTCACGGGGAGTCACATTTTCTCACGTTGTTTGGATCTAGAGGCCACTTAAATGCCTTGCTTGACCCCATTCCTCCACTGTCAAGGCCACCGATGAGCATCGCCCTGTGCTGCGTCTGTCATCATCAATCTCTTTCATTGTCTCTGAGTAGAAAAAGAGATAAAGAAGAGACAGTGTTTCCTCTTCTTCCTCCTCTTTTCTTCGTCGTCACCTTCGTGACCTTCCTCTTCTTCATCATCTTCTTGTTCTTCTTCGTCTCATTTGGATGGTCGGGGTCAAGGCCAGGGCTTTTGCATTGAGCTATATCCTCAGCTTATTTTGAAAGTTTTGATTTTGATTTTGAGGCAGAGTTTCTTTTGCTACCAAGTTGCTAAATTGTCCAGGCTCTTCTTGAACCTGTGATCTTTTTTCCTCTGACTCCCAGAGTACAGGCATTACTGGCTTGCACCGATGGGATCATTTCCTCACATCTCCTCCTGTTTTGACTGGGAAAGTGTTTATGTGTTTAAAAAATCAAGTAATTACACTGAATCCACCGAGATAATCTGGGATAATCTTCCAATTTTAATACCCTAGCCATAGCTGCAAAGTCTCTTTCCCGAGCAAGGTAGCACCTTCCCATGTCCCAGGGATTAGGGCACAGACGTCAGTGGGGCCATTATTATTTTGGCTATCATGATCAACTCAAGTTAATTTCACCAGTTTCACCTTCGTTAACCTTCAGTTTCACATTGCCAGAGTAAACAATGGAGAATAAAAAAGGGAGCAAATATGTGGGCGAATATTATCAACTACAGTCTAGCAAACACATTTTTAAAAAATCCATTGTCTGACATATATTTAGCTTAAAACAATAGAATTCTTTCAATGATTGTGTTTATTTTATAATCGGTACAAGAAAGACAAATGTCTGTACTTCACAGCCAGCTCCTGTATCATTTGATCCATTGGTTACCATGGAGATAGCTCATTTTAAGTAAATAGTAGATAGCATACACATCTGCATAAATGTGGTGTGAGTGGGCATGTGTTCTGATGTCTATACTGTATTCTTTAAAAAAGTCTTGCTTTATCCTTTGTCCCTTTTTAACATGAACACCGACCTAATCATGTCTTGCTTATTGAAATTTTCAAATGTTAGAACGACATACACATTTTATTTACATGTTAAAATGACTCCAAGGAACAGAGAAACTCCATTTCTTACCCTTGATCAAATTGTTGAAACCAACATAATGACAAACAATATTAGGCAAATTTAAATAGGTTATCATAAGTGATACAGCTCTATTTAGAGGTTGTACTTAACCTGAAAGTATCCAGTTTAAATAGTATAGTTAATCATATAGATAAAAGCATTATATGTAGTTCACCACTGCAAGCAATTCAATGTCAGTTGCTTCATGTATCAGGTAGAAAGCTTGTGTAAGTTGTAATTGTGTCATTTTAGGGCACATTGTAGTAAGTCATTGTTTCTGCTGAGGTCTTCCGTTTGTTGCCATATACCTTGAAAAGCGTTAACAGGAGCAAGTTGTCTAGATCCTCTAAAGAGTGTTTTATTCATTAGATAAAAACACAAGTTAAATTTGCTTGAACAAAAAGGTCATTCATACTTTCAAAGGGAAAAATAAGAAGCTGCACTCCATGTTCAGCTAGGCTTGGGCTTGAGTGTTGCAGGATTCTATTTCTGTATTGCATGACTTCTTTAGATGTCAGCTTGGATCTCTTACCTTGCTTCTTCTATGATAGAATGTGCAGTTGCAGATGTCCCCTAACTCTTAACCACCTGTATTTCCTCTTCCCCACTTTTTTGTTTTAATTCTGAAATATCCAGGAGAAAAGCTGTTTGAATTTCTGTGGCTCACCTTAATTAAAGACATACACAAGTAAAACAGGTTTGAGGAGAAGTTAATATATAAAGTAGCATATAAAATCGCTTCAGGGGGATTTGGTTGAGATGAATCTGTTGTTGCTGCTGCTGCTGTTGTTGTTGTTGTTGTTGTTGTTTTTGGAGGTGATATTCAGTAAGAGGATGCAATATACATAGACAGATCACACACACACACACACACACACACACACACACACACACACACACAGACACACACACACCCACTTTCTGAGTCTTGGAAGACAGGTGAATGAAGAACGTTGTGGCTGGTTTGCTCTATCCATGAAGGTCTGCTTTATTGTGGAGTATAATGTACAAACGATATGAATGAATAAATAATCTATGATCAAGTAATATAACTGCCACTAAAGTACACAAGAGGACTTTTGAGCATCCTGATGCTCCTTTAGGTTTGTTCTTACTATACTCCTGTTATGTCTTAGATCTGGCATGTCTCTAGAAAGACTCACGTGTTTGGAAGGTGATTGGATCATGATGGTTGGATTGTGTCAGTGGATTAGTCCATTGATTAGTCCTGTGCTGTTGAGGGGTACAACCTGGCTGGAAGAAGTGGTCCACTGGGGTATGACCTGGAAGTGGGAAGTCACTGGGGCATGACCTTGAAGGGTATACCTCCCCCACTCTTTTTTCTTGCTGTTTCTTAACTACCATGGATGAACAGCTTTTTTCCACCTTACTTTTCTGCCAATGTCCTTCAAAATTCCCAGCTGCCTAAGAATGGACTCAGAAACTTCTGAACTGTGAGGGAAAAAAAAAAAAATACCCTTTCCAGTCTTAGGTTGTGAGTGTCAGGTATGTGTCACAGCAACAAGAATGTGACTATGACAAGAAGTAATCACTATCTTGACTTTTATGGTAAGTGCTATAAGCCTTTTGAAATGAAAAGATTAACGTATAAAACATACATTCTAGTTTTTCTTCTGTTTTCAAACATTTTTGTTTTACATCTGTTATTCGCTTTGTGTTTGTGAGATTCATCTATGTCATTGTAAGTTATATATATATATATATATATATATATATATATATATATATATATAGTTTCCTTTCACAGTGTCTAATTAATAACTCAAAATTTATTTATACATACTTCTCTTTTTGCACTCTGGTTACCTTAATACATTTCTTCAGAGTAAACACTTCAACTGGTCACTAGTTGTGTATCAAGTTACCAGATATATAGAAAGTTCACTACATAATGCCAGTTTCCTAGTCTTTCTGTCAATTATCCTCATGCCAGGATGACTGAAAGTTCCTATTGGTTCAAATTCTGCTAACATTCGATATTTTTTGAGTTAGTTGTTTCCTAAACTTGTGGGTGTATGTTTCTTCACGTTTTTTGCTAACATATATGGGATATACATTGGTTACATTGAGCTTGAACATTTTGTGCACACACACACACACACACACACACACACACACACACACACACACATATATATATATATATATATATATATATATATATATATATACCACATCAACATTACATTCCCTTCTCTCCCCATTTTGCCCCCCCCCTTCCCATCTCCCTGACTTCCACTATTACAACCATTTGGTTCTATAAAATGCCTATATTCTGGGTTTCTGATTTTTATTAAAATTTTAATTAATATTCACCCAATTTCCAATTGGATTGGACACTTTTCTTTTGCTTATGGGTCATTTGCATTTTATAAATTACACATTGAAATCTCTTACTCATTTTTCCAGCCAGATTTTTACTTTGCTATTCCAGCTTCATGGACTAAGACCAAACGATAAACATAAAGCTTCCAGCTGATGATTCAGAAGAACTTCTTTATGACAATGGTGTAGAAAGGTGTGTCAGACAGATTTCCCCTTGCTGGGACACATCACCTGACACTCACACCTTGGAGGGGACATCCACGGCTGATGTCAAGTCAGAGACCATCATGGTAGAGGATGTGGTTGAGCCACAGCCACTATGTGGCTAGACAGCAGAGCAGGGGACTGGCGACAGAGAGGAGGGGCAAGGGACCAAGTATAATATCCACGGGCAGAGCCTCCATGACCCATGTGGGCCCACCAACAGGTGTGCCTCACCCTCTGGACAGCTCACAAGCCGGTCAGGTCGACACCATTAATCTTCTCTGTGACAAAGGAAATTTCTGTAATTAGGCACAAAAGTATCTACAATCTGAATGTCTTAGTTACTTTTTCGTAGCTGTGACTCAATACCTGACACCCACAAACTTAGGAAAGGAAAGGTTTATTTTAGCTCACAGTCTCAAAGGTCACAGTCCATGCAGGGGTGGCTGGCAACAGTCGAAGTACATGGCAGAGAGAGAGGTGGAGGCAATTTCCCAGACAAACAGGAAGACAAGCTGAGGCTAGTTGAGACTAGTCCCAGTCCCCCAGGAAGGCAGGTGCAGCTTATGTATCCTTTCAGGTCTCCGCCCAGTAACCAGTCCCTCCTGCATCCAGATGTGGCCACTACACACCACTTAACTGCAACTTAACTGCAATCCACCCCTCCAGACCAGACCCCAATCCACCAACATCACATGGTTCCATTAAAATACATGAGACTTTTGGGGTACACTCCAGATCCTAACCACAACACTGAGTTTACTCTTAATTTATATGAAATGTTAAGGTTGTGGCTGAAATTCACTTTTTTCATATAGCTACTATATGACATTGTAGGATTTATTGAAGACAATTCTTTTCCTACTGTGATGACATTTGTTTCAATGGCCTGTTTGTACAAGTGACAATGATAAAGCTTCCATTGAGAAATAATGGAACAGGACTATCTACTGTTTGTCTTTAAGGGTATGTTGGGTGTATATGGTTTGATTTGTGTATGTATAGTTTTGGCTCTTCCGTCACATTTTGAAATTAGCTCACCGAGTGTGTTAGTCACCTATTCGTTGCTGTGACAACATGTGCAATATCCACAATTTAAGAGAGTAAATTATCTCATAGTATCAGGTTTTACAAAGCCTGACTGTGGTCAGCTGGCAACAGTGGAGGTGCATGGCAGAGGCTGGAGAGCTGCTCACCCCATTGCAGACAGAAGCCACGTGAAGCAGGAGCCAAGTGCAGTCTGCAGACTGGCCAGGCTAGAGCTTTCCCAGGAAGAAGCTGTAACGATGTTACTTCTTCCTTCCTTTATTCAAACTAAACTGCTGGTTTGCATCCCCATTCCTGTCCCTGCCTGGTCCCCATCCCCAGGACGGGTGCCCCTCACTTACTTCCTGGGCCACAAGTCAACAAAGTATACCTGAAAGCTCTGACCTGGTCACCCCCAATCCCAACAAATTAATGTCTTTCCAGGTCACCCCCCCGCCTCCCCCAGCCCAGGCTTACCTCCCAATAACACACAGTTTCAAATACATGACACTCAAGATCCAAACTGTAGTATCATCTATGACTGGCTTACATAAAATAACCTGTTGATATTTGATTGACAGTCTTTTGAATCTAGAGAAAAAATATAGTTTCAATATGAGCTTTCAATTTAGAAACATGAAAGTTTACTTTTATGAATGTTCAGTGTTTCTCAGGAGCATTATAATTTTTCCTACAGAAGTCTTAAGCTTTTTTTAGATTCATTCATAAGCTGTCAATACATTTTGATGAAGTTACAAATTGGATCCTTTAAAATACTATTTTCTCTTTGTGGATGGTTTATAAAAAAACTGTTGAATTTATGTATTAATATTTTATTCTGAAAAATCATTAAATTTCTCATTAAACTTAGTAACTTTGATGTAGACTTCATTGGATTACTATGTAAGTGAACATGTTAACTGAGAATAATGACAGTCTTTTTATTCATTACTTCCCAATTCTTATGTCTGTTATATCTTTCCCTGTTTTACTGGTCTGGTAATGACATGTTTATAATATTGAATGGAAATGCAGATGTAGAGTATCTTTGTCCAGTTTTAAAATTCATAGTAAATATTTGCAATGTTTCATTGCTTACTGTGATACTTACTATATGTTTTTTATTGAACATTGTATTTTATATTTCAATGTTTTCATCTATTTTGGCCAGATAGTTTAAAAAATTTCTTTTAAAAATCATGAATAGGTAGTGAATTTTATGAAATATATTTTATGCATTGATTAAGATGATTGTATATTTTTATACTTTAACCTGTTAATGTGTAAAATTACATTAAATGTCTAATGTTAATTAAATCAAACACTTCTGACATGTCAATAATTTAGATATGAGGTAGTATCTTTTTATATAGCTGTGGTTTTTTCTATTTTTTACAAATTTTTCCAGTTATAAACATATATCAAGCGCAGTTAGCCTTTAGTTTTCCTTTTTTATTCTATCTTTGTCAAAGTTTTACTGGGATTATAAAATACAATAAGGAATGGAAGTATTTTTCTATTCTCTAGTGGAGTTTTATAGCTTGAATTCTGCTTTTAGTGCATGATAGAGTTTATCAATGAAGATCTTAAGGTTTTTTTCATGGGAAAATTATTGACCACAGATTCCTTTCATTAATAAATTTCTTCTCAAATATTTGGAGGAATTAGTTTATTTCATTGGCTTTTAAAAACTTCTTGGCATCAATTTTAATGTTTCTGTGGTTATTTTTACCACTGATAGTAGTAGGTAGCTTCAAATTATGAAATACACCTTTAAGAGAGGACGTATGTTACCGAATTAACTTCCTCGAATTTTCAGATTTCTTTATATTTTGGATTGGTATTTCCTTACTCTCACACTTGATATTCTTCTCAAAAAATTTTAAAGTTTTAGTATTTCCTTTCCATTATCCACTCAATATTTGTCTGAGTTACTCCATCTACCTTCACTGAAATTACTGCCTACCTTTCAAATGTTTTCTAAATTTTTTTATCAGCTACCCTATCTATATTATGTTTTCATATTTTCCTTCCCTTTTGAATTCTTTTAAAAATATTAGTGGTTATTAATATCTGACAAAGATGAACTTTGATTAGTATGTTAATTTGTAATATTAATGTTAATGAGCAATATTCTTTTGTATCTATCTCCATACAATGAGAGATTTTTTTGCTTTTCTATTTATTATTGTTTTGTATTGTGTTCTCAGTATTTTGAACTGTATCTGCCACAAATTAGGTGTTCAGTGAATAAGGTCTTTGTGGTCAAGGGTATTTCACAGTTCTTTGTGTAGTATTATCATGTGCAAGGGTTATGCTTTGAGATTCACCAAATCCTAGTTAAAACCTACTAAAACTTACTAGGAGTCGCCTAGCCTCACTCTTTTTTTAAACAAGGAAACATGTTCAGAGAGAATAAAGAAAATGTGTTTTAACTTGAAGGACAAAGTTTTTAGTCAACAGTTTATTCTTTAAATCTTGACTGAGATTCATTTTATATAAAAATCATTTAATAATTGTTATATTTTGAAGTAATTTAAATTAGGGCTTTATCTCTCTCTGTCTCTGTTTCTCTCTCTCTCTCTCTCTCTCTCTCTCTCTCTCTCTCTCTCTTTGTGGAATAGGGAATTAAACCCAAGACCTCTCACTTGCTCACACAAGCTTTCTTCTGCTGAGCTATATAACCAACCTGATAGTGGGGATTTTTTACTTGCAATACATGCATGAATTTTGAGTGAATCTCTATGAATTTCATAAAACTAATATAGTTGTATTATTTGAATGTGAATTTGTGCATTTGGCTTTAAGCAGATCTAGGAATTTATATGCCTCTCAAAATTCTGAGAATTCAGGTTCTAACTACAACACAGCAAACACAGGAGACACAGTTTAATCCAATACATCTCCTTCTTCCTGTGTGTGACACTAAGTATTGAACTCAGATCCGTGTGTATGCTAAGCAAGTACTCTACTACTGAGCTAGAAACCCAGCTCCATTATTGCATTTCTACAAGGAAATTTTCATTTGCTATAAGTCCAATCTTCCTATCACACACTAAGTAGATCCTTCTGCTACTTGAGAGGGTCTACGTGGTCTGGTGCTCAGAGCACGGATCTGGGCTTTGGCCCCCTCCTCTTACACGTTTCATTTTCAATTGCCTGCCCAGTGCTGCTCCCTGCTTTGGCTTGGATTTTGGGTGTACCCCATGAGTGTGCCCCAAAAGTCTACTGAACTGTTTGTTACTGGGTGGCAGAGCGGGGCGGAAAGGCGCAGATACTTGGGGTTTGACCTTGAAAGATTGTGTCAACTTGTTGCAACTGGGGAATGTCCAGGGAATAGGTTTTAGGCATAGCGTTGCCCAACTGTGGGCCAGGTGTGAGGGAGGGGCACCCAAGCTGGGGTGGGGAGGCCCAACTGGCGGCTTGGAGTAATTAAAGGAAGGAAGAAGAAACATCGTTGCAACTTCTTGGAAAAGCACTAGCCTTGCCTGAGTCTCCAGACCTCCCTTGGCTCCTGCCGCTCTTGATTTCTGTCTGCATTGACGTGAGCAGTTCTCCAGCTTCCGTCTTCCACGGTCACTAGATGTTTATGAACGCACTGTGTGAGACTTTCTGAAACTGTGAGCTAAATAAATCTTTCTACCTCAAATTGTGAATGTTGGGTGTTTTGTCACAGTAACTAAGACATCCGTGCCTCTAATGACTGTACCTGTCAGGTTTCGTGGTGCTCCCATGGCTCACTTTTGCAGAAACTCCTCCCTCACCAATCTGTTACACTCCATCTTATTTGTGATAACAAATCACACCCAGACAGATGTGTCCAAATTTTGATATGCTGGGTGTTCCATTTCTTTCAGGCAGATTATTATATATTTTTCTATGTATGTATGTATGTATGTATGTATGTATGTATGTATGTATGTATTTGTTTTTGAGAAAAGGTCTCTACAGACCAGCTGGTTCTGAAATCACTGAGTAGGCCACCATGGTCTAGAACTCAGGGCAAACCTCCTGCCCCAGCCTCCTGAGTGCTGGGATTACAGATGTGTCCTGCTGTGTCCAGGTATTATGTAGCGCTGGAGAATCAAACCTCTTGCTTCCTAGGCAACCACTCTAATCATTGAGCTACTCCCCTAGCCAGATTATTGTATTTCATTATTTCACTTTTTGGTTGGCCTGATCAAGGTATTGGGGACACAAGAAGATAAAGAATTCTTGTTTTAGCCTGGGTGTTATTGGTTCAGCTGTGGACATAGCAACAGGATAGTGCAAGTACACGAGGTGGCACACGCCATGAGCGACACAAGCAGGGCTCCTCCCGAGGGTGCGGGCGCTGGCCTGGCACCTGGAGAAGAGCCATGGGAAGTGAACTCTGAAGGCAGACAGACGAAATGACACGATGAAATCATGTTCAGGAAAGAGTAAGGACTTCAGCGGAGCCGGAAAAGACAATCGGAAGGTAGACCTAAAAGAGCTTTGGAGAGACTCAGGAGAATCGGTAAACCTAGCTGTGCATTTGTATGACAGGGTTGAAAAATGAACATTTCCAAGGATAACTCTGAGGTTTGGACTTCAAAGTATGCTAATCAAGACAGAGAATATTTAATTCTGAATACAGTGAGCTGTTGAGTGGGTTTGTGAAGCTTCTCTTCAGGTATTGCTGCAGCTACTAAAATCCCAGTGTGAGATCCAGGAGTGTGGTGTGGAGCCATTCAGAGAGCCAGGTGGTTGCCGGCCCTACCTGGACACCTGGCACCTCAGAGCACCCTGAGGACTAAGGAGCATGCTCCAACACATTTACTCCACAGCAATTTTAAAGGTGTAAATAGACCTTTTTTTTTTTTTTGCTGCAGGAGTTATATTAAAGGAAAATATAATTGAGAAAGTTCCAATATACATACTCTTCCTAGTGAAGTGTAATTGAATAAAGAAATTTACTTAAATATTCTTTAGAAGGAAGGAAAATAAAGGAATCAGAACAATTCATAGTAAATACGCTCCCCTAAAATTCTTCGTCCTTATTTTTACAGACACCAGATCAAATAAAAACTGGGGAATACTTTAGTGACTGTGGCCTTGATCTTCCTGGTTATTGAAATATAAAAGAATCACCCGTGGCCCCACAGAAGACTCAAAAGGGCTCTCCTCCTGTTACAGGGGCCCTCACCTACCCAACCTCTGTAGATAAGCTCCATAACACTTAAGCGGAGTCTTCCCATTTTTTAAAGATTCATCAATTTGATTCTATCAAATTCAACAGCAACTGTGTTTCAGAGTAGAATAACTGGTATTTTTAGTAATAATACTGCTCTGCTATTTGGTCATGTGTATTCATTTAGTCAACAAAATTCATCATGTGTTTTGGCTGGTGTTTTATATGCCAATAAGATGCTTACTAAAAAATCAATGATGTTCGTTTAAGGCTTACATTATATGGTCAATTAATGATTCCCTTTCAATGTACATGTTCTGTAAAGTAGCCATTTGGTTAGAAATCCTGCATCCTGTTCCTTTGTGTCTGTTGGATTTGCATGTATTTTCAGGTAATCAAATGAAAATTATATCACACCAAGAGAAGTGGCTTAAAAACTACAGAATGTATTCTATGTGTGTCAGGTGATTTAAGGTTTTCCAAACAGTGTTCAGAGATTCCATTTATGAGCCCAAATTCCAAGCGAAAACTTAGAAAACACTTCCCTGAGGTAAAGTGAACTTTCCCGAGACAGAAGACGTTTTTAAGGATGCCAGTTTGCCCACTGTATGGCCCAAGTGTTTATTCAGCTGAGGCTTGGATGAAAGCCACCACATCAGTGTCACAGTCTCTCAGCACATGTGAGGGAAATACATGTGATACATAGCAAATTAGGTGTCATGCTCTGAGAAGGGAGGAATGGGATTGATTTGCCACTTTTAGCAATGCTCTTTTACTGTCAGCTGTGGCTTTGAGAAAAGCATTAGAGATTCTTGTCACAGATGTTTCTTTCATAAACTGTTGTGGGAGAATGACATTGTGCAAAAATGGTTTACCACTCTTCTTTCTTCTCTTGGGGAAACAAAGTACGCTTGCAATTCCAGCCAAATGGCCTCGAGGAGCGCTCTCCATTTATACCACAATAGCATGAAGGATCGTGCCATTTACAAAGTTGATTTTAGAACTTTGTTGGCAAATGCAGTGCTGAGGTATTTATTCAGCATATGTGCTTTTGAGGAGGCTTTGTGAGACTTTTTTGGAGGAGGGTAGAAACCAGATCATTGACATTTAAAATGGAAATTTAAAAACATTTGCATAATTTTTACTGAATGGTTCACAACCAATCACAGTAGTTAGTCATTTTAGTATATTGTTCTACATCCAAATAGCTGAATTACGTTAAATTTTTTTCTACCTCGATCATTCTGTACAGAAGATGATGACATTTTTCAAGAGTGATAATGTTTGTGTGAGAAAACATGCTTAATAGAATGATTTGATCATTTTAAAATTAAAGGATGCGAACTACTCATCCCCTGCGAATTTTAATTTATCACTTTTTTTGGGCGTAACTTTCACCAAGAATTTGGTAAGTAAATGTAAGCATTCTGTACCTAAGTATTTTTCCCGCCGAACAAAAATACAGTTACTATAGCAACTGCAACATCACATGGGAATCTAAGAACTAGAAAGACTATTTTACAAAAAGCAGGCTATCTATGTGTCACATTAATTTTTCTACTTTTCTAAGAGTCAAAAATTTTCTTTTGCTGTGGTGTGGATATTCAGTTTTTAACTATTTCACTATAGGTTACTTTTGTTGCTCTAAACTGACTACAGAATTCTCTGGTTTGAAATACTGGTATATGTGCATGCATATATATACATATCTGTAGAATGCTGCTTAGCATCTTAGATGTTAAAGAATAAAATAGGAGAATGGCCTGATTTAGGTAATTGGCTTATTATAAACTAATATATATATATATATATATATATATATATATATATATATATATATATATATCTTTTTATAGCACTGGGAATGGAACCCAGGGTATCCACGCTGAGTTACATCTCCAGTTACTTTTTATTTTTCTATCTTTTAAACTTCCAAGGTTGGTCTCTTGCCTCAGTCTTCCATGGTTCTGGAATTCGGAGTGTGCACCACCAGTACAAGCTGCCTTCATTGTCTTAATGAGTAAGAGAAGTAAATTTTGTTAGGATATTTCTATGGCTTGTACCCTATAGTGTGTGTGTGTGTGTGTGTGTGTGTGTGTGTGTGTGTGTGTGTGTCCACCCCCAAATCCTGATGTTATTTGCAGCCCTGTGCTCTGCTGGGAAGAGGAGCCATGCTTTGAGATGCAATGCTTGAGGCTTGACCTGAAAGGATTGCTTCAACTTGTTGGGGGGCGGTGGGAGGGTTGCCGGCAGACAGAGATTTTAGGTTTATGTTATTGACTTGTGGCCAGAAAGTGAGGGCTGGGTCCTCACCCTGGACGTGGGCTGCCCAACCACCAGCTCGAACTAAGTAAAGGAAAGAAGAAGAAACATTGTTATGGCTTTCTCCTGGGAGAGGTCTGGCCTCGCCTCAGACTCCAGACCTACACTGTATTTGGTTCACTTGGCTGTACTTGGCATCTTGTCCGCAGTGGTGTGAGCAGCTCTCCGACCTTGGCCTGGTGTTTCCACTGTGGCTGGCTGCTTGTGTGAGACCATCTGAAACTGTGAGCAAACAGAATCTTTCCTCTCTTGAGTTGGGTATTTTGTCTCAGCGATGCATTAAGTTGCTGAGACAGGCACTCATGTTTGTTGATTGGAACACTTTCATATTCTTTTCTAAGCTGCAAATATAAATTTTTAAAGGGTTATATTGACAGACTTTTATTCCTTGTACTGAAAAGGAGCTTAAATTTTCTTTGAGTGCAAACAAGTAAAAAACAGATGATAAAATTTATATTTGATATAATTTTCAAAGTTGAATTTTCCTAAATTGTAAAGAAAAAAAATATAGCAATTATTCTTTCCGTTCTGAGTTTTGGACAATAAAATGGCTACTTTTTTTTTTTTTTTCTTTTTGGAGGCAAGGTTTCCCTCTGAGATTCAGGCTGGTCTTGAATTCACTATGTAGCCCAGAGTAGCATCAAACACATGTCAATCTTCCTGCCTCAGTCTCCTGAGTGCGAGGATGACAGGCATATGCCACCATGCCCACTTCTACCGTGCTGGGAAAGCAAACCCAGGGCTTTGAGTTAGCTAGGCAAGGTCTTTAGCCACTGAGCTATTCCTCCAGCTTCTTGTTTTTCTCATCTCCTCTCCTCTTCTCCTCTTTCTCCCCTTCCCCTCCCTTCCTCTTTCTTTCCCTCCCCTCCCCTCCTCCTCTCTTCTTTAATTTTCTCTTTCTTTCTGGGTTGGCTTCTACGGGGCAAGAGTTAAGAATATTAGGGTTATTTTTCAAAATCTTATTTCTGCAACTGTGACTTTTGTGAAACAGGCTTTGGTAATTTTTCTAGTTAACAGGCTGATTTCACCAGCATAGGAGTTGCCTCATTTGAAGAAATAAATGAAGTGACTCTATAAATTCTAGATCCACATGGTTTAAGATGTCACTTTAAAACTGGAGGTTACCAAGCACAAACGACTGACTACAGATGGGTGTCCCTCTTACGAAATGCATGAAAATAATGACAAACAAAGGTCCCAACATGAATGGCAGGGTAGAAAGAGGGGTAATGGTCATATAGGAAAGGGGTGAACCTTTGAAAAAGGGGTGGACATAGACAGTCATTAATCCCCCAAACCTCGTGGTTCTAATGTGTGGCAGAATTTGGAATCCATGTATTTTAGAAAATCTTAACTTTATGTCATGTGAATTTTTTTACCACAATAAAATTATAAAAAGAAAACTGGAGGTCACTAAGGAGAGACTGAGAGGATGTTTAGATTCATGTACATTTCATGAGAGGGGCTGTAGTACTTTACAAACTGACATTGTTGGACACAGAGGTATTTTGGGGGAATATGGTAAGGGGAGACAAGGCTGAATGTAAACAAGAGGTTGTGTCTGATGAAAAATATCTCATAGGTTGAAAAATTTTCCAAAATGAAAAAAACTTGGGTGATTATAAAAATATTATTTGAATTGCATTTATGTGCATATTATTTCTGAAATATGTTGATTTCTTGTGCAAAACTATAGACCTACAATTTAATTTATATTTTTTTGGCTTCTGCACCAATAATGATTCACACTCAATAACTTGTCTTTTAGAGGGTAATACTTACCATCATCTTTAGCATCAGTAAGGAATTTGTTTGATTTAGTTACATTGGTAAAGGACCTGGCTTAGAAGTGGATGGATTCTTTTGAACAATCTACCTTCTTCCTCTTCTCTATCTAAAAGACAAAGCAAGATAGCTTAAGAAATTCACATTTAATCCTCTGATCAAGTACTTCTGATTAAGTAGTTTTTGTTTGCAAAAAATCCTGGGCTTAATTTTCACTAGAATGAATGATAACATAGCCAGAAATTTTGCCTGGTTTTCTTACTCCTGATAGAATTTGCCAGGAAATTTTGAGTACCTGTGAGAAACCTTGTGTAAATTCCTGTTTCATGCAGTGGTAAAAATGAAAGTGACTTTGCTCAAGGCTCTCTCCTTTCACTATAATGTGGATGAACATCTGATTGCATTTTCAGGTGTGGGTACTCTCAGAATTGTGAATCATCTAAATTTCCCTTAGATCCTCAATTCGTTAGTTTTTCTTTCCTCTTTTTAACATTTATTTATTTACTTATGTATTTATTTATTTTGTATTACTGAGATTTGAGCTTGAGATCTTCACATTAAGCTATAATCAGAGCCCATTTTTTATTGCCCAGGCTGGGCAATAAAACTCATTGGCGGATATTTTGGCACCTTCCACGATTTACCTATTGTTAGGTGTGCTGCTATAAACATGAGTATGCGTGTATCTCACTATACGCTGTTTTAAAATTTTTGGAATGATATGAAAAAGAAGCATTTCTGTACCAAACAGAATGTCTCCTTTCGGTTTCTAGAGTACTCTCCAAACTGCTTTCCATCAGCAATGTGTCAGGTGACTGTCCCACCAACGACGTAAATGTTCTTTCCCCTGCCACCTTCACCAGCATCTCTTGCTATTTCAGTTCTTGATGTAAGCCATTCTCACTGGGAAAGGTGGTGTCGAGTTCGCAGTTCTCTAATGGCTAAGGTTGTTAAACTTTTTTTCATGTACTTGCTGGGCATCTGTACCTCTTCCTCTGAGAACTGTCTATTCATTTCACTTGCCCAATTTTCATTAGGTCTTTGATAGTGAGGGGTCTTTTTTTCTTTACTTCTTTTATATTCTATTTCTATTTTATATTCTATTTCTTTTATATTATATTGAGCTCTGGGATTACAGGCCTGAGCCACCAGGCCCAGCTCCTCCAAATTGCTCCATGGGTCTTTGTGTGTATGCACATGCATGCACACACGTGAGAATGGCAAAACTAATATGTAGAGTGAAGGTATGTGCTGGCCCCTGCAAAAGTATCTGACAAAGGTCATGGCCCTGATACTGAGCTTCTTACCTCACTGCTGGGAGTCACACAGATATATTCTAGTTATTAACCTCCTGTCCAAGGTGTAGGTGGCATTTTTTTCCCCATTCTGTCGGTTCTTTCTCTACTCTGTTAATTGCTTCCTTTGTCATGTAGAAGCCTCTGACCCTTCTGGCAGAAGGGGTAAAATCCTTGACGATATACGCATGGCCAATGACTTTCTCAATCGGACGCCTGGTACAAAGAAAGTAACTCCCAGAATTGACACACGGGATTATATGAAATTAGAAAGTGACTATGGCTGTGTTTCCTAGCTGCCTTATCTGAACCGTTCCAGACAGTTCGTGATAATAAGCTGACGCTGCAGGTTGCCAAGACATTCCTGGCCCACTAACCAACTCACTATTTTCTGACTACCTTGTATGTAGTTTCCTAGTTGCATGATGTACTTAAGTAGTGCATGATACCACAAAAGTGGCTCAGTATGGCCCAAGCTGCCCATGAGTGGACTATGACTTTCTGAAACTGTGAACTAAAGTGTATTTTCCTCCCTTAATTTGTACATGTTGGATATTATGTCACAGCAACAAAAAATTAACTGAGATAATATTGCCACTTGCATAATTCTTCTTGCTTGTCACTTTGTCTGGAAGATTTTTAGGCATTATTTCAACACTCACACAAGAGATTTTCACCCGGGGAACAGGGGTGCTGAAAGAATGTCAGCATCCAAAAATATTTCTTACAGACAAATGGTGACCAGTAAATATTTCTGTAATCATGAGTGGGTCAAAGGCCCATTTGGCATTGGACACGAAGTCAGTGAAAAGCTTAACAGTGCCATGATAGGCATTCTAAAAATGGCGTGAGTGACAGGGAATCAGAATTCTTTTTCCTGTCCTGGAAAGGCAGTATCTTTACATGATAATTTTTAAAGTAAAAAAGGGAAGTAACATAATGTCACAAATAAAATTAAAGCCAATCTTCAGAAATATTGATTCTGTATACAAAATACACATAAATTATAGGATGTCGTAATTAAGATGATGTGGATTTCATTATTATATTCATTATAAATTTTGACATTTGTCAAAACATTTAACAAACTTTTAGTATTTGTTGGACATGAATTATTTCCCTTGTTCTTTGCTACCATTCCTCGTAATTGTTGGCAATTAAATGAGGATGTCTTTTCCTAACAGCAAAAATTCTATCTGGGGATTTCCCTCTGAGAAGAAATGGTGTTGGTGGTGATTGCCAGGTACGTTTGTGTGGTCAGTGTCTTAGTTACTTTTCTGTCACTGTAACTCAGTACTCGACATGCACAACTTAGGCAGGAAAGATTTATTGTAGCTTACAGTTCCAGAAGACCACAGTCCATTAATCGGTGGATGGCAGGAAAATGGTGGAAGCACATGCCAGGGCTGGAATGGGGGCAGGGCCAGAGCTCCAGCCCCAGAGATCCTCACAACATTGTGGTACAGAGAGAACCTGGGGGTGGGGCATAACCAGCATAAGCCCCTCCAGGTCAAGCCCCAAGCATCCTCCCCTTCCAGCCAGCCCCCCTGTCAACCCTACACAGTATCCATAGGAACATGGGGCTTCTGGGGGACACTCCAGATCCAAACCACCACAGTCAGTTCCCAAAAGAGGGTGAAAAGAAATCATGGCCACAGCTTCCAGTCTTGGCACGTCTACATCCTTCCTTAGAAATAGAGAAGGTAGGGGTGTTGCATTCCCAGGAGTTTTTGTTTCTGTGAATTTCATAAAATTCTGGATGTGGAAGAGAATGAGGCCTGACATTGCTCAAGTCTCAATAATAATTTGTAAATTGTGAAAATTTGGATGGGAACCCATGATAGAAATGGTGAAGGGGATGGGTTAACTATCAGACTTTAAATTCTTTAGAAGTCCTGTGTATTCTACATATACCTGAAGTATTAATAGTTTTGTTTTGATACACAAAAATGAGGGCCAAACGTTATCAAAATATAGATAAATTTCACCTTAAATCACTGCTCTATTAATACACCTTATAATGAAAACTACCTATTTATCTTAGCTAGGGGAAATGGTCAATAAATTTCCACCAGGAAACATTTTGTCAAATAGACTTCTGAGAAGACAATCTAGCTAGCAGGACTTAAAATGGCTAAGGGTGAGATGATTCCCTGATGAGGTTAAATTTTCTCTTGGCTAATCTTGATAAACAATATTCCTTATGGAATGAAAGAGTTTTGGAAGAGCTCAAAGCGGCAACAAAGAATACAAACAACTTTAAGTTCAGTTTTTAATTCATCTGATGCTTAGTCAAGAGACTGCAAGGATCTAAGCCTTTTCAAGACAAGGTAAAAATATTTGCCATTGGAATTTTCCTCTTTAATAAAAACTATCGGGTATATACTTTTACAAATGCTGAACATGAAGTACATAAAGTTGGAATCTTTGAAATCTGTTTCTTCCAATAGAAAAGTCCACATGACATCCAATAAAACCTCTTGGCTTAGCCAACATTTGGTCAGATTTGGGCAAGTAGTGTTTTCCCTGAGTGGAATTAGAAGCATTCAAATTACAGTAATTTATTAGAATTTGATCTTATAAGACACACAAAACCATTTCCCAGTGCTACGTTTGTTTCCACGATGTCTTTGCCAACTGTGCATCATAAATTTATAAAGCAAAAGCAGGATTCTGCCTAGAAATGGTTACATGGCCCCTAAATAGGTCTGATATTTTTGGAACCACTGGGACATAACTTTGGAAGACAGTTTTCTAATCTTATTCTGGGTAACTAAACCAATGTTCACGGAAAGGACAAACTATCCTATGTACATGATACAACAAAGCATTCATTATGCAAATGGAATTAGGGAAATGATTCCCTTCTATTCTTCAGGTACATGCCAAAAAAGTAAGACTTGGCTTTTTTTTCCTGTTTTTAATTGACGTAAAAGTTTACATATTTATAGGATAATGTGTGGTCTGGTACATTGCAAACATGGTGTAATGTTCAGAGTGAGTACATCTCTTCAAAGATTTGTCATTATCTTGAGAAAATAGAAAATATTCAAATCTATTCTTCTAGTTTACTACGCAGTATGTGGTTTCCTTTCTTTCTTCCTTCCTTCCTTCTTTTCTTCTTTCTTTCTTTCTTTCTTTCTTTCTTTCTTTCTTTCTTTCATTCTTTTTTGAGGCACACTGTCACGCTATAGTCCAAGGGGGTCCTGAATTCTCTATGTAGCCCAGGCTGACCTCGAACTCAATGGCAATCTTTCTGCCTTAGCCTGTCAATTGCTGGAATTATGGGCGTGTGTCCCCATGCCGGACTTTGTAGTTTGCTTTCTGCGGATACACAGTTGTAAAGTGTCAGTAGCGCTCCCGCCCATCTGTAATTTGGTCTATTCGTCAACCTTTCCCCATCTCTTTTGTCTCCTTCAATGCCTGGCCTCTACTTTCAGCTTCTGGGAGATCAACTTTCTAGATTTCCCTAATGAGGGAGATCATGTGGTACTTGTCTTTCTGTGACTGGCTTACTTCAGTTTATTTAATGATCTGCGATTCAATTGAAGCTGTTGCAAGTGATGGAATTTTATTCCTTTTATAAATGAATCATACTCCACACACATGTACCTTATTTTCTTTGTCTGTTCTTAGGTTGATGGACCCTTAGGCTGTGTCCACTTTTTTGGACACTGCCCATAGTGCTACAACAAGAGAATGGCTTTCTCATAAAATATAAAGCTTCACTGTATGTGAGGAGAATTTCATGCTGGAAAAACTTCTTCCCATTGTGCTGGGAGTGTAGCTCAGTGGTAGAGCATTTGCCTATCAAGAGTGAGGTCCCCAGCACTGGTAAAAGTGTAAACAAAAGCAGAAGCAAAATAAAAAACAACCAAAACAATATCTTTCCTCAAAATCTCACAGACTTGGCCAGATTTTTGTTTTCTTATTTACACACTTGCATTTGATTTGGTTTCACTTTTTATCTACTATAAAAAAAATTGCTGTGAGCACTGGCAATAGCTGCGCAACTTAGTAATCATAGAATTATTCATTTAAGTGAGTAAATTTGATTATTTGTAAAAAACGATTCAATATAAAATTTAACATCTTAAATATAAATTACACCAATCTAGTTGCTCATTTCTCAGCTGTCAAGTGTACATGCATACTATGTTATGTTACAGTCCTTACAAATACTTCATATTTCACCACTGGAGACTCAGGTTTTGGTCTATAAGTTTTACAAAATTTAAAAAAATACCATTGAGAGAGATAGCGCATAAAAATACTTTGCGGAGAGAGGGAAAAAAGTCTATGCTTTGCGGGTGAATTAAAAGCACATAATTACAAGTAATCCAGGGGATATCTTTGAAGCATGCTAGTCTGAATAGCACACTAAAGAGACAGAACAAAATTCAGAGGAGGGAGATTTCTCAGAAGAGGAGAGGCAGGCTGGGTACTATCAAAGAAGTCCTAGAACAACAGAAAAACTCTGAAACTCTAGGGAGATTCATCAGTCTCGTGTAGAAAAGGTTCATGGAGCTGGGCATGGTGGTGTATGTCTGCAATTCTACCATACTGAGGAGCTGAGGCAATAGGATCACAGGTTTGAACCTAGCCTGGGCAAATTAGTGAGTTAAAGAGGTCCTATACCAAAATATCACACACACACACACACACACACACACACACACACACACACACACACAGGACTGGGATGTAGTTCAGTATGAAGGCCTCAGATTCAATCCTTAGTGCCACCAAGAAAAAAAACCTGGAAGAATAGTGATAATAACTTATAAATATTTCCAAAAATGGTTATATATATAAATAGTAATTTCTACATATACAAGTATTTACAAAAAATATTAATAGAAATTTGCAATGAACCAGCGAGATCCGCTAATCTAGCGGTGATAGCCAAATTCATCAACTCATAGAAAGTAGCATTTTAGGACAAGCCAGCTTTTGAGTAATCTTAGAAAAAAAGGTTATAGTATTTCTCAATGCAGAGGAATATCTAGGCACATTTTCAAGTTGTATATTAAGTCCTTGGATTTCTAAGGATTTTGAGAATGAGGCAGATATTCCACAAAGTAATTCTTACAGCTTTGTAGTGGCGTACGTTTCTAATACAAGTGTTTCCAATGGCATTTGGCAATGCTGATTTTTAGAGTAAATGTTCCTGATGACACCGATTTCTCAATGATAACGTTAACTTCTTTATCACCACAGAGTACAGTAAGAATATTTGTCCAAAGAACAAAACCAGTCACCTTTATTATTTAGCTGCAAACCTAGAGGCCACCGGGCAACTCTTTTCTTATATTTGTGCACGATCTCAGGATACTGATTAGTAATTTCGAATCAGGCACGAAAGATCATAGTGGATAGAAAACTGCTTATATGCCAGTTTCCTTGTTACTGTTGCACTGGAGCTAAACGAGGAAGGATCCCATCAAAGAGCAGGGAAGAAATGTCTCTCTACTCCCGAAGGCCTGCAAAGTCCCACAGACGTTACCAAAATATTTTGTAGATTTGCATTTTTAAGTTAAAAATATGAAAAAGTTGAATGAATTAAATAGTTCTTCAAGAGTAAGAAAAATTCAATTTCATTGCTCAGCGTGTGATATTTTCCTTCTGTGTTTCCAATTATGTTGGTAAAGTAGATGTTCGTGTCTTTTTAGTACTAAAACTTAGTAGTGTACACAGAAAGAAGAATCATAAAAGAAGAATTCAGCCTTCAGTGGTTATAGTTTTAAAATTACCAATAACCTTTTCCTCATTTTTAAATCAGTAACCTATTTTTTTCATTTATTTTATGAAAAGGTAACATTTCAGATAAAATTTCTCCATTGTCCATGAGGAATAGGGACTATATCTAACCATAGGGACATTTTATAGTAGCCTTTTTATCTCTTATCTCAAAGATTGTTTGAGGGACATTTCAAAAGGCTAAGTAAGTATAATGTGTTGAAATATTTATCCAAGGTTTATTAAGAACTCTTCTGGAACATCACAGTATGCCAAGAAGACTACCGTAGAAACACCAACTTTCCCTGAAGATTTCCAGTAATGTATGAATCACTGTACTTCATTTGTGCAACAACTGGAAAGTTCTTTTGTATTTTGTGATAAATCCTACCATGGAAATGTGTCTAACCTCTTCAGCTATTAATTTTAAGAGTCTTCTTGGTGTCTAATCTTTTACTGACTTCCTTCTATATCTTTTAGTGAGGTAATAATGAATCACAGCAATGTTAGTGACCCAACAACAAGTCAGGTATTGGCATACAGTGAAAAGCAATTTAGATCAACCACTATGCCAGCATTAATAGCATGAACGCAACCTTCAGTATTTATATAATCAAAGAGAAGCCAATTATTAACATGTCATAATAACCCATTAAATACTACAACTATTTCCTTCACATAACACATGTGGTCTACAATATTATACTAAGAGAGCTACCCAGACAAGCTAAATACTGGCTTTGCAAAAAGGTATACTAAAAGCAACACCATAACCATTAATAATAAAAATAAATATGTATTAATTGTTTAGGCTAAACTAAGTAGCTAAAAGTTATCACTCTTAATAAACTCTAACCACTATGCAACCATTTGCAGTAGTAAATGCATCAACATATTGATATAATTTAGGAATACTGACATAGTATGTTATATCATTTTATTGACATGACAATTACTGACATATTATAATAGCCTAAATACTAACATCTATGTCACTCTTAACCTTAGAAATGTGATCAATACTATTGATAGAGGAATCTAGACAAACCGAAGACTAACTTAGCAGAGATCTACTAAGGCAACCTTCTATTGTCATTAATGGTAGAAAGTAAGCCTGCATCAATCCTATGTGTAACTAAACAGAAAATGTTAATAAATCTTAGGGGCTACACTAAATAGTTGATATAAATTATTGCTCTGTAGCCTTTAAAGGTAGGTTTATTAATTTATAGAAAGTAAAATTTTCCTTTTAGGATATTTCAAAGATTTTTTCTTGATCCCGGAAATTAAACCTGGGGCCTCACGTAGACTGAACCTTCTTCTACCCTCTGAGCTGTACATCTAACCCCTCAGTGAGTTTCTCAGTGCTTGGGCGCTCACACACAGGTATCCACTGCCACAGCCACCATATGGGTCATCCCCATCACCCAAACAAGTTGCCCGGAGCCCTTTTGAATTCTACCCTCTGAGAGCCATTAACCCGATTTCTGTTCCTGTGTTTTTTCCTTTGTCAGAAGGAGAAATTCATACGAGACCTATGTACCGTCCTTGTTTTCTGGCTTACTCATTTAGGTCCAATGATCGTGAGACCTTTTCTTACTGTTGCATTTACATGAGGTTTGTTCATTTTTGCTACCGAGTAGTATTTCATTAAGGGAAATGCACTTGATGGTACATTAAATAATTTATTTTAACAACTGAAGGACAACTAATGGACATTTGAGTTGATTGTAGTTTTAATATGAATACAAGTATGAAAATTACTTATACATCTCTTTGTGGATGTATGTTTTCATTTTTCTTGGAAATAAATTAGCCTGTTTAGGAGTGCGATTGCTAGGCTGTTTATTGGACATTGAATATTACAGGGAACTGGCACAGCGCTCCCAGAGCTGCTTCCTTTTGCGGTTTCACTAGCAGTGTATCCCACTGCCAGTTGCTGTGTATACTCACAACCGAGGTGCTGGTAGATGATCAACTTTTTGAAATAATAACTTTAGTCATTCTAGCATGTATGTAGTGTTATCTCAGCAAAGGGTTAGTTTGCATCATCTAATAACTTCAAGTTAGACATATTTATGTACTTATTTTTCCATGAATTATTTCTTAATTGATAAAATATCTTTTTTGGCAGGGAGAAGTTGTTTTTTTTTTTTCTTATTATTGAATCTTAAGGCTCTTTGGTCTTCTAGATACACACCTTTATTACATATGTAGTTTGCACAATTTTTCTATTTAACATTTGTCTTTTTACCTTCTTGAGAGTATCCCATGAAGAGTAGAAATCTTAAATTTTAACTTAATTTTGATGAAGTGTTAACATCTTTTTCATTTATGTTTCATTCTTTCTATATTCTAAGAAATGATTCCTTAATCGAATGACTCAATGGTTTTCTCTTGTATTTTCTAAGGAATTTAAAAATTGTTTTGTATTTTTGCATGAGTTTCTTGTCCATCTTAGATTACTTTATATATAATGCAAGATATGAACTATGTTTCTTTTAGAAGACATAAGACCCACGTTTTACTGTAGTGTTTGCAAGGGGGTCTAGGTACTCCTGGGTCAGTAGCCTGGGAAAATAGCAGGGTTTATTTCATTTCTTTCACTTCTCTTGATGGTAATTTTCTTTTATTTGGTGATGTTCAATCTTCTGCAATCTCTTTTTAAACATATTTTTGTCCCTTTAAAATAACTTGTTGGGGGGGGGGAATCTATAACTATATTCCTTATATTGAATGAAAGTGGGTGTTTAATCTTGATTTTAAGATACAATCTGTTTTATCTAATTTGTTTTTTGTTTGTGGTATTTGAGCCATTTATAACTGTTGTAGGGTTAGATGTAAATCTTCCATCTTACTACTTGTTTTTCATTTGTCCATATGTCTTTCATTTTTTGCATCATTTTATACCTTCCTATGGGTTGGTTCTATTTTCTTTTTCCATTCTATTGATATGTACATAAGTGTTGAGTATTTTTTCCCATTTTATTGATACATGTAAGTGCAAACTTTAAGGTTTACAATAGAGTTGAGCATTTTGTGCACATACGTATCTTGTCAAGGTGACAAGGGCTTTCCCACTCTCTTTTTGTCCCTCCCTCCTCCCTCACCCTGCCTCCCTCTTCCACTTTGTTTTTCATCTTAGTTCCGTAAGAGTTGTGAGCTGGGTCTCTCGTATCAGAGAGACCATTCGATGTTTCACCTTCTGCTTCTGACTCACTTCACTAAGCATGATGTTCTCAGGCAAATGGAAGCATTGATTATTTTGTGCACACATATATCTTGTCAAAATTATAAACCCTTCCCCTCTCCCTTTTTGACTGTCCCACACACTCTCCTTCCCAACTAGTTCCCACTATGTCCCATCATTTAGTTCTAAGAAATGACTGTATGCTGGGTTTCTCATACTGGAGAAGCCATTCGATATTTAACCTTCTGTGACTAACTCACTTCACTGAGCATGATGGTCTCAAGTTGCCTTCATTTACCTACAACAGCCTCAAAACTATCTGTATTTTCAGATGAGTAGTACTCCATCGTGCACATATACCACAATTTATATATTCATTTGTCTGTTGAAGGATATTTATAGGTGTCTTCCACATTTTAACTATTGATAGTTGTTTGAGTAGTTAGATTATGTTTCAAATCTCCTTCAATTGTATTCTTCTGTATAAATTTTATTCCACCATAAATAAAAAATTAATGAACAAACACAAAGATAGTACTCAAAACATGATAAAGCAGTGTTTTGCAACATTTTGCCCTTGGGGATGGTCTCATCTCGGCATTCAAAATGAATTTGTTGGCTTATTTCTTGGTGTTTAAAAATATTTTAGAAAGAATACAGTACTTAACAAGACGCAATTCTTGCTATCAGGAGCCCAAAGCCTAAAGAAAAATAAGACCACAAACATGATTTACAATATGACAACTTTCACAGCAGAGCTTGCAAACAGAAAACAAAGACCTTGATTCTTTTATTTATTTATTTATTTATTTGTTTTTTTGTGGAGCTAACCATTGTCATTTATTCATCAATTGGTGGCCATTGGGATTGTTTCTAAATTTTGACCATTGTAAGTAATGAAGCTATGAATATTTGAGTGTAAGTTAACTTTTACACTATTATTATTAATGTTCTTTGTTGTATTCGAATATGAAAGAACAACAGATTCAATGACATGTTAATTAGATACAATGTAGAGAATGTGTGCCTGTATTTATCGTTTGGACCACTTTTCTCCTCCCTTTTGACCTTCCTACCTCTGAGTCAAAATAAATACCGTCCCTTTGTAATTATCTTAAGTGTTTCGTTATAGAGACAGAAATATAAAAACACACCTCCAAACATCGTCGAAGACCAAAGATCTTAGTGGCAAATCTCAGATTTGGTAAGGTGCTGATTAATTGTATTTTAGAAAGATTGCTCTGGATTCAGGGTAGAATACAAATATGTTTGAGGCCTGTAACTGAGATGCTTGATTCCAGTAAAAATTTACTAATTATTATCTGTATGAACAAATTTGATAATAACAGAAGGAACATTTGAAAATTTCACCAAAGACAAACTATCTCATGAAATGCTATCAGAGTATTGATACTTTTGTGATTTGAACTATCAGGAAATTGTGTTTTCCTTCTTAAATGATGTAGGTAACAGAGTTGCAAAAATCATTATCTTTCCTACCCTACTTTGCTTTTCTTCTCTATTTTTAAAAATCATTATTTCAGAGTTGGTTAAACAATGACAAAGTTTTGGTTTGATAAACATTTATTGAATAATTGAGCTTGATTAAAATTTGTAAACACATCACCTAGTAACGAGTCAAATATGAAACTTCTTTGAATAATTTGTATGTAGAGAGCAATGATTTCTATGCTTTTGGTCATAAATGTAATTCTTCCTCTGGAAGGAAAAGTATTATCAAGGTATTAGATATATTGGTGGCTCTGAAAAGCTGAACAAAGGTTAGAATCTTCTAATGATTTTTTAAAAATACTAACGCCAAACTTCTGTTTCTAGAGATTTTGATATAATTGGCTTAGGATGAAACAAGAGCACACACACACACACACACACACACACACACACACACACGCACACACACACACACACACACGCACACACACACGCATGCACACGCACACACACACACACACACACTTTGTTAAAGTATTTCATACCTTTAGAAAAGTGTACATAAGTACATAGCATGATAAATTGTCATGAGCTGAAAACATAAATGATTCACTACTGATATTTTTTTAAAAAGAAAAGAGGAACCACAATAGTGCAATTCCTTATTTGGGGATCACGGATCTGACTGATGATCATATAGTACCATAGGATAGGACTTCAAAAAAAATGAGATGTTCTTATCAGAGTGAGATAGAAGGATGGAGGAAGGGTGGTATTGTTTGGAATGTACTCTGAAAACCTTGTGTATCTGGTTGTTGTACAATGTCTACGGAAATATGTGCTATTCGGGGGTGGAGCCTAGTTAGGAGGGTTGGATTATAGGTATGTGTTAGAGTAGGCGCATGTAGTAGTTTATGGGTGTGTGACCTGAAAGGGCAGATCACTGGGGCTTACCTTACAAAAGGTGGAACACTGTGACATGACCCGCAAGGATTTAAGCTAGCTTCGCTCTTTCTCATTTCTTTTGCTTCCTGTCCACCATACCGTGGACATCTCTTCTGTCTGCACTTCCTCCAATACCAGCCACCTGGAATGGCTGAGACCTTCAGAAAGAGTGAGCTGAAATAAATCCTTCCTTCTTTAAATTGTGAACATCAGACAGTTTGTTCCAGCAATAGAAAAGTAACTAACACAGAAATTGATACCAGAGAAGTGGGGTCTTTGTTGTAACTTTACTTAACTAGTGGTTTGGAACCCTTTGGAACTGGTTCACGGGAGAAGCCTGGAAAGTTTGAAGAAGCTAGTTAGAAAAGCCTTATAATTCTGTGAGCTAAGCTGCTGACACATTGTAGTAAGAGCTCACAAGACCAGAATGCTGATAAATGTGTAGATTTCAAAGGGAGTTTCAGAGAGGAAGGAGGGTTTTATTGGGAATTGGCCTAAAAATCCTATATTTTCTGCTTTGGAAAAAAAAGTGTGCCAAAATTTTTACCCTTGCCCTGGAATTTTGCCAGAAACTGAAGTTAAGGGTGCTGGACTCCTTTAATCTGGAAGAAGAAATTTAAAGGCAGACCAATGTCCAGGTTGTTACATGCGAAGTGTTAGTGAATTTTAGCTAGCTCTGTCATAAAAAAACTGGAAAATAGGTAGAGGAAAATGGGGAAAAATTTGCAGTTTTGCAAGAAATAGTGTGACTTCAAAGTAGGAGCAGAAGAGCGCATTGTTGTTAAAGAGATTAGCATTAAAAAGAAGTCAAGCACTCAGAATCAGTATAAAATTTAAAAAGATGCCTTGATGGGGTATCAGTTATCTCAGAGTTTAAAGGCAAAAGGTTTTGCTGTGGGAAGAATACTCAGAGGCTGTCTGTAGGGCTGAAGAGTGTTTGTCAGAGTTAAACTGCATGGAGTTCAGTGATTTGGGCCTTCAGAAGTTGCTGCACCTGTGACAAAATAGGCCCAGACTACTGTTTAAGCTAGCAGCAGACTTTGGCATCATTCGCGTGGAGCTGGTTTCACAAACACGTAGAATGCAAGAGTTGTGAGGTCATGGGGGCTTCGACCCAGGTTTCAGAAGAAGGCTTTGCAGTGTGCCACTGGGAGGGGAATTCATGAAGTTGTGAAGGATAAGTGGAAGGTGCAGTGGAGACTCCAGAGATTTGTAGATGCCAAGAGTATAAGCACCCTGTTGAGGAAGGCTAGAGGGTGTGAGTGGAGCCAGCCCAGGGGTAACGCTGTTGGGGTGGGACCACTCGTGACCCCTGGAGCTCATATCTCTCCACAGTTCACCCCAAGCTGGATCTAGAACTATTGGATTTAATGAAACTACAGGATTTAACTCTTGCCCTGCTGGGCTTAGAACCTGTTTTGTTCTATTGCATTCCACCCTCCTAGTTCCCTCTTTTGGCATGAGACTGTTTAACCTGGGTCATTGTATGTTGGATGCACTTAACTTTTCTTTGATTCTCAGAGGAACTCACAGCTGAGAGTTTGCCATATGTCTCCGAGGAGACTCTGGACTTGAACTTTTTTTAGCAGTGTTAGAACTGTTAAGACTTTGGCAACTATCAGGGAAGGACTAAATGCTTTTTGCATAAGAGGAAGATGAACATGAGCCTTTTGGGCATCAGAAACAGATGTTACGGTTTGGATCTGCAATGTCCCTCAAAAGCCAAAGAAGTGGAGCCTGGTCAGGAGGAAGAGATTACAAGCATGTGGTAGATTATGGGTATGTAGAGATTACAGACGTATGGCACGTTACTGGGCATGTGATCTGAATGGGAGGGTCACTGGGATTTAAACCAGAAGGGGCTGAACACTAAGGCTTGATCTGGAAGGGGCAGAACCTGGAAAGACACGACCTGAAAAGATGCATGCTAGCTCCATCCTTCCTTGCTCACGTGGCCACCTGTCCTCCATGCCATGAACGTCTCCTCTGCCATGTGCTTCTAGCAGTGGCAGCTGCCTATGAATGGACTGAGACTTCTTCAAACTGTTAACCAAAATAAATCTTTCCTCCCTTAAAGAGTAGATATCATGCATTCTGTCCCAAAAATGAAAAAGTAAAGACACCGAATTCAAGAGTTCTGAGATCATAGCAGCTGCCACCCAGATTTCAGAAGAAAGCCTTGGGGTGTATATTAGTTTGGGTTCTTTCAAAAGGCAGAATTTAGAGATTTTATAACAAAAAGGATCTATTAGGAAGGCTGACAAATCTCAGACTAGCGATAGTCCAAGATGGCTGCCCAGAGGTGAAGTAGATCTGTCTGGGACTGAAGGACAGCCGGTGAGGTGAGAGTCTGCTGCAGTTCTCTGTTGTTTGAAGAACAATGGTGAAGACTAGAGCCTGAAGACTGGTGACTGAAGAGCAGTGGTGGGCAGACAGGTGCAGTTTGAGACTGGAGTGAATCTGTGATGAAGATCTGCGGTGTGTGGCAAGTGGGCATCCGTATACAGTTCTGAAGGGGAGAGCTTTCCCAGGGGAGGAAGCTGTAAATATCTTCCTCATTCCTTCCTTTCATACAGTTCCAGTTCCCTGTTGGGCCTCCTATGGTGGGTGGGTGCTCATTCCTCATTGGCTGGCCCACAAATCACTCACACTCTAATCCAGGCTGGTTCTCAATTCCCAATTTAGGCCTGGTTCCCAAACACCAATCCAGGCGTGGTTCCTCATTCCCACAACTCAACATAATCTCTCCAAAGGTCACAGAAAGACAATGCATGAAGCTGTGAAGGAAGTGGGTAACGTGCAGTGGCGACTCCAGTTGGGCATCTATGTTGGGACTGAAAGAACAGAATGCAAAGTTGCAGTTTTCAGGAGCTTTGTAAATAGTGACTGAAAGAAGATTGGCAGGAAAGAAATGCAGTAGTTGTGAGAAAAAAAATGGCTCTAGTTGGTTGTAGAAAAGAATATTGGACCATGAATAGAGCAACAGTGGGTGGAATGTTGAGCTTTCCCAAAGAGAATGCGGGTTAATTTGACAGAGAAGATTATAGCTGTAGTACCAAAGTAGCCAGTGACTATATGTTACAAAGGTAAACATAAACACAATTTCTGTGTTTTTAATAATTTTGGACATTAGCGTTTCATAACTGTATTTAACAACTGAAGGAAAACTATAATTAAAATGAAATATGCTTCTACTCTGTCCTGTTCTCTTGTAATATTTTCACAGTCTTAAAGATTTTATTGGGATTTTAAAGATTTTTATCCTGAAGATTTTACATCAACTAATTCACAAAATGTTTAAAAGCTACTAAATTTAGTTCTTATTTAGGAGAAAAACTATGCAATTCTTACACTGTGTGCAATATTTTTAGATCCTCTCGCAGCATAAGAAGGAAGTTAAAATCATTATCACAAGCAAAGATAATGTTTTATTTTAGGTGTATATGTACTCTGAATATAAAATTCGTCATCATATAAATAATTAGCCCTGTCATTTAAAATGATAATTATCTCATTTACATGTCTATGACTTTTAAAATGCATCATACTACTTTAATAAATTACATTCTGGATCATATCGGTATCTCTTCAAGAAAATGAAGTTAAATCTTTGTAGTAACCAGCAACTTAATTTTCATTAGGCCAGCTATTTGGTAATTAGTCATGCACCATAAATCAAACCCCAAGTCTTCTTCTAGTTTCTTAATTGAAAATTATGATTTCTTGTCTCTCTGGTTAAAAGTACAGCAAGTGTGAGTGTGATCGATGTGGAATCTGGTACGAACAGTTTGAGATAGTCACAACTTGATAGATCATTGCCCTGGAGGAGCTTGTGATGGTGGGTAGGCAAAAATCTCCAAATTAAAGATTTGATTTTAAAATTGTACAAGTGAATATAACTCTGGCACACCAAATCCACCTGAACAGTTTGACCACTTTTTCTTCTTAAAACATCAATTAGAATTGACTTATTTGTGCCACAGACTTTGGAGAAGATATAAAGTTATTGGAAAATTCAACTTTTTGTTTGAGATAACATGTGAAAGTATTTCCCACTAATGTCATGAACAAATATTGAATTTGTTGGTATTTTAAAGTAATTTGAAAATGTTGACTAAAAACACTCTACTCATCTGACAGCTAATCTGAGAGAACAGATGGCTACCCAAGTATTGCCGCAAGTCATAAAATCATTTCAAATATGATACTGTTGAGGCTAACTAAAAGATTTTGCAAGTAATAAGGAAAATATTGCTCCATTGAATGACTGTAGGTTGTTGCCATTTTTCTTCTGACAATCTAGGAGGATTTGCAGAGAACTTTGGTCATGTTTACAGTTCTTTAGTTCAGAACAGCCACAGGGTTTTCCAGCATTCATTTCTTGTTTCCTAGTGGCCTGGCAGCCAGGGCCTGATGAGGGACACAGCAGGGAGTACTGGAAAAGGCATCATAAATTTCGATGTGTGAAGTCAAAAGAGCTGAAAAAAAATCTGGGCATAAGAATCGTGGTTGGAGTTTGAAAATCATCTGGCTAAATTTGCTCCAGAATAAATTTAGCATTTTACCAGATCCATGAGTAAAATAAAGTGGATGGCCAGAGGTGGGGACCTTGCCAATGCCTCATAAAAGTTAATGTCGATATTATTTAATCTGGAATAATCACACTATTATTATGTACTTTAGTTATACAAAGCATTCTAGATGGGACATTGCAAAAATTTTGGTTGGTTTTATGAAAATATGTAAATAAAGCTTTTTGATAAATTATGCTCTAAATTAAAATAAGAATTATAAAAGCTGGCATACTTGGGGAGATATATACCTCCTAACCATGCATTATATTTTATAATTTTAATGGATCTCACTAACTTTCAAAGAAAATCTGAATTTCATTACACGTTTATATTTAACTATCTAAAGCTTTTGACAAATTGTTAAAACTATTCAGATGATCTCATCTTTCAAATAACGGGGTGATAATTGAACTCCCTTGTGTGACTTTGAGGAGAATGTGTAGAGGAGGCTTATTCCTCGCTCTTGACTATATTGGGTTTCTGACTAAGGGGAATAACTAAAATCCATACTGATTTGCAGAGCGATGTGTACATATTTGTGTATATATGTCAAGGTATGAGACAACTTCACTAATTCACTGTGTGCCTGATCCTATTAGGAGATTGACTTATTTAGCCAGTAATGTCTTTAAAAATCATGATAACTTTCAGTATTTCAAAATCTAAAAATGTCACATAGAAACCTGGGATTCTGACTTGTTTTTAAAAGGAAAGTGAAAAATAGTGTTTTGCAAAGAAAAGCATCATCAGGAACTGGCTAGCAGTTTCTTTCTTCCATTTGTTATAGGCTCCTCCGTCTTATTTTTATTGTCCATTTGCCAGTGCTCTTGCCTTGCAATACATTTTGTAGCATATACTCTCTTCACTCATTTGTGTTATATACCATGGTGTCCGTGGGTAGGTCATGTGAAGTGAAATGTTTAGTATGCCCCGAGAGAACACTGAGTCAATTGTATCAAATACAGGGTAAATGCACTATGCTTTCTTTCTTTGGTCTCACCCACCTTTCCAAGAAAAGTGAGCTTGAGATCCTGGAATTCTCTAACCTATGTAGTTCTTCAATCCATGAGTGCTGCCAAGCTTTTCGAAATCTAGACAAAACTGTGAGGATCCAAGTAGACAAGGGAGTCTGCACTCACTGAAGTTACCTGAGAACTTTGAATTGCTTTTTTCTTATTACATTTATTTTGGAGTCAACAAAAACCTTAAATTGTATTTGAGTCATGGCATAAGTCAATCTTGGAACCTAGACCAGCCATTGTAGATTCCTTCAATAACCTAGTTGTCTGGTGCTCTAGAAGCTATCAGGACTACCTCCATTGCTTTGAGTTCTGCTATAATTTCTTTGTATATTTATACTTCCTCCTAACAGAACCTCTCTCATCGTAGTAGTTCAAGAAGAGATTGTTCTGATGTTTCACTTGAGATGGGGCTCTGATCCCAACAGGTAATTTGATAGGGCCTGTTTGATTCGATCTTTGAGGATGTGTAACTGAAACATGCAGATAGAGTCGTTCAGTTATGAGGAACCCAACTAGATGGTCTTGTGTATCTAAAGCTGATGTTGCTATTTGGCAGAAAGCATTGACCTATGCACGTGAGACAAAACTGGCAATGTAGAGAAGGACAAAGATAAATCGCAGTGTGATCCAGATGTCTTTCCAGTAATTGTATTCCAGGAGATTTCCTGTGATCAACTTTCATTTGACTTGCAACTAAATAACATCTAATTCGATAGATACCCTGAGATAGATTTTATAAAGGCAGTCACTAGATTAGAGGTATGTGGTGCATCTTTATGAGATTCTCCATATGCACCTACACTTAAAGTGTGCCTTAGAAAACTGGAAAGCACTGGCACTCCCACATGAGAGTGCAGGACAACCACCATTTGCAAGGAACATACGTCTGGGGAAGTGAATGTGGAATTGTTACATGACTATTAAGGCACTGTATGCTGAATATTCTCCCTGATAAGTACTTTCAGATATTCACAAATTGTAAAGATTTATTTTCCCAATATTTTTCTCATGATGAAAATTGTATGAATACTCTTGTAATTTCCAAGGTCTACCTGTATATTTATTACTACTAAAAATAATCCAAGCCTTTTACTTAAATATAGTATGCTAAAATATATTTCTCAGCCACCATCATTGCCTTGACTTCAATGACAAACATATAAAACTTATCAGCTATTAGACAAAGAGCGTGAGAGGAGAAGTAACAGAGAAGACCCCTGTGGACACTTAGAAGGTAGGAGGCAGATGGAAGGGGCTAACCGATGCCGAAGCGCAGGCAGTGACTAGGCCTGCCTGCTTACAGAGGGAGAGAGCCAGTAGGCCACCTGGCCCTGCAGAAACTTGGCAAGGTTCAACATTTAGAGGACCCAGAAGTCACAAAAAATTGACAAGACTTAAAGGTCAAAGCACAAGGGAGAGAGTGAATGAGAAACGCTACCACTCAAAGCTACATCACTTCACTTGGCCACCAGATTCCTGGAAGCCAGGCTAAGAGTCACCAAGGAGATTGACTACAGCTGCAAAATTCCACCCACGCATACACGTACTTAAAGATGTTAAAACAGCAACAAAGTTGGCCACACTCACTCTTAAGTTCTTCCTGTGTAAACATGGCTTCCAGTCAAGGTTTTTTGTGACTCACTTTTAGATAAACGTGAAGAGCTGAGAAACTGTGGACAACTTAGAAAAGCTTTAGGATGTAACATTAAACCAAAACAAATAGAAAGTATTCTATAAAGAGATACAATTCAGGGAACAAAAGAAACCAAAACCTAGCTAGTTTCATTAAGGAGAAAAAAAACTACTGCTCCCATAAAACAAGAACAGAATATTAAAGGGTGAACTGCTCTTAAAAATAACTTTTGGGAATAAATGTCAAGTTAGACATATGAGTAGAAATGTTGGAAGACAGAGTAGGGAAAATCTTAAAAGTAGTTTTAAAATGAAACAAAAATGAACATTAGAAATGAAAAGAAAAGTAGGAGATAAACCAGGAAGCCCAACATCCATACGAATATGCTACAGAAGGAACAGAGAAGGACGTAAATACAAGAAAGCCTTCCAGAGCTGAAGGATGTGGCTCAACACATTGGAAATATTTATCAAATTTAGTAAAGTAATTTTGAAGTAATATTCTGTCTGTAGCCCAACTCTGGACAAGTGAGGATAAAATATGTGTATAGCTATAAAGTTTGAACACATCTTCTAGGTACTTATTATCAATAAACATTTGCTGTTCTGCTAGAAGTCAATCAAGGAAAAGGGAAATGAGCACTGAGTTTGGTCAAAAGGGAGGCACAGGTAAGGTCCAAAGGAAGAGCTAGGCAATCAGGTCCAGGGAAGTTAGATCAGGTTTCAAGTGAGGTCAAGGATCGATGAGGATTTATAAGGAAAAGTAATGTCGAATCGACTTTACTCATTTTGGCGATGTGGAAAAGTGTGTCAAAGTAAACATGAACTTCAGTTGGAAAGTTTAAGAGGAATCAGCTACAGGCGAATGTACACCCAACAAAATAATGTATTCACTTCAAGAAACAAATATCGACTCTGAAACATAACAATTAATTCAAGAAAGCAAAAATACTGATAGCGTGTTTGACAATCATTTGACCCAGCAAGGAACAGTACTTATGTAACCCGAAGTGTATAGATCTTAAAAAGTATGTAATCACAAAGAGAGGATATGGGAAGTGTTTGTGTAAGATGATACTTAACATAATGTGAAGTCAATACGCAATGCATACAATTAATAGGTCTTCAAGTATAAATGCAAGAAATGTATTTAGAAATACAGTGGCAAACAGAAATACAAAGAAAATAGCTGCTCTTGGGGGAAAATCTGGTTGGTTAGAAGATATAAGGTAGAATACTTTCTTTTGTTATTATTATTCTCATCATTTTAAGACTTTCAAAAATAAATGCATTGATTTGATAAAAGACACGTTTGATAAGCTGGTAGTCTACCAATAAAAAATTATTTTACTAAAAGGCTAAATTATTTCAGATAAAAAATGTATATGGATACTTTCTGTCTCCTCCTTATTTTTGTTAATAAGGATTAGGCATTCACTCTTTACAATTAAAAAAAATTAGCTATAATTTTAGGAATCTTTTTAAATGGCTGTTTAGTACTGTATTTTCTGAATGTACCTTGATTTATTTGATATCAGAAGCACTCTTCTAAAAATGTACTGGTCTTTTTATGGTTAGTATGTACATAAAATCTGTATAAAATTTATTTTCTGTGAAGTAAAATTCTAGTTATTTCAGAGGCATAAATTCCCCTGAATTTCAGATGAGATAACGTATATGGAACATACTTAGTTGTTTTAGCTGGGCAAAGTGGCATACACCTGTTATCCTAGGGCTCAGAGACTGAAGGAGGATCATGATTCAGAGTCCATCCTGAGGCACCTAGTGAATTTGAGAGCAGTTTGAAATACTCGACCATATGATAAACATTGTTTCACAAAACAAAACAAAACAAAAACCAATAAAACTAAAGCTCCAAACAATAATCCTAAAAGCCTGAGTTAGAAATACTGGTATAAATAAAAATAATAGAACTTAACATCCATAATATATGAGAAACTCAAAAATTAACAATAAAAACAAGTAATGCAGTTAAAATGAACGAATATTCAGTATTGACACTGCTTAAAAGGTGAAATGTACATAACTGATAAATGTATAAAAAATACTTAATTTCATTAGCTACCAGAGAAAAGCAAAGCAAAACTACGTTAAGTTTCATCACACCGTAAATAGAAAGGCTACTATTAAAAAGAAAACAGAACAAAATAAAAAATAACAAACACTGTCAGGAATGTGGACAAAAACATTTATGTACTGTTGGTGTGGTTATAAACTACTATAACCATTACAGAGAATAGTGTGGGGTTTCCCCCCAAAAAAACTAAACATAAATCTGTCATAATATGGAGGTAACGTACGTGTGGGTATATTTTTTAGAAAGTGAAATCTGTGAGAATATTTAAAAAAACAGAAAAATATGCATATGATAGAAAGGTATCAATTCATGTATGCCATATTTGCTGCAGCACTATTCAAAATGACTAACATTAAATCAGTCTCGAGGCCCCTCAACAGATGAGCAAATAAAACAATATGGTATATTTCAATAACAAAACATTATTCAGCCACAAAAGAATGAAGACTTATCAATGATAGCAAAATGAATGGAACTGGGAGTACATACATCTTAGGTAAAACAAGGAAGACATAGAAAGAGAAGAGTGACATTCTCTCTGGTATGTGAAAGTAAAAAGTCTATCTGCATGTAGATGAGTATCTAGAGGTTCTGTCTTACTTAAGTCACTTTCTCATTGCTAGGACACAATACTCAACATCTAAAATGTAAAAGCAAAGCTTTCCTTTTTTCTTTTTGGCGGCTCACAACTTCAGGTCTCAGTCCATTCACAGGCAGCTAACAGTATTGGGAGGGTACAGGAAAGCGCACAGTCAGAAAAACTGTTCATCCCCCGTGGTGGCCAGGAAACAGACAGGAATAGGGGTGCAGCTAGGAGCTGGGGGATATCCCTCCGGGCCACACAACCAGTCCACACTCCTAAATAGCAAATTAAGTCATTCATGAATTAACTGATACAGTTAACTATATGATCCAGTCACCTTTCAAATATATGAGGTTTGGAGGTTACTCTGGATCCAGACCATAGCTAGTTCAGAGAGAAAATATAAAGGAAGAATGAATTTGATTAGTACATACTTATATGTGTATTAAAATATTACAATGAATCTTATTAATATATATATATAATGAATACATATGTATAAAAAACAAAAAAATTTAAAAATGAATAAAATTTTAGCGAATACTCACATCCTGTGTTATCTTTTGTGTCAATTTGTTTCTCTGAAAAAATGAGTTAGCTGTAAAGAAAATATTATTTAGTCAAATATTAATAGTATCTTTAGTATATTAAGTAAACATACAGTATCTGAGAAAATCATGATATATTTACTTCTGAACATGGTTAATTTGATGTAGAAGTAAGTCAATTGAATAATTTAATGCTTTTATTAATATACATCTTCAGAGAGAAAATAAATGACTTCAAAAATATGAATTTAAAATATCTTAGTACAAGCTCTTGTGAAGAATTGTGAATAATGTCTTCACATAGAGTTTGTAGTATTCACTACTGCTTAATATTCTTTATTTACTTTTAAATTATTCCATTTCAGATAAGGGATTCCAAAGGTAAAAATCACAGATTATAAAGGAACATGGTTTCCTAATTTTACTAATGATAGTAAAATATAATTTTCTAACTGTAAGTAGGCTATGTAACAATCTTTAAATTGGAAGAATGTATGGCAATTTTGATTTAATGTAGACTTGAACATTTAGGAGCAATAAAATTTACATATTTACAAACCCTGGGGCAGACGATAGAAAGAAAATAGTATTATAAAGGAGTACATAGCTTAAATGAAACGAGAACGTCTCTCACACGCAAAAAATCATTGATCAATTGTCTCTAAATCAATCCAATTCAACAAAATGTATTCATTCTTTATTATGTGGTCAGGACCTTCACTTGGTTCTCGGAACATAATGCTATGGGCTTTGTATGTACGGACACTGTGAAATACTATATCATGACAAAATTATGTCTTAAGAAAGTGAGAACAAAAAGGTGAATAAATACAAAGATTTTGGGATGGAAAATCAATTGAGGTTTAATAAAAAGGGTAACTTGGATAGAAATTCATTATTCAAAAGGAAGCCTGAATTGTTTTTGTACAATCTTGTATTTCTAGTTTTATATCCATGCTTATATCCGTGTACTTATATGTATGTTAAATTTTTGTTCCATTTTATATGACACTTATTATTTATATGTCATAACTATGAAATCCATACTATTCTTTTTCTCCAAATACTTAATGAAGAAATGGAAACCTGATAGAAAAAATAATTGACCAAGATTATATTAAGTGAGTTAAGAACTTGGGGAATTTTTATCACTTTTCTATGGTCTAGGACAATGCTCTCCAGTAGAACTTTCTACATGGGTATACACATTTCATACCTAAGCAGCTCAATTTGATAGCTACTAGCACAGATAACTATGGAAATTCTTAAATGAGAGAATAAATTAAATACTTGCTTAATTCCAGTGCGTTTTTATTTAACTAGATAGCTTCAGAACCTAGCAATACAGAGAATAGAGGTGCAAATAAAACAAGGTAGATTTGGAATTTTGAGACATTATAAATGATAGGACTTTTCCTATTGTAAACACAGTAAAAAAAAAAAAAATCACCACCTGGAGTTGATCAGTGGAGGAGTGGGAAATTAAGGCATTTTACTGACAATGAATGATGAAGCAAATTAAAACGTGAGCGATAGAGTAACATTCCAAAGGGCCATCGCGACTGGATGTATTTCATATATATGCATGTGATGGTTTAAATCTAAAATACCCCCCTGCAAATGTCAAGTGTTTGGAATGTGATTGGATATTGGTGTCTGTCTTGGTTACTTTTTTGTCACTGTGACTCAACATTTGACATATACAATGTTAGGGAGGAAAGGTTTATTTTAGCTTACAGTTTCAGAAAGTACATTCACGTGTGGGTGGCCGGAAAATGATGGAATCACATGGTGGGTCTGGAGCCAGGCGCAGGGCCAGAGCTGGAACTCAAGAGACAGAGATCCTCACAGCACTGTGAAACAGAGACAAGACTGGGAGGAAGGGCGGACCAGCACATGCCCCTCCAGGTCAAGCCCCAAGCATTGCTTTCGATTAGGCCCTACCTCTAGACAGTGCACAGTGTCCATAGGAACGTGACGTTTTGGGGGCACTCCAGATCCAAACCACAGCATTCTGTCCCTCACTTTTAAAAGACTCATGTCTACTCCCATAAACAGACTGCATTTAGTCCTTCTGTAACAGTTGTCAAAGTCTCGACAATTCCAGCACTGTTAAAGAAAGTCCAAGTCCAGTATCTTCTCCGAGATTCAAGGAAAACTCTCAGTTGTGAGCTCCTATTAAAACCAAAGAGGAAGCACTTTCAAAATATAGTGGCACAGGGTAAACCTTCTCATTCCAAAAGGAAGAAATAGGAGGATAAAAGGCAATAGGACCAAAACAATTTGTAAACCCAGAAGGGTAAGGGTTAAAACCTGTAGTCCCATGTCCAACATCTGGAGTAAACTGTGGCAAGCTATGAACTAACTCCAAAGGCCTGGGTGAACACCCCCCCCCCCCCCCCCCCCCCCCCCCCCCCCCCCCCCCCCCCCCAGCAATGTCTGCTGGCTGCAGCCTCCATCTTCTCCCATCTGGGCTGAATTCAGTCACGGCCTGCAGCTTTTCTCAGCAGGTGATACATGCTCTTGGCTTCCCCATATTTCTGGGTTCTCCACTGTACCTCATGCTTCTCTTTTACAGCTTCACGCATTGCCCTTACAGGTGCAAACTGCCTGGCCTCCAGGGCCTTCCACTGATTTCTGGGTGGAAGCCTCTATGAATCCAGAACTCCAGCACTCTGTAAGCCTGTAAAGCCAGGACCGTGTGGATACCTCCAAGGCCTGCCACTGGCTTGAGCAGTAGTTTGGCCTTCTCCAACAAAGGCTGTTGAAGCCTCTGAGTTCTTAGATAGTTGAACTCCAGGTGGCTGAACTCTAAAAGACATTTTTTCCCCCTTTGGCCCTGGGGTACCCTTCTCAGAGCAAAGTCTTTCGCATCTTTACCCTTGTAATGTTAACAAGTGTGGTCTTACTGACTTTTGAGATACCCTCTAGGCATCTTTCTTATAGTCCTGATGGTAAGTACTTGCTTTTTTTTTTTTTTTTTTAAGCAAACATCTTTAACTTTCTTGTGCTTTTTGGCCCCACCACCGCCAGCCATTTTGGTCTGACAGTGCAAACCTTTTATATGATTTTTCTCTGTCATTTTTTTCCTGCCTTTCACCATAGATTTGGCTAAAAGCCACAAAAAAGAAGTAATGCAACAGTTTTAATCTTAGTCTGCGCTGAGATTTCCTTCACCAGATTAAGCAGTCCACCACCCTTCATCTCAGTTTCAGGAGAAGTCTCTGGACAACGGCAAAGTGCTGACAAGCTTTCTGCCAGAGCATAGAATGTGTGGTTTTTAGATCATTTGCCAGTACAGTTCTCCTTCCATTTGAGACTTCCTGAGCCTGGCCTTTCCAATCCACACTTCTATGAGCATTCTGGTCTTCTGAGCTGTGACCAGAATTTCCCATCAGTCTTGGTTTAGAGCACTCCAAGCCTTCTCCAGCCAGCATCATCAAACCTTTCCAAACTCCTCCTGCAAACCAGTTCCAAAGGTTTCCTAACCACATGATCAGGTAAACTCACAGCAACAACCCTACTTCTCTTGTACCAATTTCTATCTTTGTTACTTTTCTTTTGTCAATATGACTCAATACCTAACATGTACAATTGTCTTAGTTACTGTTCATTGCTGTGACTCAGTATCTGACACCCACAAATTTAGGGGAGGAAAGGTTTATTTTAACTCACAGTTTCAGAAGGTCACAGTCCATTCAGGGGCATCCGGCAGCAATTCAAAGTGCATGGCAGAGAGAGAGGTGGAGGCAGCTTCTCACGACATCACAAACAGGAGGCAAGTTGAGACTAGTCGAGACTAGTCCAAGTCCTAGTCCCAGTCCCCAAGGAAGGTAGGATGCAGCTTATCTATCCTTCCAGGTCTCTGCCCAGTGATCAGCCCCTCCTGGATCCAGGCATGGAAGGTGTGGCCACTACACACCATTAATCCTAACTTACACACCTTTAATCCTAACTTACATACTTTTAATCCTAACTTAACTGTAATCCACCCCTCCAGATTAGGCCCCCATCTACCAACAGCGCATGGTTCCATAGACAGTCCATAACATTAAAATACATGAGACTTTTGGGGGACACTCCAGAGCCAAACCATAATAACAATGTTAGAGATAAAAGACTTATTTTAGTTTTACAGTTTTAGAAAGTCACAGAACGTTCATGGGTGGGAGGCTGGAAGATGGTGGAATCACACGGTGGGGCTGGAGCCAGGTCCAGAGCCAGAGCTTGAGTTCTAGAGACAGAGATCCTCACGGCACTGTGGAACAGAGACAAGACTGGGAAGAAGGGGGGACCAGCACATGCCACTCCAGGTGAAGCTCCAAGCATTCACCCCTTTCAGTCAAGCCCCACCTCCACACAGTACACAGCGCCCATAGGCACACGTGGCCTTTGGGGGATGCTCCAGCTCCAAAGCACAACAGAGTCACTATAATAGTCATCTGCGGATTAATTCATGGATAGCTTCCTTTGCTGTTAGGAGGCAGGACTTGGATGGAGCGATGGGTCCCTAGGACCGTGACCTGGAAGGGTAATCTCCCTCTTCTGCTAGTCACTCCTTGCTTCCCTCTGATTCTGGCCTTGGTGAAATGAGCAGCTGTCCTGTGCTAGGTGGTCCCACCATGCCCTTTCTGACGGGGGTCCAGCTGACCCCATTGCACTGAGACTCTGCACCTTAAACTGTGTGGGTGTTGAGTTCTGTGGCCCAGTGACAAGGAAGTGACTATGATGAAACACAAGGACACAGCAAAGAACATATTGAATTAGAGAAAGAGCACTTTTCACCTGTTTATATTTTTATCCTTCCTTTTGGTTGTCAAAGCCATGTTAACTATTACATTATATATTCAAATAATTAAATAAAAAAGTAAAATAGCTGATAAGATGATTAGTAAAAACGTTTATCAGATACTAACAAGAAAAGTTTTACCTGACAAAATTGTGCAGTTCACCTGCCAAGATATTTCACAAGATAATGCTGTTAAATAGCTCCATTAAAGAATATGCTATTAAATAACACATTCATTAATTCTTTAAAGTAACGCTAACAAATACAGATCTATAGATTTTATTCAATAGGTTCTTTGCAGGTACATAGTCAGGATGGTGTGTAAGAAGACATTGCCAAATTTGCAAACTTGCTGAATAATGATATAGCGTGCTATCTGGAAATTTTATATTAAAATTAGATGAAATATTAAAAGTTTCTTCTCTGTTGTTTACTTTGTGATAGTTGTAGAATTCTGTCTTCCTCTTTCCCAAATCCTTTTTTCCTTTTCTTATTTCTCCTAACACTAAGGACTCTATTTTCATGGACAAATGGCCTCGGGGCTTCCCGATTTTGAAATCAGAATGTGGGAAACTGAATAGGAAGATGGAAAACAAAGAAAATGGAAATGGATTCTTTTAAATTTGTATAACCATCACACACATTTTCAAACCATGAGGACTATGGTCATCGTACAGCCTTCTCTTAAGACATCTAATCTATCGACAACTCTTTGTTCTTTCTTCCAAATTTCTGTGGAACTAAAATGCAGCCTCAGACTTCACTTAAGAGTGTGCCAAATGCAAGGTCATGCATGAGATCTAGGGGTCAGTGTGTATATGACATCAAATAACCATTATAGATTACATTTTCTGTTATTATTATGTTTTATAGTGATGATTCTTCAAGCATATTCTGTACAAAGCTTCCAAGCAATAAAAATTGCTTATTAATATATTGCCCGGCTTATCAGGATGCATCAATATCCTTTTGTAAATTACACGGTGTTTTTTCCTTCAAATCTGTTGAAAAATTTGTACAGAAACATGCAGCAACAACTGTGTACGAATTGAAAGGGCAGGCTGCTGGATTGCTAATGGTGGGAAGAGGTAGTCATAGTTACTCCAGGGGAGAACTTCACTAAATTGAGCGCAACATTTTTGTCATTTTTTTGCAACTGCCAGAAGAGATGGCACCCCTTTCCTTTCAAACCAAAGCAAACGTATCATGTTGAAATAGTAATTCCAAGTAACTTACGGCTATGAAAATAAGACCATTTTGTTCTCTAATATTCAACCTCAAACATACCAGGGAATTAAGTAGAAATGAATGGTATTTTAAGGTCTTGGAGTCTATAGTCATCCAGTAGGAGAAGGATCACTATTTTATGCGCCTGTCAGAGGCCACTCACTTACAATGAGATTTAGAATGAAAAAGGAAACCTAACACCAGCGTCTCCTCTGGCCACTCTGCATAATCTAATGTACTTAAACTTTTCCTGCAAAATCCTGCTGCTTTTCAGTTGTTTGATATTCTGACCATTTTTGAACCTGTGAACTCTGACAGAGGAGGGACTTGGAGAGGTTGTCATCTGATCTATGTTAGAAGGTGAGGGGAATAGATTTCTCTCTAATAGCACTGCTTTCTGCTTAACAGTTGGTGGGAGATTAAAATGATCTAGGTGGATAAGGCTGGCTAAAGGTCTGGGGACATCACTTTTTTGGGGGGAAGGCTTGCCTGCTTGTCAAAGAGGCGAGCCGTCACAAGTGGAAGGTTTGATTTTTTACCCCTTGCTCCTGTCAAACGTTAGTTAATATTTTACTGCTTATTTATTCATTTTTATGATTTATTTCCAAGTCTTGAAGGGGAATGAATTCCTGCTATGCTGCTGTCCAGCCAGGATCATGGTTAGACGCTGACATTCTGAGTTCCAGCCATATTAATTGCTGGATAACGGCTATAATCCCTCTCTCTTTGAAGCCCAGGGCTGATTTTTAGGCAACACTTCAAAAGCAGAGCACAACTGAAGAGGCACATTTCCTACCAGCTCTGAATTGCCATGCTTGACTCAGCTAGCATTAGAGTACATGTGCCTTACACATTTGGCTGCCCAACAAAACACTTTGATTTTTAATATTAGAGAGCCAAAGCAAAGACCTTTTGTGATTTGAAAGTGGATCTGTAACTCCTTGTAAGATATTTTGATGGTTGTTTAAACCACCCTAGAAATAAAAAAATCTAACTCATTCCTTTTTACAGTAGAAACTAGAATGTTTGGAAGTTCTCTGTTGGTCTGTCTTCTGTCCCTGTCTCCACCTTCTCCCCTTCCTGTATTTTGGTGAAGTATTATACACATCCATCAGTGTGAATGCAAATGAGGCATTTGAAACATGCTCAATTTGTTGTAACACTTGAAGCCTTTGTTAAAAATAATTTTAACGTCAGCATTGAAGATTCTTAATACACTTAAAGCAATGTAACCAAGATCTTAATATATGCAGAGGTGATGTAGAAACATTCTGTGAAAAAACAAACAAAACAAACTATCACCAAAAATCAAGGCACAATACTCCAGTAAGTGAAAATGTATGTCAACATGGAACTTTTTCTCGGTATCCTTTTCATTTTACAGCACATCTCATTCTAAATCTGTGCTATATGCATTTTCTCATATAGGATTTGCCAAGTATACTTAGCATCCTATGTTTGAGAAAGATTAACAGTATTCCAGATCAAAGGAGGATCCTGCTGCATGGCCTTACTAGATTGTCACTCATTCCCATTAGGGCTCATTTGCACAAGATTTTCATGTAATATGAGCTATTGTTTTGATGGCAGTGATTTGACATAAAGACAGGCTGGACTGGACTGGATCTCAGCGTCCTAGTCAGTCAGGATAGGGGGTATCTTGGTCCCAAAGAACTTGCCAATCATAAAAGGCAAATGCTACTCGGTTGTGGATTGGCCCTACCCCCCCACCCTCCCACCCCACCTCAACTGTCCTTCCTTGTTTTTAAGAGGAAAACTTCTTGAACACTGCATGGATAGCATAAAAATCAGACAATGCCTACTTGTGCTAGATTAGATACAGTTTCACAAGACAAAGTTTCAGATGCCCCATTCAGAAGAGCAAGTTAGGAACCATTTCAGTGAACTGCTTCTACCTCTGGGACTCTGTTCTATGCTTGTTTTAAAATGACTTGAAGTGGTGAAAAGTTATATGTGAATTTAATTTGAAACTTTTTATGAAGCCTTATATCATTTTTTCCTGTGATGTAGCTCATGACTCTCTCTCTCTCTCTCTCTCTCTCTCTCTCTCTCTCTCTCTATATATATATATATATATATATATATATATATATATATATGAGACACTGACTTTCTGTCACTCCATTTTTTGCAGGTTAAATTAAAAAGAAAAAGAGAAGAGCGTTGTTGCTGCTTATGTAGTGTTTAATAATGTAAATAAGGAAATATGGAATAAAAATCTGGCTGATTCTAAGTGTAACTGTAATTACCTATAAAATATTATCTTATTAATTCTATTCAGCACAAATTAGAAGAGATTTTAAAATCAGATATATTAAGTATATATGAAATAGGATAAAAATTTGAAATGGTTTATTGTAGAAATCAAAATCAATATAATTAAGCAAGAGGGAAACTGCAATAGAGGTATAGCTTGTTTTTAAAGTCAGATTTTAATTTTAGAAGCTAATGCCTTTTAAACCTGGAATTATAGCTCTCACATGGCATTTACCTACCGTTAAGTTCAAGGCAAAGCAAGGTGACATACATTGCATCAGATATTCCATGTTTTAAAAATTTGTTGTGTAACTTACACCAATGTATTAACTAAATCTTCCTGAGAGCAAGATTAATTGTAATTTTAGGGGATTTTTGACTGTTTTAAAATTCTTTGTAACAACCATAATTTCATTCAAAAACAAAAATGAACTCATAAGATTTCATAACAGTTCCTAAAATGTTCGAAAGCTAGAGAAATCACTACTGTATGTTCATTTATAATGTTTTGTAGAGATAGGAATAAGCATGAATTATTTGAAAATTATTTTTTCCTGCTCAGCCTTGAATCATAAAAGAAAGATATAGTATAATTGTCACATTATAAAAATGTTTTTATGTCTTAGGAATTGAATTAATGTTTTATGTATAAAAGATAGCATGTTCATTGAAATGCCTCTTTAAATATATATTTACTTAGAAAAACACTAACAGAGGTAACCTTAGAAATGAAAACTTTATTTAAGGATCAGAGTATTTTCCTGAAACTTTTAGTTTGAAAATTTTTAAATATTCATAAAAGCTGAAAAATAATATGGGAAGCTTATGCATAGCCCAGTCTACCCAGAATCAACTTTTTTGTGCTACTTAAACATACAAAAATTTCCCCACTCTTAAATGTAGAGAAGCCCATACCTTTTCAGCATGCTTTTTCTATGAACAAGGTTATTGTTTTACTTCACAGGAGTGACATAACATTGAAATCTTTCTACAGAAATCAAGTCATCAGAATGTTTAAAATGAGTTCCAGGTAATTTAGATCTGAGGGGTAGTAAAAGTCTTCTGTCCATAACGTCAAGAGCACCATCAGTGTTGCACTATGAAAACACTTGTTAAGATACTTCAAATTTAAATTCAGACTTTACATGTCAGTACTTCTGTTGAAATTTATACATGAGTTTTGAAGAACAAATGCTAAACTATTCGCTGAATTTTGCTTTATGAAACATTTTCAAAATGTTTCATGAACAACAGCGCCCTCTACATTTGAATAGCTTAGGATGAAAAGGATTTTACTGTTTGAGAACAGGAGCATTTAGCTATAGTCCTTGTGGATTTGGGGACAAGGCATGTGATTGTAACACATTACAAAATTACACGGCATTCTCTCATATCAGCTTACGGCATTTTAAACCATTGATTTAGTATGGGAAATAAAAATCTGGACATTCAAATTTGCACCATTTAGCAAGAAAGCTGACAGAAATAATAGTCAAGAGAAAATGAAAGACACTCTAGGAAAAACTGTGAATGTGTTTCAAAATAAATTGAATCATGTTACTTAGCAGAAATCACTTTTAAGCAGTTAAATTTGTATTATTTTCCTTTCTTTTTTTTTTTTTTAATGGGGCCTTAAGATGTTTTCATTCAAACATAGATCAAAGGCCTTAAGAAATGCTTTCTAGTTTGCATTTGTGTTGAAGAAAATATAGATTCACAATTCAACATAGAATGTGTGCTCAAGAAACAAAATAAAATTAATTGGTGTTTAAGTAGTTTTGAAAATTCTTTGTAGGAAAAATCACAATAAAAGTGTTAATAAAATAATAGCCATAAAAGTAAAACCAGTCCTCTTACATGTACAATCTCTTGTCTGTCATTAATTAGTAAAACTATCTCCTAAAAAATCAGTACACTGTCTCCGAACAATTGAAAATAGAAAATAGAGCCACATAGTTCATAAATTAAAATTATAACTTATTTTTGGAGCATAGAGCAAAATTTCATCTATGAATCTTCTTTTTGTAATTATAAACAGTGTGTTTTATGGCACCTAAAATTTAAACTGGTCTAAATAATGAATCTAGAGTAAAATATGTGGCTAATCGCAACAAAACAATAAAAAAGTGGGTATTTAACAGATGTAGCCTTATATTTCTAGCGTAACCTTTTCAATGAAGCTAAACAATGGTTATTTTAAAATAATATTTTTTCAAGTGTATGATTTCAAGCACAGGCTTGATATATACTCTGTCACTATTAGCTCTCGGAAAGCAGCTTAAACAGTATAGCCTGAAAGTCAAAATCATTTCAGAAATTATTTGTAAATTGTCGGTAATCAAAGAGTGGATTAAGGTAACTAAAAACGAAAAATATTGTGTTATTTCTCCTCAGTTCAATGCAAAAGTTACAGTTTTAAGTCACTGAATTTTAAATGAAAATCAATAACATAACAATTGCTAATCACCAAACCTATATTTTACCTTTTAAGTCAACAACTAACATAGCTTACATAAATTAAACTCCTGCAGAATATTTTATACATTTTTAAGTTACAGCAAAGCTACATAATAAAATAACTTGTGTGGAAGACAAGGAAGGTCCTTGAAATTACCCCTTCCGCTGTTTTCTTGGCTTACAGTGCCAGAAAAAAAAAAAAAAATCCTAGAGCAGTCTCTAAATTTCTAAAGACAAAATGCTAGTGACTCTGGGGACGATCTTGTTCATTTTAAGAGCAAATTAAAACAGTGCAAGAATGGTGCAAATAATTGTTTCGTATGTTCTTTGCTTGTGACTGCTGTAATCATCGGGCCTGATTTACAAATGTAGACTTGAAGGTTTCTCAGCTTCCTGCAGGGTAGAAGACTGTTACTTTGGCACTCGCCCTCTCGCCCTTGTAATCACCACTCAAAACTGTGCCCTGGTACTTCCAATCCCCAGCCTCTTGATTGAACACCTCAGTCTGTGCTAACAAGGTGTCCAAGGTATTTGAACAGGGGCTCCAGTCGGAAAATTGTTAATGGTTTTGCTCATTAAGAGTTGCTGCGCTGGTTTGGGTAATTTGGTAACTGTCTAAATTGCAAGTTAATTTCCCCCCCTTTAGCTTAAAGGATGCTAAATTTAAGACAGTAATAGTTCATACTTCTGCTTCAAAATTGACAGAGAGTTGAAGGCTGTGTTCTTATACAATAGATTTTGCAGAATTGCTAAAATTATGTCTAATGTTTAGCCTTATTCTCCAGAAATTTTCAAGATATGATTAAAGAAGAACCAAACAAAGTTGATTATAAAAATTTTCACTGGGTATTCCGTGAAATAGCTAAGATTTCCTGGAAGTTTAAGAAATAAAGAAGCAGCAACAATGATGATTAATTGAAAAGCATGAGAAACAGAGTAATGATAAAATTTTAAATATTTTGTGGAAATTCTATTTTTGAGTTAACAAGTATGATTTAGAAACACATAGAACTTATTTTATTATTAAAATTATAAAAGAAGTGTATTTACTTTCTTTACTACTAGAGTGGTTTTCCTCATCATTAAGTACACAGTCCATTTTTATGCAGAAATAATTTTAATAGACACATGTTTGCTTTAGTAGCTATTTAAAAATAACTCCAGGTATGTTCTGAATACCTAAAATTGGCCTTTATAAATATACATAAAAGTCTTTGCAACTTTCTCCATGACTTAAATTCATTTGCCTCTATTGAAATGAATGTGGTGATGTGAAGTTTTTTTTTTTTTTACTTAATGTAATCCATTTTTTATACTTCTATATTTAAAGACAGATATATTTCGAAGTGGATGTAAAAAGGCTAAATTAAATTTTAAAATCAATATTTATCCACTTCTGGGTTTAGTTAAAAACCTCTGATTCATTTTATCAATTCAGATTTAAAAGGCAGCACAGTCTTAAAAGGAATCTTTTTACCCATTCTCTGTTTCTTTCATAATCACAAAACGGTTTTGCTGACTTAGCAGCAACATCTCTGGGGATTTATTTTAAATTATTTTTAGCTATTTGGACAGTTGCCATTTTATTATTGAGATGAAAAGATAGGAGAAGAGGCTCAGCTGAGGATGGCAGCTTCTCTCGTACCAAGCAAAGGGCTATTTTCAAGTGATTTATGGTGTCAGTTTTCTTCTGTGTGACCATTATGCCCGTGCTGCCTGAGTGTGACAGCGCCATGCTTGCTAACATTTTGGCAATAATTTATTTGGATGAGTTTTTTTTTTTTTTGACTAGAGTTCAGTCTGCAATCCTTTAACACTCTGTTCAAAAGCCCAAGTTCTCTAGAGCCTTATTTATTTATCGCTTTGGATCCGTGCACGCACACAAAAACCTGCCTACATAAATCTGCAACTTTTCTTTTTGAATGGGAAGCTGAATGCACACCATGACTTGTGCATCTAAAAAAATGCAGAAATAATACCCCCCTACCGCGTAAGTATTTTTGGTTTTCATGAATCACGCCCAAAGTTATTTAAATTAATTCTAGCTTCATCACGGTAATAGAATATCATCTTTTGGCATTTAAAAATATAGATGCACAAATGTAATTTTGCTGGATATTTGACCAAGTTTCCTTTGTTTCAAAAAACTCTCTAACAAGAGAAAACTGATGCCAACAATTTTATATTTACCGATTTTAACCAATCAACTTGAAATAGAGTTTTTGATATGTCAAATCACTGTTTTCTTTGTATCTTTGAAAAATCCATAAAACAATATATGGGATTTTTCATGTTTACATTAAAAACTGCCATTGATTAATCAATCAGGGAATCTCTGCAATTTTGCTACTGGAGGTTGAGTGTTAATTTAGAAATTCTGTTGCACGTCTAAGCTGGGCAGATTTATTTGAAAATAAAGGCTCTGACTTCTCAGTATGTTTGGCCATAAGCAGAAGCAGATTAAAATTTTGTGCAAGATCTAGTTTTGGTCATCAGTGAAAAATAATCAGTATTTTTAATTTTCAAAATTTATACACCTGATTTGATCCAGTTGTTAGTCATTGTAGAAGACAATGATTGAGCTGGTTATTGTTAACATCAGTGGCAAGTTTTTGGAGATCGGATTTAACAAATAATCACGGAGAGTGATTCAAAAGTGCCTGCTTGGAAATTAGAGCCTTTTGCAGTCATTCAGGTAACTATAATTAAGATATGATCAAGCTACAAATTAAAGAGGACTTAATTTAAAAATTCAATTTAAAAGCTTATAGTAGCCATAGTAACTAAGGGAGAACTGAAAGCACTTAAATTTATTTTTGGTATTTTCTATTAGATCCATGATTTTGTGAAAACTAATTGCAGCCATTTTAAAGAAAAAATCCTGTTTTACAATGATATTCATGTGCATAATCAAGTTAGTTGACTAATTTCTATACCTGGTCCTGGGATTCCTCCTGATTTCACTATACTTGTGGAACAAAACCGTTAAGAAGCATAGAAAAGAAAGCTATCTATTATTTAGCAAGACTTTAAAATGTTTTAGCTACACATTTTAGCACTGCCTGTGACTTTAAATTATGCTAGTTTAATTATAAGCAATATTATAAACCAGGGTTGGCTCCATAGAGAGAAGATTTTATATATATATATATATATATATATATATATATATATATATATATATAACATATTATATATACATATATATATATATATATTAAGTATATGTATAAACAGAACTTTGCATGTAGCTAAGTGCTTACTGTATTATTTCTTTTAATCATTCCTGAAATGCATGCTCAGAATTAGCACTTTAGTTTCTGAAGGGAAGGAATACAATAAATGCTGCAAAGGCCAGTGTTTCACAGAAAAAGGATAGTGAATTTTTTAGGTACTTACTTCTATTTATTTTGTTTACATAATTGTAATGATAATATAATTATTTCTCAGATATCTTAGGATTTAAGTTGAGATTCTGCCAAAAATTCTAGTACTGTAGCTCAATGATTTATAGAGAAAAAATTTCCCTGTGCTATACTAGCATCTAGAATTATAAGATCAAATATGAGTTTCTATGGTGCTAAACACTTTAACTGAGCTTAATTCATTCTAGAGTTTGCAAAAGGCAGCTTCATGTTTATGTTTAGCAGGATTCTCAGGATCTCACCTGTCACACATATTCAAATAAGAAAAAGCAGGTCAACGTTGGAAGGGGCTTTCCAGGTTAGCGTACAAATCGGCAAAATGTGACGCAGAGTTTACAAAAAATTACACATAAAATTTCTTTGCAGGTCTTGAGTTTTGGAGTCAAAAAGGATTGACATTAAATGAGTCAATCCAAAGTCTTCTTTTTAAAGGCAAGGATTGAAGGCAGAAATGGTCCAAAAATTTGCCCAAGATTCTAAAGCTAGAAAGGCTGGGGTAGCACCTGAGTTCCCTCCTTCTCGGGTTACCATTCCTTCCATTCTTCCTGATTCCTTTAGTCTCTTCAAAATCTTCGCCTACCTGAACAGTTTCAGAGATTGGAAAAATCCCAGTTGTGCAGGCTGATACTCACTAAGCCTTGTAATATTACTCAGTCCCACTCAGCACATTTTTTTTTTCCTTGTTAAAACATCTTTAAGTCATTACATCCTAACTTGTAGTCAGATTACTTGTATGCGTGTGTATGTTTAAATTGAACCTGCCATCCTCTGTGCTCCCGTCTACAAACAACCCATAAAAGCCATGCCTGTAGGAGGCAGAAAAATAGTTATGGAAAACAAATTTTCAGAATCCAGCCAAGCAATGACGGCTATTATATGATTATGTTTTATGGAGGTATGGTCTAAGTCCAGGGGAATAGAGGTAAGAGGGCTATTACACAATCAGAGATTATTTGATCAGAGTAGGTGAATTTTTAGAAAAGACTTGAAGAATGCGTAGGAGCTCATTCTACTAGCAGGCGAAGTAGGGAAGGACGTCGTAATGGAGCCCCATATACCCTCACTAGCTATAATCATCTTATATGCAATGTGCTATGTGCTTTCACACTTCCATAGGAATTTTTCAAGCTTCTTTTTCTTTCCCCCGGGCCCCCACTCATCTTTAAAAATCTTGCTGGTCTGAGACTATCTCTGTGTATCTTTCCTGAATGTTTTCGGTTGCATCAAACAAAATTAAATGCGCTCTAACATTCCATACATCACATTCCATCCGAAGTTACAAAGTAACATATGCTCACTAAAAAATTAAGCATTCACTATCATACAACCAGAAAAACTCATGTTAACATCTATTATTGTTAGTACAAAAATATGCTCATAGGACTACATATATGTACTATGCATATTATACACATATTCATGTATGGCTAACATGATAGTATGATGCTATTTTTTTATCTTGGCTTGTTGACTTACTGTGTTTCCATGAGCATTTACTCTGCCAATTATGTCTCATTTATCTTCATGACCTAATACATTTTTTGAATTGAACAGATGTGGGTTTGGGGAAGTGAACTGACAATAGTGGAGGAGAGAGACTGGAGGGAGACCTCTGCAATGTCTTGGCAAGAGCTGCTAGAGGACAGACTCGCAGCTGTGAAAAGGAATGGGGAAAACGTGTCACATGTGCTGGTGAGAGGCCTACTATGGGAGGATCGTAAGGAAATGTCCTGAAATCGGCAATGAGTAGTGGTATTTGTGAAGATGGCTTAGGAGGAGTAGAGAGGTGGGATTCCTTCTATCTTCATATTGTTCACGTTTAAAAAAAAATCTGAATGAGGCAAGAGATATGGAGCTGTAGTGCAGGCACCGAGAAACTGGATAAGGTTGGACGTGTTGGAAGAGGCAGGCAGCCAGAGTGACAAGCCAGTGACCGAGGATCAAGGAGGCCGAAAAGAGCTAATGGTGCCACGTCTGGCTTCTAAGGCAGATTTCCTCATAGTGCACAGCTAATAGACAGCACCCAAAAGTTTAGAATAAACAATACAATTTATGTTATTATGTAAATATATAATTGTATGATATAAATAATACAAAGTTAAGGATAGTAAAGTGTCAAAATTAACAGAAGTAATATTAAGAGGAGAGTGTAAGACAAAACTGTGTCCCTTATCTCTCAAGACAGACTCTATACCCCTGGGCAAAACAGTAAATTAAGAAAAAAAAAAAGCGTTTTATTTAAGATTTGTGATACTCACTGAAGAACTTACAAAACTTAAAATGTTTAAGAGGAGTTAAGGTGGGCTCATGAAGATACTTGTGAATTTCAATGAATACTGTTCTTTAATAATTCAAAAGATTTATGCATGACTTTCATAATAAAAATATAATAGAAGAAATACTTGGCTTTGCTTTATAAATCCTTCAGAATTCTGGTTCAGATTATGAAAGACTGTTGACACAAGTGTTCAGGATGGCTGAAAATTAAGGTGGCTTCCTGCCATCACTTTCCTAGAGCACTTGATCTTTTTTTTTTTAATTTTAAAAGACAGTTATCATACTAGATTTTCGTTGAATAAAGGACTCTGTTTGTGTTTTTCCTTCCATTCCACACTTTCTCCTTCCTCTTTCACTCCCTTCTATCTCATACCCTGCCCATGACCTCCCTGCCTCCCTCCCTCCCTCCCTCCCTCCCTCTCTCCCTTCCTTCCTTCCTTCCTTCCTTCCTTCCTTCCTTCCTTCCCACCTGCCTTGCTCCCACCCTCCCTTTCTTCCGTCGTCTTTCCCACTTCTCCTCCATGTTTCCCCTTCCTTTCTTTCCCACTGTCAAATTGCCAAGTACACTATTTCTTCCATACCTGTGGACACATTCCGAAACTGTGGATGGTTGAAATCCTAAACAATATTCAATTTTTTTCTCATACATATAGATATATACCTATGGTAAAGTTTAATTTAAGGTAAGACAAGTAAGGAATGAACAACACTGACAAATAATACAATAGAACTTTGGAAACGCTGTAAAAATGTATGTAAATGTGAGATCTTTCAAAATACCTCGTGGTCTGTACTTATGCTTCTTGTGGGAGGAGGTGATGTAATTGCCAACATGACAAGATGAAGCGATGCAGATGACATGGGGACTCACTGTAATGTTAGGTGACCATTGACCTTCTGATGCTATATCAGAAAGATTGATGCTTGCTTAGTGTGATACAGTTGTATTAGTTAATCTTAAAAATCAACTGGATTGAATTAAGGGCCTTCTGGACAGGTGATTGGATCATGAGAACACTATATTTATCCATGGATTAACCTATTGATGCTCATAATTGAGTGGTCTGTTGGGATGTGAGGCTCAAGTGCCAAAGTGAAGGAAGTGGAACTCTGGAGTGCAGTCCTTTGAAAGGTGTATCTCTTGATGACACTAGTCCCCTGCCAGGAGCTTATCAGACTTGCTTTGCTACACCCTTCCCCATGATGCTCCTGCCTTGGAGATAGCAGATTATAGACAGAAGCCTCAGAAACCATTAGCCACATTACACCTCTCTCCCTTTAAGTTACAGGTGTCAGCAGCAGGAATCAACGTCTAGAGACGAGGGTAAAGACTAGAGCTCTCCAAGGAGAAGAAGAAAGCTGTGCCTTTCCCATTTAGTTTGAGCTGCCCCGCTGTGTGGCGCACAGCCTGAGATCAACTCACAGCATGGTGGACGGAAGCCAACCAATGGGAGAAAGGCAGAGCTACCATTCCAGGTAGTATGGGCCTTGTGGGGTAAGCTCAAGTGTCCCACCCACTCTGACCAGTTCCACTCTTAACAAGATCCAAATACACGAGGCTTTGCAAGGACACTACACAATCAAATCACAATATTCTGCCCCTGGCCCCCAAAACACTTATCTGTACCTCCTTACTGGAAAATATATTTAGTCCTTCTTTAAGAATTTCCAGAATATTAGCATTTTTAGCACAGCTAAAAAAAAGTCCAGATTCAAAGTTTCCTGCTCTGGGACACAAGGCAAACTCATCTGCAAGCTGCAGTGAGATCAAAGAAAAGCTAAACAATTCCAACATGCAAAGACAGGATAAACCCTCTCGCTCCAAATGGGAGGAGTAGGAGGACAGAAAGCAATCAGATGGAAGCAGGAATGAAACCCACAGGGCAAAGGTTAAATTCTGTGGTTCTATGTTCAGCACCCTGTGCAAGCTGAGGTGAGATGTGACCTTGAAAGGTTCCCAAAAGCCTCGGTGGTCCGACCCCTAAGGCATTACCTCTTGCTGAACTTCCTCTTCTTCTTCTTTGATCCATGCATAGCTTGTAGCTTTTCTCAGCTGATGATCTATGTTTCTGGCATCTTCAAATTTCTGGGGTCTCCACAGCTTTATGCCTTGCTTCCTGAGGCCCACTGGTGGCCTTTTAGGCCCTCCTTTGAAATCTGGGTGAAAATCTCAACAATCCAATTCTTGGACTTTGTGTGCCTATAAAACTTGCCGTGCATGGATATTGTCACGGTCTGCCACTGGCTTGAGCAACAGTCTGACACTCTTATATAATGACTGCTGAGGCCTCTGAGTTGGGATCCATGGACTCCAGTAATCATCAGCCCTACAAGATACCCCGGAATACTGTTCTTACAGCGAGGTCTTTCACTTCTCCACTTTTTAAATTGAAAAGGTGAGATCTTGTTGACTCCTGACAACCCCTCAAGATGTCTTCTTATGGTCCTGCTTCTGTGTGTTTGGCTTCTTTTTAATGCTAATCTCTTTAACTTCCCTGTGTCATTCTGCCCCACCTCTGCAAGCCCTTTCAAAACTGAAAACTTTTTACATCATTTTTCTCTGCCATTGTTTTCCTTGCTTTTCACCATAGAGTTGGCTCAAAGCCACAAGGAGTAACCATGGAAATGTGCAAATTGTGTTTCCAGATTGAGTCGTCCACTGTCCTCAGGCAAAGACCCTGGACAATGGCAAAATGCAAACACACTTTCTGCTGAGGCATAGCATGTGTGGTTTTTAGGCCAGTGACCAATAAAATCCTCCTACCCATCTGAAACTTCTTGAGCCCGGCCTTTGTACTTTAGTCAGCATTCTGATCATCTGCGGTCTGCTGAGAGTCTCCCATCAAGCTCAACCCCACTTCTCTGGTACCAGTTTCGGTCTTAGTTACTTTCTCATTGCTGGGACAGAAATACCTGCCATCTCCAACTTAACGGAAGAAAGGTTTAATTTAGCCCACAGTTTCAGATGATGAACACATGTGGTGGGGACGCAGCTGGAAAGCTCTTCAGAGCCTGCCGGATGGAAACCAAGGGATGGAAGGAGGATGGAGCTATCATCCAGATAATCTACCCCTCCAGGGTCAAGCCCCAGTGTTCTGCCCCCTCGGAACAGGTCCCTTAACAGGTCTCTTAACAGTGTCCAAATACATGAGACTATTAGTGGACATGACAGATCCAAACCACAACACAGACTAAGTCCCAGTGAGCCACACCTTTTGACACCCCAGGAAATCAATAGATTTCATTGTCACGATTGAGTTACTTTTCAAAGACATGAGGTTTTGGCTAAACTTTCCAAATCCCAACTATAATAGTTGGAAATATTCAAGGTAGGTGTTTTTCCTCATTTTCTGGCCTCTAAGTCAATCACTCATACTCAAAGCTCTGCCCTATGAATTAGATGGGTGCTCTTTAATCCCTTCACATTGCCAAAACTTCTTGAAATGATCACATTAGGGCTAGGGAAATACCACAGTGGTTACAGTGGTAGCCTAGCAAGCACAAGGACCCGACTTTGATTCTCCAGCACCATGTAAACGGGGAGTGGTGGCACACACCTGTAATCCCAGCACTTGGAAAGCTGAGACAGGAAGATTGTCTTGAATTGAAGTCTAGCCTGGATTTCACAGAGAGTTCAGAACCAGCTTGGAATACAGAGACCCTGCCTCAACAAGCTGATAAACAAGCAACCAAGCAAACAAACAAGCAAGCAAAAAACCCAGTCACATTGGTAGATTAGTAAAGTACGTTCCAGATTATGCCTGTGGGGTATCTAGAGATGACTGACGTGTGGGCCAGGAAACGGAAGGGGAGACGCTTGCTTTGCTGGCGAGTGGCATTATCCGATAGGCTGACGGCCTGGAGAGGGAAGGAGGAGGAAGTCAGCTTGCACTTTGAAAGACTTAATCTTTCCCTTTCTTTCTTTTGCTCTCTGTCCCCTTCCCTTCCTCCGTTCCTCTCTCTTTTTCATACACACACACACACACACACACACACACTTGAATTATTCTGTTCTTCTAGAAAACCCTAACTAATACACAAGAGCGTGAGTGAGGCAGGCATGATGACATTGGGGATGGAGGTAGCATTTTCAGTGCTCATATGTTAGACAAATGGATGATTTACTTCCTGGGTGAGGAAGAGGGAAAGCCCAGAGCAAGAGATGTATGAAAGACTATTAGGCTACTCAGAATAAAATTTGTTGCTTATTTCTGTAATTTCTGTTTAATAAATATGGACAGTGGTAAACTGCTGGTAATTGGAACTATGGAAAAGGAAAGGAGGATAAAGAAGAAATAAGGTGCATGGATTTCAGATCCAAACTGTCTATACTATGGGTGTGTTTATCTGTCATGTGTACACACGACACACATATATAAGCTGTTCGTTATGTAATCTTGGCATAAATCTCACTGAGTTACTTTTTATATATAAAATGAGGTCATGTTAATCCTATAGAATTATTTTAAATTAGTCATGTTAGTCATTCAAAGCAAAAGCTATACTAACCTCTATATATTTCAGATAGACTTGGTTATAATACTTTAGCACTCTTCTTTAGGAGCAATTTCTTAGTAAAATAAAAATAGATTGATTTTTATATGATCTTATATTTATATTTCAAGTATAAAGCTTCTAGCATGATGAAAGCATAGAATATTGTTTTTGTTATAATTTTAGTGAGATTAATGTCCAATACAATTAGAGAAATGAAAATAGAGGTTAGAATAAAATTTAAAATGAATTGGGAAAATTAACATTACTTATAAATAATATGATTCACTAAAAGAACTCCAGCTAATAAAATTTTGAAAACGATTAAAAATAAAATCACCATATCATTGTTTGATTAAAATGCATATGCTTAGGTTCTTGAGTGTTATTTCCTCTTTCTATTTATACTACTCTTTCTCCCAACCATGTAATTATGACTCATTGATTTCAAATTGCATTTTACATAAATTAAGAGAATTTTTAGCCACAGTGCATAGAAGGGAAGGGAAGAACTTTGGGAAACAATTATGGAAGTAAGTTAAAAAAAAAGGATTCACCAAAAAGGAGCAATTGGAGGAGTCCAAAGAGATTCACAAACTAGATGGTAATTAGAAGAAAGAGAACACGATCAGTAGGGAGAAGCAGTGTGAAGAAAGACCACAAAAATGACCTGAAAAGGTCAAGTGATTGTGCGTGGCTGAGCGAGCTCAGTACAGTAAAGAGGTTGCATTTAGGTTGATATGAGTTGGGCAGTAACAAAGTTGGAGTTAAAAGAGATATCGGGAAATATAAAGAGGCAGGGCTGGTTTTATTAGTAGTAGTATTGCTATTATTATTATTATTATTTGAGAATTTTGTGAGCAAAATTTTGGAAGCAAAGATTTGGTTTCCATATGATAAATCCTTTTACTTTTTGGTACTGGAGACTGAACTGAGGTTCTTTCCCTTGAGTTATACTGGAAGTCCATTTTTAAAAATGGAATTTTATTTGAGACAGGGTTTCACTGAGTTGCTGGGTTGCCCTGGCTGACATTCAACTTGCAGTCTTCCTCCTTTAGCCTCCCAGAGTGCTGGATGACAGGGATAGCTCATGATGAGAAACTGTACAGAAAGCGAGGTGAGAGCAACCAATGATAAAAGATAGCTAGTTGGCTAATGAGCCAGGATAACATTGTCTCAGAGATTAGCATAAAAATGCTGAGAAATCAAAGATATGTTTGGAAGGCTTTGAGATGGGGGAAGCACAATCAGAGCTTTTGCAGATCAGTTACGTTTGGATGGAGCCTGGGGTGTGGAGGGACGTTCCTGGAAGACTAAGAACGACAGTGACTCACTAAATGCAGGTGACAGTGTAGGAGGGAATGTCACTGCGGAGCTTGTTGGCCACCCCATGCTTCTGTTACCTCATTTTCCCTATCTTGGGTCTCCTTCTTTCTTTTACACATAATGGTCTTTATGTTCCATTGGGTAATCTTCCATCTCTACTTCCTCAATTTTACATCCCAAAAGTCCATTTTGTGGTATAAAACCACATATTTAAAATATAAAGGTCAGAATATGGCTATCTTTAGTGAGAAGGGGGATCATTCTGGCCAATGGACAAATGAAAAAGATGACGCTCTATACATCTCTGTCTCCCCACTCCAGCAGCTCCAGAGAAGAATATTATTTTTATGAAAATTCTTCACAGGGATGTTTTTCTCCAGAGTTTATTTGTATAATGAATTATCTCTCTAAAAATGCTCAAGTGCAAGGTCTTTATTAGTATTCTCGAACACTAATTAACAAGGACACTTGTTCTTATTTCATTTGACTTTCATAGGTTCTGGCCATCAATAACTACCCTGCGGAACTGATGATTCCCTCTGCAGCATCTTACTTTTCTTGCAGACGTATGGCTTCATGCTAACCAAAGGGTTAGATGTTACAATTATTTATGCTAATACCCATTTGTTTTTGTGCTGTAGACAGTACAAAGAAACTGCAGAAATTGATTACACATCCCTGACAGCCGAAGGAACATAGAGGTTCATCAATGAAAAAACTGAGTCATGTAACAGCTCAATAGCTGCGTACCACCTCATGAGAATGACAATCAAAACCAAGTCATGATGATATGAATATTTATTGGGTACCTCATCTTGGTTTGGCAATTTTAATAATCTGGAAAAAAGGCATAAACAGAAGCATTTCTGTTTTTATTTAATACTCCTTCAAAAATACCTTATACAATATATTTAAAACTTATGGTGATTTTATTATATTTAAGTTTTACCATTTTATAATTATTTTTAAATCCCAAGAAAAGCTAAGTAATATATATATATATATATTCATGATCATATTTTTATTTCTGATTCACATTCATTGATACCTTAATTGGATACCATCTTGGCGAATTAGAGGTGTATAAAATGATAATTAAAATAAACACAAAAGTGTTTATTAAAATTTCTTAAATTTCTGAAATAATTACTGAAATGATAGAAACAATACGTGCTTTTTGAAAGCTTTTAGAGATAAAGAAATAGAGGAATAGAGAAAGCAGTTCAATAAAAGACTAGAAGGATGGGAAGAGATCAGAGAAAAAATATATCAAATACACTTAGTTATTCAGCAAATATTTAATGAGTGCCTGCTACAGACAAGACATTTTCTCTGAAAATGTTATTCAAACAAATCAATAAGATCTCTAGTGTATGTGGATTAACTTTTTTCTTAAATATGAAAAACTTTCAGGTTGGACACGCTGATTTTTAAAATACATGTTTTATATATAAGAGAAATTCATAAGTAAAAAACAAATCAGAAACATATTCCTTATAACAAAGAAAGCAGATGATGTATATGATATGTATGTTTTTTACCTAATGACACAAGTTTGAAATCTGCAAAGCCAGAGACAGAATTATCAAGAAAACCCAATAAAACAAAACCATAGATGTGTACATCATACCACCCAATATATATTTTATTACTACATTGAATAAGGATTTCAAAATAACAATGTATAAGCCTAATTTTTAAAACCAAAGGCCGCCTTCACGTTAGTAGTCAAAGGCACATTACTTTTGTTTTTCATTTTCACTGAGTAGATTGTCCGATCATCTGATCAACTGATTAAATTATAAGGCAGAATTTTGACAGACACACCTGATTCTGCAATCATAATTCTGGACATTAAGGCTCAACAGATCCGATTTCTGCATCTTCTTTTTCCTTGCTTTTCAAGTAAAACTTTATCAAAGAATATTAAACCTCAGCTCCCAGGGATGGAGAATGCAAATGAGGCAGTAGCTGCTTGCCACAGCATTCTCTATGAGTAAAACGACCGCCTGCCTGCCTCTAATTCTGTAGGAGACGGATGCTCCGGGTCCCTTCTAGGACCCAGCTTGCATAAATGAGTGAGGAAATACATGAAAGTCTTGAATTCTGTGACTATGTATTCCGGTTGCCAAGAAGAAAATCATAGATGTGGGCATTGAAAATTTATTTTAGTAAGTAGTCATAATGAGGAAATCTTGTTAATAATAAATAAAATGAGATGCAATATGAAAAAGTTATGATATTCAGAACTGTATTTGGTTGTTTAAATTGGGCTACATTATTTTGTTCTGAAGCTTACTTGATAATGTGGTACTATGTCACTTGGATTTTTTAAAAAGTGAAACACAGGTTGCAGATTTAAGCACAAGGAATGCCTACATCACCCAGTTATATCGTGTCTTTTCAACTCTGGGCTTTTTTTTACGTATGATATCTAATATGTCAGCTTATGCCCAGCTTATGCCAAGTTGCTCAGGGCTAAAGTAACGCTCTTTTCTTAGATAGAGGTAACAAAATTGAACAAATCAACCAGAAGATTCTGAAATGAGCATTTCAATCTACTGTGTTTTGGTGTCCACATTGTATTCCATACTAACTGGCTCTTCGGCTGTTACATGTTAACTTTCTTCAAAGTAATCCTGATAACATGTAGAAAATCAGACATAATAGCCAAGGTATCATTATTTAGCAAAGTTAGTTTCTGATTCGGAAGGATGCATTACCATGCATGCATTACCATGCATGTCTAAACATATACACAGATTCTTGTTTCAGAACTTTAAACTTTTTGGTGTAATAGTTGGTTATCCTTCAATAAGACAAGTCAACTTAAACACAGATGAAAAGAGCATTTTCAGATAATTCCAGGGTTTCTGGGCTAAAGATTAAGAATAAAAACCAAAAGTAGAATTTCTTGTCCTGACTAGGAATTTGTTACCATTTCTGTTTAATATTCTTTTTTCTTAGTTACTATTCATATTCTTTATTAGTATATTTTAAAAGTTTTAATGATTTTAGTTAATTTTGGGTGCTTTTGTCCGTAATTTTTAAAATATGTAATTATGTAGCTTACTTGTAATGAACATTAAGCCCTTATCCTGAAAAATGTTGGAATGAAGGAAGAAACCATGCTGTCTTCACTGTCCTCGTGATGCCTGTGAAATTTCACGTTTAAAATCTCCACTTGATGCAGCTAACTACACTGGTTTAAATCGGTATGAGTGTTCCAGGGGTAATTAGCTGGACTACTGTTTTCCTATGAAGTCAGGATGGGACGTGTTCCTCTCCATTTTGGTTGAAAACATCATACATTTTACTATAATTAAAAATAATCAACTTTGTGTGTAAGACAAGACAAATGTCACTCATCTTTTTTATAGAAAGAAACTGAAAATGGGCAGGTGGTTGTGGAGGAAGATTTAATGTTATTCTGTGTACACCATTAAGCAAGTTTACAATCAAAATATCAAACAAGTTAAGTTGGGATTTAATGAGAAATAACAAGCTACTTCATAAAACTGGAATGAAGCTGTGTTTTCCCTCCAGGCCTGAGTAATCATTTATAGGAAGTCTTTATAAAGCATTTTGGAACAGATTTAGATGGATTCTATTGACTGCATATTTTATTTTTTTCTGTATCCCAAGACACAGGTGAAGGGTGAGAAAATCATTTTCTTGGGAAGTAATGCATTTTTATTTTATTAAATTTTTAATAATAATATCAACTAGAGATATATTGCCATTGCTCCCATTTTAGAGGTGAGTAAATTATAGTAAAGTGAAATGTGAAATTTAGCAACTTTTGGGGTACAGGGATACCAAGTGATGGAACTGGAATTTTAACCCCAAAAGGTGTACTCTTTGAGCCTGAATTCTTAGTGCACACATTTGATTGGGTACTTGTGGAAAAAAAGGGCTACATTTACAATATGGTATACAATCCATGTATTTTGTTAAAAGAAGAATAAAAAGGTCAAACGAGAATCTTGAGATACCTTGTGAAAAATTATGGAGGACATAATTCTAGTGAAATCAGCAACAACAATTTTGTTTTCTTTTGAGACTACTACTGCTATTTCAGTTTGGAGGGAGAGATAAAGTCATCGACAGTGTGCTAGAAGACAGGTATTATAAAATTTAATATTTCAACAAACTTTTGTAGGAATGGTATGATTATTTTTGTTACACAGATGAGCAGGGTGAGGCCGAAGAGCGTACTCCAAGAAAAAAGAGAGGCCAGCCACATTGCTTCAGGTAATTACCTTGTCTTCACTTAGTGTCTGTCATTTATTCTATAGAACATCACGATCCGCCATGAAGTGGAAAATGAGAAATGTCCTGAAATGAGGATTATGAGTTACTCTTTTAAACCCATATTAATAGCTACTAACAAGCACAGTTTTCCCCTAGTTTAATAGAATATCAATCAATCCATCAATCAATTACTGAATTCTGAAGCAATCCATTAGCAATCAATATGGTAGGCCCCTTGAAGGATAAACAAGAATACCTGGAGTCACACAGCTCATGCTTCGCCTGAGTGCTGAGAAAATACACACCTGAGCACAGTTAGCAATAAAGGACGTCAAATGACTTGGACAAATGGTAAAAGTGTTTTTTTGTGATAGATACAAAAAAATTATTGTGAAATGTGTGTGACAGAAAATTCTCATAGAATGTAACCTGTGTGTGAATTTGTGACTGAAATGGATACTGTGGATAGGACAGAGCATTTGAAATAGAAAATAATGGAATGAACATGAATAACTTGGAACATACAAACTACTCGACTCTAATGACTAAAATAGGTTGGTTTTTAGTTACTTTATTATTTACAATTTTACAATTAATTCAGGAGCAAGTCTTGTAAACTTACCGTAAAATACATAACCATCATAGCAATAGATTTTAATTGTTATTGGACATTAAATAACTGGGAGACCTAACAGATTAATTTGCTCCTGAGTCTTTATTCGCTTACAAGCTGGCCTTCCTTTACAAAATTTCGTAAGACTTGGCTGTACTTAAGCCACCCAATTCTTGATTCTGTTATCACTTATACACGTGGCACAAACATTTGACTTTTTCTCACCACAAGATAGTTGGGTCTGAATTGGAGTGGGTTCATGAATACTTTTAACTATAAAGAAAATGTGACACCAAGTGACTTCAAAGGACAGACCATTCAAAACCATGCAATTTTGTCTTTATTTAGGAAGCACTCTTAGAGTCCAAAGCAACCATGTAAAAAGCTTGTCCACCCAAAGGATGCCATATTACCTTCAGTGAGAGGCCATATTTGGTGTTGGAGCTGATATAATACTTCACTCCTGCTTCCAGATATTCCAGATATGTTTTTTTCCCCCATATATATGCAGTACTCAATGGTTACATTGAGCTTGAGTGTTTTGTGCACATATATTTCTCAAGATTACAATCCTTCTCCTCCTTTTTGGTCCTCTCTCAGTTCCCTCCCTTCCCTCATGATTCCACTGGCACCCCCATTCGGTTCTACTAAAGTTCTGCAATCTGAGTTTCTCATGTCAGGGAAACCATGCAACTTAACCTTCTGAGTCTGCTTGACTTCATTAAGTATGATGGTATCAAGTATATTCCTGTTAAAGGACCAGGCACGATCAACGCCCAATAGAACCCTCCAAAACAGCTCATCTGCCAGTTGAGTACAATTCAAATTCTGTTACTGCTACATGAAACAGAAAAAATCACATGGCTGAGATTTAATCTGAATTTCTAACCCACAAAGTTATGTGGTATAATAAAATAGTTAAGATATTTAGTCTTGGGGTTCTTCCTGTCCGGTAATAGGTAATTCTCTGTCTTGGCCACCTAACGTTTGGATCCCTGCCTTACCGTTCTGAGGCTCTGCTGTCATGTTGGAGAGGAGACTTGATTGAATTCCTTCCTGTTCCTGTTTTGCTTTGCACTAGAGCAGAATAGACTCTGAAGGGCCTGCCATGTGCTCCTGTTCCTGTTTGGTTTTGCTGGTGACTTCTCAGACTGAGAGGGCCTACTGCCCAGCCACCAGCCCTCATTTGCTTCCAACATGTCATGGAGCATGGTGGGACTCGAGTAGATACCTTCGAAGGAAATTAGATTCCAAAAGACTGGATAAAAAGATATTTAGAGACGAAGTAGAGATTGTACCACTCTATTCTGAGTTTTCTGGGACGGCCCTGGTTCTAAGTGTTCTATCTCTATCACCAAAAGTTATTAAAACATCTTAGAATTTCCTATGTTTTTGGTGTCTAAGTTATTTATTTCAGACTCCGTCTTTTACTGGGAGAAGCATGAAATCTTTTGTCAGCCTATATGTCCCAATTTTGAGTTGAAAAAAAATAGGCCAATGTACTTTTAACTGAGAGTTACAGTGCAACAAATGTAGGGTCTGTGATAAGATGATAGAGGCTGAAGGCCAGTATAACAGGGGAAAGAAGAAGAAAAATGGTTTCTATATAAGGTTTATGTTAGTGCATCTACACAGATATCCCAAAAAAGATAGTTTAGCCTAGTTTTAAAAAGGTTGAAAACAGCATTATTAATCAGCCTGTTAGGTGTGCATTTTCAAACATTTTGTTGAGGGTTTAAAAACATGTATTTTTAGTATATCACAAAAAACAAAAATTTAATTTTAGAAAGAAGCGATTGAAATTCCACAGCCTATGTTCATGCTTGTTTCCCTGCCTTCCCGTGATTCGCTAGAAGTTTTAAAATCGTGGTAGATCATAGTTATTGCCGCCATTCCAATTGTATCTTTGTATTCTGCCAGACTGTGTGAAGACAAAGCCAGTGAGATGTCACTACTGTAACTTAAGAGATGTCTGATGATCCCCCAAGAGAGTGTACGCAGCCGCCACTGTGTTGACATGCACCTGCTTACCATATTTAGCCAAAGTCGCATGAAGTGACTCAATTCCACCCATTTCACCAAGTGAGGTATCAGATGGCAGGTTGTTTAATGATACTCAATTTGTAAAAGAGATTTTTGACGTATTGAGACACTATTTCTCAATTAGATCTTTTTCTTCTGTTCTAGGATGTAAATAATTTTTAAATAAGTGTATTGTTGATGCTTATAATTAAGCAAAAAGCTGAAGCATAACCCTCATTTTTTTATTGGACCAGGTTTTTGCTCTAAGAAAGTATTTAATGATGGAACAAACATAAACCATGTTTCCCAAGGCCAGATACATAGGACGTCATCATTTTAGCTATTCTTCAACTGAAGGTGAATTCTGAGAGGATAAAAATATTTCAGAACATGTTCAGTTAGTTTAGCTGTTTTCACATAATGTTAACTTGATTGACCACTACTTGCTAATTACTGTCCATTAGTTAGTCTGATGTAAAGAAGAGGCAGACACATAGCCTTATGTACTTGGGGTTGACACCAATAAATTAATATATTGACTTGTTAATTGTCATTTCTTATACTTTGACTTCAGTGCTAATTTCATCAAAGTTTTGACTCATTTTTATTTTTTTATTCTTTTATTTTCTTGAGATAAGTCTTCACTCTGTAGTCTAGACTGGTCCTGAATTCGTGATATATAACCCAGGTTGGCCTTAAACTCGAGGCAATCCTTCTGCCTCAGCCTCTTGAGGCAACGGTGGGATTACAGATGTGTGCAGCCTCATACAGTTTACGTGGTGCTGAGGATTCAAGGTTAGCAAGACCAGAAGCAAAAGAAGCACCGATCTGTGTTCTTCTAGAACGGTGAACACTTGGCGAACACTGAAAAATGGGCAGTGGGAGGAATCAATCATGACTTTGTAGTAAGTAACATTACGCTTTTCAGCTCAGCCCCATGAATGGGCACTATTTTCATTTGTGAAATGAGCTCAACCATTTACTCACATTGAGGGCACGTGAAATAATTCTACAACATTGTATGTAATAGTGGCTGATTAAATAACAAGGGCCATGAAACTATGATTTTCAGCTAGCATTAGTTATGGCAAAAGAAGAGAAACTGTAAGTTTGTTCTTTGACAGAAGAGAATGAAGAGTTTTAGGACAGAGGATACAAACTTATGAACATCAACGTGAGTCTACTGACAGACCCCCTATGGCTTGGCTCATCCAGTGTTTTTATCTATACTAATTGCTAATGTTTAGAAATCTATAAATTTCACACACAAATCCACTTGAGAGACCAGAAGTTTTATAATACCAGACCCAACAACATCAAATTCTGACTCCATGGGACATCCACTTTCCATTTGCCTTAGTCCACCACTGGGAGACCTCTTTGTGTCATCTCATTGGCTTTTGAAATTTTGGTGCTGTATTTAAGAAACAGTTTTCAGATTATATTTCAAACTTATTGAATCTTTAAAGATATGCTTCCAACTCAACTTTTCTTTCTGACCACCGCCACCTGTTTTAGGGTAGGCATTTGGGAGAGCAGAATGGCGAACAGACTGGCACCCAGCAACTAGGCAAAAATGCTGAGAATGGAGGACACGGACCACCTCAGTGAAGCAGCAGGGACCAGAGCTCCTGGGTGCTGGGCTGCCATCTCTTTAGGTCTAAACCGTGCGGATATGAGGCAAGCTTGGGAGGGGCTTCAGCAGCCAAAGTGAGGGGGCCACTCGCAGTAGAGAAATATTTTGAAATTTTAATAACTAGAACAGTCTGTTAGTATTGCCCATTGAGGAGTAGTAACAACCGTATGAAGTGAAGGACAGTGTTTTGCCCTTGAAAACGTACTCCATTAGTCTGTGCTCTATTACGTTTTTTCTGGTACTGGTTCTCTCTTTGCAGTGGTGTGTGAATATGTGTGTGTGTGTTGCTAGCTCTAAGCATTGCTATAGTACCAATGCTTTGCACAATATAGAAATTCCAAAATTTATTTTAAATAGAGTGAATTGAATTATTTATTCCACAGGTTGTAATGTTTATAGTCACAAAACAAGTGAAAGTATATTTGATTTCTCTTACATATTTGATTTTTATGAACTCACATTTCATCCCAACAGAAATTACAGCCAGTACTGTTGGGTAGAAACTCCTCTGTCTAACACATAAAACATCTTAAACAAATAAATATTTAACCTTTAAAAGGGAAGTAGTATATAGTCATAGATGTGCAAATTGTCTTCTTTTGTGGACCCTAGCAGACATTTTGTATCAAGTGTCTGTCACTAATGCACACAATAAAGGCTGGGAAAATTACTTTGAAAGTCTAAAGGTCATTTATTAGACCACTAGATATGGATAAAGCCTTTCATTTCATCCTCTACTATAATTTTATGCTTTGGAAAATTTTAATATGAACAGAACTGATGAGAAAAAGAATTGCTAGAAGAAGTACTTTTATTAGAGTAGTAGATTAGGATAAAGGTCAGATTTTTCTGGGAGAATATACATTTCCCATGATTAATTATCAAAAGATGTCAATAGTAAAGTATTCTTACAAGACATTTTTAAATGATCATATATTTGATTTTATTTAGACTGTACACTTTTATTTCATTTATAATTTCAGTAGAATTAATTTGTTTTATTAAAGCGATCTTTGATTTCAAAGTCTAGATTACATTAAAAATGAATACTTGAATTGTTTCCAAAAGCACTTAAACACACTTACACAAAAGTACAAGAACAATTGTTCTGGAAAATGTAGGCCAATGTTTCTGCGAGCTCTTGCCAGAAACTAATTTTAGTTGAAGGGATCTAACTATTTTCAAACCATTCACTTTCCACCCTTCCCCACCAACTCTGGAGCTCTGCACATGAAAGCGCCTCATGGAGCGTAGGATTTGTGCCTGTTACAAGTTTAAAGAGAGTTCTTTAAACTTTCTTTCATCGTTTCATACCAAACTCAACAGTTATGCTGGGTCAGGGGTTGGTGACCTGTAGCATACACTCCAAAAATGGAGGGCAACTCTTGGGTACATCCTTCTTTCTGACAAACCCTTCACATCCGTCCTCTATGTGGTGGCCTCGAGCCCCCAGGAGAGCCCTACACCCACCAAAGCCCACATGCACTTTGGTTTCCACTTACCAGCCTGTTAAGTGATAGATGAAATGAGGAAAAGAAGGGCCTCTCCGAAATAAATTTGCATTAAAAGGAGACACTCGGAGCTGCAAGGGCCCTAAGGCAGCTTTAAGCCTGGAGACAAGGGGTGCTATTTTTAGCCCCTGGCAGTTAGGAGCTCTTCTTGGTAGGATTGCCTCCTCCATGTAGCCGAGATTTTCAGTAGCTGGTTACAAATAGTTTCCTTAAGCCTAAACTTCATTTAAAAAATTAATTTCTTCTAGTCATAGTTTCAACACAAAGAGTTTCACAAATATCAAAATTCTTATCGTGTCAATCATTTGTCAAGCATCCTGCTTTTCATTTTTAACAATTTCCATTCCTGCTAAGATTTCATTTTATGATCCTACTATGATTTGTAATCATATTCTAATCATATAATCAGTCTGGTTCCATGATCGATGCCACTGTTTTCTTCTGAATTGTCTCCAAGACATCTTTTCTCTTTTAAATTGTGCAATGAATCACCAGAAACATTCCTGCAGTAATATCCACCAGGCAGAAAAGTGCTATGGATAAATACTCTTTAAAATTCATTTCATTAATTTTAAGGATAAAGTTGTGAATGAATGTAAACTGTGTGTGTGTGTGTGTGTGTGTGTGTGTGTGTGTGTGTGTGTGTGAAGTTCAGCCAGATTTATGATGCCTTTTAGGGGATAAAAAAACTAAATTAAAATATTGATGTCTATCGATGCATTTGCAGCCCCTCTTTCTCTGAACATTAGCTCTTAAAACTGATTCATAACCATGTACAATATGTTTTTATTTTATATTTAAGTAGTTTAATTTACTTTAAAATTATAGCATCCAATATATGTCTCTTGAGATTATTCAATCTTTTCCTAATTACTTCTTCAAATTATTTAAATTTTCTTGAATGTTAATCAAAATTTCCAAGGGATAAAGAAAGCTTACCACTTCCCAGTATTTCATCCATAAAATTAATAAACACGATCCAATTTCATCCAACAAGACATGGATAAATATGTAAAAGCATTTGGCCTCAGTGGCCTCTGTTGTGGCATATTGCCACACGGCTTCCTTAGTTGGCAACCCAAAATATGTAAACAAGAAGGCCTGGTTCTCAGATGCTTTACTGCATCACCACCTGTGGCCAGTGACGATCAAAGTTTCAACACGTTTGTTCACCTTTGTCGTCTCAGCATCACTGAGGCAAAGCCGGCTGGCGGGGGCACAGGTGGATGCCCTTAGCAGAGCTACAGTGAGCTGGAGCAAAGGTTTTGGGTTTGCTTTTCTGGGTGGGAGTTGATGGAATGGCAGGGTATGGGAAGGACAGGTACCTGGAAGGTGAGAGCCCTGTTCAGTGTAAAATGAATTTAAAACAGTTAGTGCATCATCTCACGCTAATTTGGGACTATATGGTATTAATTTGTAGAAATTGTGGACCATTTAGGTATATGGTAATAATTTATTCTTCATGACAAATCAGAGCAGATTTACACATACAGAGAGATACAGAGAGAGAGAGAGAGAGAGAGAGAGAGAGAGCGCCCTGGAGATTCAGTCAGATGGTTGCCTCTGCCCAGCTGAGTAAGTTTTGCGAGCGGTAAAGACCCACAAGTAGCCCCGTGTTACAAACACTGCAGAATGAGCTAGGGCTAAAACCCATGTGTATAAGTCACAGGCCTGTGATCTTTCCCACACACCATCGCTCTCTCATTATATTCAACATCTTTCCCTATTTGTGTAGAAGCTTCTTTAAAAAAACAATCACTGTGATTCCTCTATAGTTGAAATTTATTTGTCTGAATTACATCCCATTTGGAAGGCCTTTTCTTAATAAATTAACTTGCTGTGATTTAGTAAAAGCATTATTAAACTGAACAATCAAGTTCCTATTTCAGTCATCAACTTTAAACCTTATTTTTATATTTAATTTATTTTGATCACATTCTCCCTGCTGCTGAATAGTTGTTTTATTCATTAAATAAGCAAAAAATGAAAGAAGGGAACCTTTTTATATATGACAGAGCAGAATTTTTACTGAAATTTCTAAAATGTTCTCCAGTGGGCTGAAGCAATAGCACGCGTCTAATACCACACAGGCCTGGTGTGGTGGTGCATGCTTATAATCTCAGCCCTGGGAGGTGAAGGTAGAAGGATTGCTGTGACATCAAGGCCTGGGCTACATAGTGAGTTCAGGATCAGCCTGGATGATGGAGCAGGTAGAACGCAAAATTCTAGCTTTATTGAATATGCCATTTTCATAAAAATGTGGAGTCTTCATTTATGATAATTTTCCTTTACTATACATAATTATTTTTCTAGATAGATACACATAATTTTATTTTTTTCTTTAATAGAGTATGCATGTGTAAGACTGTGAGGCTTTAATTCTTGTATTCATTCCTAACAAGGAAGAATTTTGGATGTTGATAGGCGTGAAGACATCTTAATTCTCTGATGGTAATATTCAACGCTGCTAATTGGAAAAATTTTCCAGAGACTCACTCCTGGCTTCTTGTTTATTCACCTGGACCCACGACTTTGACTTCCTGCTACGGCACTGCAGGTTTGGTTCTATCATCACACGATCTCCTGTCCTGTCTGAACTTTTCTATCTCTACTTTGAGCCAGTCAACACAGTGGGAGGTTGAAACATTTATAGAAACCTCTCCTATGTGTGTATGGCTAACAATAAGTTAGCTATACATGGAAGCGCCTATTAACATCATAAATATATCCCACTAAACCAAAATAAATATATCTCCAACTGGGCTTCTGATCTCAAATATGTGCTCTGTGTCTTTGGTGAAATGGAGTGTGGCAATCATTTACAGGTCAAAAACATGTATGTATAGAGATTTATTGTAGATTTTATAGATATAAAGGATTATAGAGTGGAATTTACAAATAATAAAAAGTGTATAATATTTTTATGAGTTCTATGTAGGAAAATAGAATGTCCAAAAGGATTCCCTTGATTTTCCCTAAACTTTTGTATTGGTGGCCAACCTATTGTTTTAATTTAGCCATGATTTGACAAATGAAAAGAATGAAGTGAAATAAAAGCAAAAATGAAATGTTAGTTTGAAGGGAACACAGATATTGACATATGTCTTTACCATTTTGTGCCCAGTCTAAGCCCAGAGGTAGCTGCTGTTAGCAGATATCTTCCAAGCATTTTAATGACCATAGACTGTTGTGGTATGAGAAGAGTCCCACTGTCTAAGGAGCTATTTCTTGTTGTGTAATCTATTGTGTGATCTCAAACAAATTACTCTACTACTCGGTTTCTTTACTTAAAATTAGGGACAGTAAACTCATATTCAAGGGTTTATGTGAGAATTAAATTAGTTAATTTGTAGGATATTGAGTTTAATTAACAGTTAATCACAGCTAAATGAATTTGTAAGTACATCTTAGCAATTAGTACATGAAAGAGAAAGGACAAGATATAAAGGTGACCAAATATTCAAACTTTGCATGTCAATAATTGTATAAATTGGAAGAAAACACCCTTTGCGTTTACTTGGGCCTTGGACATAGACTTTGAGGTAGTAGAGGTAGTTATTTGAGGTCACCTCCCCTTCCATAACTTACAAGGATTAAATCAGATGATTGTATATTTAGCAAATGTTTATTAAGCGGACAATGAATATAAGATACAATAACATCTCATATATTTATTTAAGAATGAATAATTTATTCTGTTTTCAAGAAGTAGAGATTATAATGGTCAAAAGTATACACACACACACACACACACACACACACACACACACATATACTCACAATAAAGAAAGAGGACATCTGTGAAACCTACGAACAGATGCCAATGATGTTGGAGAGAGCAAGAGATCATTTCTAACCAGTATGATATGAAAAAGAACCCTAATGGCGCAGGAAGGTTTGACCTGAGTCATTGAAGGACACAAAAATAAACAATAATTTCTTTTCAGTCTTGGTGATTGAACCCACGGTCTCATGCTTGCTAAGCTGCGTCTTCAGCTCTTTTTTTATTTTAAAACAGAGTCCTGCTTAGTTGCCAAGTTGGCCTTTGATCCTTCCTCCTCAGTCTACTGAGAGGATGGAATAATTACAGGCACCTACTCACAGCATTGCTCGAAATGGTGATTTAAAGCCTAGTTGCGTTGTCAGATTAAAGCACACAATATGTGAAACAGGTTATTTATCAGATCATTTTCCCATGCACATATTTTTTGTTCTCTTTTTTAAAAACGGAAGATAGGGCAACATTGCTTCTGGATACCGTTGCAATCATGTGGGCAAGGAATGGTTGTCCATCTAGAAGGCTCATCAGCTCTCTCTCTGCAGTGTAGCACAGTGATTTTCTCAAACCTAGGAACAAGATTCCAAACCGGAAGTTACCAGAGAATCAGTGGTGAGCACGCGCTTTTACAGTGGCTACTGCACAGTGCCTGTCAATTCCACTCATTTTCCTCCTGTTTGGCTATTTCTTGAGAGACAGAAATATGGCCAGCAATGGTATCTTTCCCTTTCTCTTCAGGGACTAAAAGCTAACATGCAGCTATTAACTCATCTAGTTCTAGTAAGTGTTAATTAAGTGCCAAATTCAACATATAAACCCATGTAGCTTGCGCATACACACTTAGACACATACTTTAAGCTTCATCCACACCATAGCATGTTCCAGAACTTCCTCCCCTTCTAAGATTGAGTCATGGTCCATTGTACATCCATCCATACATACTATATATTTTAATCTATTTATTGGTAGATGAACACACTCAATTTGTTTTCACCTTTTGGTCATTGTGACTCATGTGGCCATGAGCCTGAGTCTACAAATACATGTTTTAATATCTGCTTTGAATTTTTAGAATGTATTCTAGAAAGTAAAATTGCTGGCTCATGTAATTTTATGGCTTTTTTGAGAAATTGCTACATGATTTTTCCGTGTGGCTGTAAAATTCTGCATTCTCTGTGCAGTGCATGGAGGTTCCAGTTTCCCTCTGGAGTTGTAAGTTATCCCTCTTCTCTGCAGCAGAAACTTCCTCCTGTGTGCTGCGAGGCCTACCTTAAGAAACAATGTAACTACAAAAGCACGTTAAAGTCTGTTAAAGTTGACATCTTGAAAGTCAAACAGGATTCTGCAAGGTGAGGAGCATATCTCTTCAGCAAATGTTTTGCTAGGCATGGGGAAAACCCTAATCCCTCTCATCCATGGAAAAGATGTTTGATCTCTTCTAGCTAAAGAGATTTAGTAAGTGTTAAAATGGTTAAGATTTGGACTTGAGGGATTACAGAATTTTAACACCTCACATAAAACATCCAAAGCAAGCGTCTTTAAAAATTCTATGCAACACAAGAGGATAAAATTGGAAATAAAGAACTGTTAAAATGAAACTCTTATGCAGCACGAAAAGGGGGGTTGCAGAACTATTTCCATGGTTATGTTTTCCAGATTATACAACAACTATATTAATGGGAATGGTATATATCATTTGGTTCTGTATCTTTTTGTTTTTTTGAGACAGAACCTCACTCTGTAGTCCAGACTGGTCTTCCATTCTCTATTGAGCCAAGGCTGACTTCGAATTGATGGTAATCCTTCTGCCTCCACTTTCCGAGTGCTGTGAGTACAGGTATCTTTTGGTTCTTAACCCACTTGCATGTGTATTTTAGAAACTTGGTGAATCTTTTTCTTGGAAAAAGAGAAAGGTTTGGGACTTGATCTACTCAACTCCAGAGACTGACAACAGAAGCTCGGTTTGTAAAGCTGTACACTGTGTCCTCCGTAGCAACCCTACTGTTACAATAATAGAACAAAAAACTTCAGGATAAAATTCAGAGTGGATTTAAGATAAAGCAAATATAATGTAGGGTACGGCAGAGTGTTCAGCTTTAGGAAAATGAACCTAAAACATCAAAATACTGTGTATCATTAGGCCAGAGTGATTTTCTAACAGAGCTTGACAGAGTGCTTATTCCCCAACAGAGCAGAGACACTGGTGTTAAAAGCTCTGCCTTAGGAAGTTGGGATCTGTAGAGTCAGCTAATCAGAACGGGTGTGGTACCCACTGTGGTCCACACCTCAAACCTAACACTCCAAGTTACTGTTCGTCCTGATCCGGGAATAGTAATATTTAAGATTTTTCTGCTGTAGCGCTTTTAGTACTGTTCTTATTTTGTTCAAATATGGTTCAACCTCTTCCCTTTAAAATATTGTATTTATTACTTTACTACCTCTAGTTTGAGAGGTTCAATGAAGTATCACATTTCTTTATTCCAATTAACTCCCTCTTCTAATCATTTTTGTTTCTTGATGTAAGTTCTAATACAATTTAATTTTCCTAAAACTTGATTGCTTCAGCTACTGCTATGTTGCTGTACCATTTCCATTTGTCTTTTGTGCATTTTCCAGAAGGTAGTATCGACATAATTTACTAGTAAGATGAAGTACCCTTGCTCATAAGAGACAATTAATTTGTGAACCCTCAAAATACCTGTTATTTAATCAGAGAAATTAAACTTTGGAACAAAATACATTCTTTTCCTCAATCAGTCCCTTTAGTGTTCCCAAGCCACACTTGTGCTGTGCTTTAAGAGCAGATTAGAACTGACAACGATTAGTCACGTGTCAGAATTTTTGACGGAAAATAAAAATGAGGTCTTCTGCACAGAAGTCCAAAATTCATCTCTCTCTCGCCTAAGGTTTTCTTTCCTCAATATTCCTTCTCAGTTTAATATAAGATTGTTGACTTAACAATGATATATTTCAAGCTGAAGGCAGAAATGAATTTTGCATTAATAAATTGTTTGGAGATGGATTCGAAGAGTATTTCATTATATAAGAAGGGAAGCCATAAAACATGTTTGGTGGTCTTTCCGTCATTACTACCTGTGGCCCGTCTGCAGAGATGACATCTATCAGCATGACGGGGAATATTAAGCAGTGACAGACAGTTATTAGCTGAAGTCCTGATATATTTACACCATGGGAAAATGCACTTGGTATTTTCTTTCTGGCAACTGGTCTGCTGTTCATAATTTGATGGAAAATTGATTAATCACACATTTAACTCAATGCAAGATCGTCTGCACTGTAATAAATTATGCCATTAATCAATAAGTACAAAGTAATTCCAGGAGTCTGGAGACATGCTGGTTTCTAATAGAAAAACTTGCACTTAGGCCTTCCTGCCAGTGACCACTTCATCTGAGGTATTTGCACCTGCCCCAATCCAATTAGATGACATAATTAATGAACCTCAATGTTCTTGATAATTTGTTATACAAAAGAAAGAATGTTTTGGCACATCCATTAAAACCTGATGTATAATACTTTGCAGAAAAGGAGGAAAGAAGTGGCGAACCACAGCAACAGAAGGGCTTAGTCTGGGAATCTCGGAGTTCAAGCTCATGTGAGATGCCACATTCTTACCTCACGTTAGGAGAAGACGGCGTTGCATTTCTTTGAAGAATCCAACAGGGTCTTTTTTTTTTTTTTCTCTCTTTCCCATTAAAAAAAGTGACCTCGGCCTGTGCGTAAAGGTCCATGCCATCTTGTTTCTTTTATGACAAATTAAATGGTCTGATTAGAATAAGAGTTCAGGAAGTATTGTTTCAGAGGCATTCTAATAAATGTTTCCTTGGTTAAGTATCGCTTACAGTTTTACATATCACAGACATTTTGCACCTGTTTTATGCAGCTAACAATAGGCTCTCGATAGATTTTAGCGAGGGAAAAGCCTGGGAAGATAAAAAGGAAAACGGTTTGTGGCTAATTCTGTCACTAGGAAACGCCAGGAGTAGATTGTGTTTAGAGACTTTGAAAAACAATTAGCTATGGATTATAGGACTAAAAGGCCTTTCCCAACTGTACCTGGAAAATACTGTGCCCGTTTAATGCCTTCTAAGCTGTCACTGAGCTTGAACTTCAGTCCCAGTGATTAATGGAAAGCTGCAGGGCACAGCTAGAAGCTAAAGTCTCAATTATGAAAAAGCAGTAACTAGCTTAATGTGCTGATGCTTTTATACTTAAAGTGACAGCTATGAAAAATGGCAATATTTCCAATCATGCTTTAATAATTTATCATTCATTTATTGGCATGGCCAAGGTGCTTTGCTCCCACTGTTCTCCTTCTCTTTCTTGGGCTCCTGGAGTTATAACACTGTGGAACACAATATGGCCTGATCTTTAAGAGGAAATCTTCCTATTTGGGAGCTGGAGCCAATGGGTGTAAACTTTATCATTTGTGTGTCTGGCTGGCTGTCCGCCTGTCCAGCATCACTCTACCATTTACCTATGTAACTTCCGGGTGGCACTCATGGTAGCAGTAGAGTTTCTGAAAAAAAAATATGGTCCAGAAGCTCCTGCCCACTTAGGTCACAAATTAGTATACTACTTATTTATTTATTATTATTATCATTTCACACAAAATCTTGCTTTGTAGCCCAGGTTGGTGCTGAATTTACTACGTAGCACAGGCTGGTCTCAACCTTGTGGTAATCTTCCTGCTGCAGCCTCCTGAGCATGAGGGCTGCAGATATGTGCCACATATCCACCTTACGTGGTTCTGGGAACTTGAACCCAGGGCTTTGTGCTTGCTGTGCAAGTGCTTTACCTGGTGCGCTACACCTCAAGCCCCACAATTCTTCACAGACACCTTGAATTATATGGTTTTAACTACAAGAGGAAAGAGACAAGTTTGTGTGGAGGAATTGTTCTAAGTCTACTCCCACCAAGGAGAAATGAATACAGTTGTTCAGTAAATAACAGAGGAGAAAAGATTCTCAAGTTTGAGGATGGGGGTAGTAAGTGATTTGGTAAAATAATACAACACTAATTTGACGTGTTTAATTTCAGCAATGAGTTGCCTGGACAGCAGTTGCAGGAATTTCCTTGATACAATCTTACTAATTCCTATTAGACATTATTTACCATAGGCTGTACAGTGTGCACCATCATATCTGGCACAGTACTTCATGAATGGACCACTAAGCAAGTGCACAAAATGAGCCCACAAGTTGGGCTGCAGTGTAATATCAGTTGAGTTTCTTTAAGACACTGGGACATAAATGTACCTAGTAAGACTGCAAGGAACTCACCAACCACTTGCATACTCATATGAGTGTTTCAAATTGAGATTATAATACAGTATCACAAAGTTGTCTTTTTTTGTGTATGTGTGGTTCTCTGTTGAGTGGTAGAATACTTACCACTTACCCTTTAAGAGGAAAGTCCAAATACAGGTGTCTAATATAATCCTTAATTTAAACACTTCTTAAGATTGTGCTGAATTTGATATTTTAAGAAGTAGAATACTCATGAAATGAATCTGAATAGTACATATAAATTTAGAGTTTTCCACAAGCTCACTTTTCGAATAGGTATATTTTCCCTGTTAAAACATTTATATATCATAGCAACATACATAACTTCTCAATACAACAAATTGTAAAAATTATTTTGGACAGTATGGAAAGAAAGGTATAATTTAAAAATACCCTTTTAAAATAATTCGAGAGCGAAAAATATATTTGTTATAATTTCTGTCACCACTGGTGCTAGTTACTACTCCAGCTTTCACATTTGTCAATAAAGACATCTACAAGCGAGGTCATAAACCTTAAATTTCAAACAGGTGGCAGTTTGCAAGTGAAATATTCAAGTATTCACTTTAAATTAAACAGCCCTTCCTGCTTGTTTTTCCTGTGCAAAGTCAGTTTCATAGCATTCCTACCGCTTGTCAGACCACCTGGGTCTCGGTTTCTGATGAGATATTAGGTTGTTGTGTGAATCCAATGATAATTTTTGTAATCACACACTATTATTTCTTTGGTAAAAAAGGATATTTAATCTGCCTTTAAAAATAAAGCAGTTAGAAGACAGCACTTTTGTAGGATTGAGGTTATCAAAGCTGCAAAGTATAATTGGAAGATTAACTGAAAACTTGATTTAATTCCAACAAATTATGTATTTCTACTTAGATGAAAAACTCAGAAACAAGATCATTATTTTGAAGGCACAGGTATTAAGTGTATTCTGAACAAAACACTATGGAACGCTGTGGTCCTACGGAATAATGAGAAAAATTCTGTGCTTTTTTGGGCCAAATTAAAAGGTACGTGGTTAATTTTTATGATTTTTTCCCTCTGTGGTAAAGTAGCTAACAGGAGCCGTGTTTTTATCCATTGACTACTTTCTCGAGTCCATGTACGTACCTTTAGCAAAGCTCTCTTCAGTCTTTCATGCTGTTATTCTTTTAGTAGTGCATTATCTTCAGGTTTTCGTTGTTGCTTTTGTTTCTGGGCACTCATCTCTTGACTTTCATTTTTTAAGGACATACTTCTCAAGCTAATTAATTTGTCTAAAAATTATTTTAACAACACCAAAAATGACTTTTTGGAATTGTCCTTATGTTAAGCCTGATCATATTCAATTGTTAGGATGTCCTTGTAATTGTATCCTTGTGTACAACTTGGCTGAGATCTTTATAAGTCATATTTCCTTACTAGTTTCCTTCCAAAGTTCTGCAGATTTTCTAGCACACCTCACACTATTCCATGGGTGCTGTTTTGTTTTTCTCTGTAGACATTGATTGAGCCAATGTACACATTTCTTTACTCAGATATGTGAGTGCATAGACAGACCGTTCACATGCCCTTTAAACACATCTGCACCCAGGTACAAAATCTATATTCTGTTTTAGGAATAATGAACTTTAAGTCCTCTAACTAGAATATCAAACTGTCTTCTCTTTTGTCTAGTCTACTCCCACAGAAGACTTAACGAAAAACCTGTTATGATTTCTAATTAATTTCATTTAGGGAAACAAGTGTTTTGAAATCGTTTGCTTGGAGTATAGCAAAAAGATAAATGTTTTCCCCGCACAAGGTTGAGGGGGAGGTAAAAGAGTCCTAGGAGCTACCAGCTGTCTCAAACAGCTCTGCGGTGATACAACCCCTAATTCAATTTGGGGAGGGGTGTTGGAATTTTCAATTAAACTGCTTCATCTAGGGGTAGATTCCCCAAAGTTATGAGGCAGCTTGCTCAGTCCTGTTTCCACCAGGTCAGATAAGGTTAGGATATGGGAGCCCTGGCAGAAGCTTGGGCTGCGAGGTCCAGTCGGAGAATTTTATTGTCTGCATCTATCTTTGGGGTCAGTCCTCCAACTCTGTTTTGATGGATGGCTCCTAATATAACAGACCATTTTCCTCTGGGAACCAGCTGAGAGATCATCATGGTTTTCAATCTTAAAAAAGATTTAGCTGGGTTCCTCACAGTATTTTTGGTGACCCATGTATGTAAACTTACAGCCTTTCATACTTTTAATGTGGTGATATTGTTAATGGTTCTGCTTATAATGATTGCTGGCATTGGGTACTGAGGATCAAGCCCAGAGCCTCTGTGCTGATACACATCCTCAGTTTATTTTTTTTATTTCAAGACAAAGTTTTCCTAAGTCATTAAGTTACCCAAACTTGCCTCAAACAAACCTCCTATCTCAACCTCCTAGAGTTCTAGAGTTACAGACCAGTTAGTCTGGGCCCAGTTGCCCTTTCTCATATGTAATTATGTATATATTAAACAGAATGTCAATTTTTAAAAATTTCACAACAGTCACATGAGCTAATTATCCCTGTTCTCATTTTATACATGGGGAATCTGATACGTAAGAAGTTTAATATTGTCTAATATTTCTTAATACAGCATGGCAAAGTCTACTGGACTTTACTTCTTCAGCCTCTTTCTTCCTGAAATTATCTCCTCTTCACGTTTTTTGCCTTGTTTCTATTTATCAAATTTTAGAAATTTAATACCTTAGCTTTTAGGAAAAGAATGTAAAAGATTGAAACACGGCTTGAAATAGCTATGGTTCTAAGAAATTCAGCACTCTCCAAAATTTCTATCATATCTATTATATGGAAGAAAGACTAGGAGATGAGTTTTGCACACTTAGAAGAAAAAGGTTACATTTGCCGAATAAATGTAAACAGTACAAGAGTTTTGTTACTGAAACTTAAGGTGATGAATCTGGAAATGGTCGGCTGGAGGAATAATGCAGCGAGAGCTCTTGCCTAGGTAGTGCAAGGCCCTAGGTGCGATTTCACAGCACCACATATTAGCTGGGCCTGGTGGTGCAGGCCTACCAACACTAAGGGAGGCCGAGGCAGGAGGATTGCTCTGTATTCAAGGCCAGCTTGGGCTACATTGTGAGTTTAGGAATAGCCTGGACTGCAGAATGTGACCCTGTCTCAAAAAATGATAATGAATCGTAAATCAAACAGTCAAATAAGACAACTGTAATTTGCCTTAGTACTGATCAAGTTCATTTGGTTTATAGATTGTCAAAACAAATTGCTGTACATTATGCTGAAAGGCCAAAAAGGCATCATGGAAGATGCACTTTTAATAATCTTTGTTACTAGATGTTTATTTCTATATAGCAAGGAAAAAAATTGACTTTTTAGAAAGTCTGATTGTTATGTTATATCCAGTTGTGATTTACATTGCATTTTAAATTAATATGACCTTTTTAAAGAATCAAATGATTGATGTTAGAATTTCCATAGTATGAAAAAGACTTTGTGTGCTAGAACCTCAGTTGCTACACCTTCAGGAACTTTGAAAAGCAGCTGTTCATTGTAGTCAATATTGAAAAGTAATATAAAACTGAAAATGAACTAGGTAAATGTGACCTTAACTTGCTTATGTGATGCTATGTCCTTGATAAAATTGTTTTTGAGTGTGTCTGTGAGGGAGTTCCCAGAAGAGATTAGTGCAGAATGTGGGTAAGCAGCATCTTCATTGTGAAAAGATGAGTGAGCAAGACTGCACAAGAAGGAGAAGTTCTGTTTCTCTTTTTGATTGGGAGGATTCACATTCTTTTGCCTTTGGACAGGTTTCTTTCTTGTTCTTGGGTTCTTGGTATCCAGGACTTACACCAGTCTTTCTGTGCTAATGTGCTTGTGTTGGTAGCACAGAATACCTGAGACTGAGTACTCTCTAAGTAAAAAAAAAAAAAAAAAAAAAAAAAAAAAAAAAGTTTTTTTTTTTTCTTTTTGAGATCACAATGGTAGGATTTGGTGAGCGCCTTTTTGTTACATCTTCACATAGCAAAGGATGGAAAAGCAAGGTTGGTAAGAGAAAGAACCCATGTCCTCGGGTCTTTTAAAAAATATATATAAAGAGCATTAATGTACTCACGAGGTAGAGCCTTCATGACCTCAACACTTCCGTGAGGCTCTACCTCCCAGTGATGATGCGTTGTTGTGGAAGTTTCCAGCTAATGAAATCTTAAGGAACACATTCAAACTATGGCCTCCCTACCCAGCCATAAATTCTGAGGCATTCCGACTTGAACTGAATTACTTTTCCAGCTCCCCTTGTTCTCTGAGTTGCAGATGGCTTACAATGGCCTTCATAATTACACGAACTAATTCTTCTAATAAATCATTTCTTATACTCTATACCGATTCTACCTCATGTCTCTTTCTCGGGAGAACCCTAATATTGTAACCCATGTTAGACCTGTCCCGGTGGCACAACCCCGTGTACTACTACTTGAGAAATCTGAAGTAGGAGGACAGCAAATTGGAATCCAGCTAGGGCAATTTAGTGAGACCCTCTCTCAAGCTCAAAAACAAAGCCAGGCCTGCTTTTGGCCACAGGTGATTGCATCTTTAAGTGGGCCAAATAGTTTTTTCTTTGGTTTATATTTAGAGAGACAGGGGCAAGTTACTGTATGTTAAGGGACCTCTAAAAATTTAAAACTTGATTCTCCTAATGACCTCATGCTACCTTTTGGACCAAAACAAAGGGCAGTCGTCATTAGCGACAAAATAGTATTGAAGAAATGCTAGACAAGAGACCTGTCGGGAAGCACGTGGTGAATGTGCAGACCTCGCTTGGTTCTGTCTCCAGCTGGTTTGAAGACAGAGTTACATTCTTGTCCCTGGACTCTCTGAGCTGTTCAGAAATCTTTATAGTAAATTGCTTAGTTCTGGTTGCTTTCTGTTCCCTGAAAGTAAAAGATCCTTGAAAAACATTCTAAATTTTAGTCTACTACATATATTGTTGCTACATCATTCTATCTACTGATAATAAGGCAGGTGTGAATAAAATATTTATAAACAGTGGTATATTAGGTATATTTTTCTAACATTTATGTTAACAAAAATTTTCCAATAAAATCAAGACAGTGTCTTAGCAACATGAATCTAGGTTCTTCTCGACTAAGCATATAAAAGAAATACTACATTTTGAAACTTACAATGGATATGAAGTTGATTTTGCAACTTGGTTTTGCAGTTCAAAATTTCACTGCTTTTCCTCATTCCTTACTTTCATTAATCTTTCTCTGCTTCTCTGTTTTTATTTTTTTTCTTTTCTTTTCTTCTCCTCCATCTTCATGAGTTTTATTTCTTTTTGGACATCATCATTAAAGTTAAATGTGAATTCTTGCCATCCAGATCTCATTTGTTTCTGATCCTACATCCTATTACACGTTTGTGGTATAAGTTGGTACATTAATGCCAACTATTGCTGCTGTAACAAGTTGCTGCAAACTTAGCTTATTAAAGCAACAAAATGTATTACTATAAAAGTGATAAAAGTCTACCATTTATCCCATAAGAATAGAATTGAGATGTTGGCAGGCTGTGTTTCTTCTTGGAGAATCTAGGCAAGATCCAGTTACCTGTTCATTCCAACCATGGGCTCTGAGTCAGCGTCCTTGCTGACTGTCAGTCAAGGAAGGCTTCCAGATTCTTCAGACTCTGTGTCTCCCCTGATCTCCTCCCTTCAGCAGCCAAGTGGAAGTTTTGCATTGCATCTCTCCGACTCGGTCTCCTAGCCCTCTTTTTATTTTAGAGACTTCTGTGATTAGATTGAGGCCACACACATATCTTTCCCATACAAACATTTTTAACCTTCATCACATTTACAGATCTCTTTTCCACATAAGGTGTCATATTCATAGGTTGCAAAGATTTGAGCATGGACATATCTGAGAGCACATTCTTCTGTCAAATTTGCCATTGGACTTTAACTTGAGTTATGATGTGAATTTTCTGTCAGAGCAGAAAATAGTTACGAGTCTCCTTCTAGCTGTTGTCTACAAATTGTATGTTACGTTGCCCACGACCGGAAGCATGGATTCTTGAGCTTATCAAAGCTGTCTCTAGCAGTGTACTCAGTTCCTTTACACCTCTTTGCTTCTGTGGTTTCCACAATAGGTATCAACACTGAAATTCATTTGCTTGGCCAACCTAGAGATGCTTCTTGACTCATCCTTATCACTTTTTTTCCTTCTTACTGCTTTATTTGTTTATTTGATATTAGTACATACTTGCTATATGTGATAACTGAACTCATCCTGTGGAACTATATCTATATCTCTGTCTATCTATCTATCTTTCTATCTATCTATCTATCTATCTATCTATCTATCTATAGTATCTTAATCAATTTTGCCTCCCTCTCTGCTCCGGGTTCCCTTCCCATAGTCACAGTCTACTTTCCTGTTTCCTGTCATCTATTTTGTGGTTCTTTAAGTTGCTCATTTTAAGGCTTTTCATATAATAGAGAAACCAGAAAATATTTAACCTTTTATGTCTGATTTCTTTCTCTTAGCACCATGGTCTCAAGTACGCTTATTTTCCCTTAAGCAGCTTGAATTTATCCTTCTTTAAGGCTGACGAGCACTCCATTGGGTGTACATATCACATTTGCTTTATCCATTCATCTGTTAATGGACATATGCGTTATTGCAAAGTTTGGCTAGTATGAGTTTTGCTGCTAAAAAATGAGTATGTTAGCAATGCCGCAATATGATGTCTTTAATTTTTTGAGGGAGATGCACACAAAAAGTATAGCCAGGTCAAATGACTTTCTATATTTATTTTTAAAGATGTGATGATGATTACCATAGTAATCATTACATTATCACAAACAATATGGGAATCCTTACTTTTCCCCTGAATCCTTGCCAGAACTTGTTGCTTTTTTGAGTTCCTTCATTCTATCTGCTCTTACCTGAGTAAGATGGAACCGGAGTTTTGTGTTGATTTGTATTTCTTTAATGGTCAAAGATGCTGAACATTCTGTCACGTACTTGAAACTTACCAACTCTTTACTTTTTACCTGCAGATTTTTAGACCTGTTCCTTCCACTTCATCACTTCTTCTCTCAAATACAGAAATACTTACAATTATTCCTTCAGTTTCTTACTTATTTCCTTCCTGTTGCTCTCAATACAGTCTCAATTCTTTCTCCTTATATAACACTGATAGACTGTTTCTTTTATTTTCATTTTTATTGGTGTGTATACGCCATAAGCTTGAGAATTTTGAGCACATGTATGTTGTGACATCATTATAATCCTTTCTTCCCTATTTTAACCCTCCCCTCCCCTTCATGCTCCTGTATTTCACCCATTTTATTCTATAAATTGCCTATGTCTGGATTTCTCATAATAGAGAAATCATGTGATATTTAACAGTCTCAGTCTGACCCCACCTTATGAAGTATGATGCTCTCAAGTTGTGTTCATTGACCTACAGATGCCGTGAATCTGTCTTTATGGGAGAGTAATATTCCATAGTGTAGAAATACCACATTACTAAGAGACCATCTTACCCCAGTGGAATGGCAGGTAATAAGAACTTGAATAGCAATAAATCCTGGCTAGGTTGCTGGAAAATGGAACCCATTTTACACTGCTTGGGGGACTGTCTACTAGTACAACCATTATGGAGGGTAGTGTGAAGATTTCTCAAAAAGCTGAAAATAAATATTCCATTCAATCCAGGAATGCCTGTTCTGGGTATCTTTCCAGGAGAGTTAAAAGCAATATATAACAGAGACACATGTAGAGCCACGTTTATACCAGCACAACTAACAATAGCTGAGATCTTCCACGTTGCCTATCTCATATTCTCAATCTACTCATAACCATTTTGCAGTTTTCTAACTTACCTGTGTCCTCACTGTTTCTTTTACCTTAAAATAATGATGTTTTCACTTCTTCATTTTGGAATGAGTCTGTTTACTTGGTAAGACTCAACTGAAGCCTTCTCTCCATCCATTCACAATTGCTAGTGTTCTGCATTTCTCATGTAACTCTTGACATTTTTTTATGCTACAACAAATATTTTCCTATTTTTTTCATAATTTACTTTGTTTTTAGATAATAGTCACCATATCTTTGTATACTAAAGGACCTAGACTTATTCTTTACAAAAGGAAAGCACACAATGAACCTGCAAAAGAGCAGGCGGAAGCAAAGTTCCTGGAATAGGTATTCCCGATGGAGATTTTGGCTACTTACCAGTGACAACCTGAAAGGTAAACAACAAACCAAGAGTTTAGCTTTCCTAACACTAGAATTTTAGCAATTGGCAAGGTAAAATTTATTTTTTGGATAAGGTTTTTCACCAAATGATGTCAGAGCTCCTGAAGATTTTAAAATTACTGAATAAAAAATACCAGTAAAGGGTTTAAATATTCACAGGAAGCCCATTTGGTAAGCTTATTTTAAGATCATTTTTAATGCTTTTTCATTATATCAGTTATAATTAAACTACTGCATATATGTAATTATGCAGCATGGCAATCAGGATGATATATTATAGGACTGTGTAGAACAAGTGGTAGAGATTTGTGCTTCTTCGGGGCTCTGTTCCTACTTAATCTGCCTCTGGCCACCCACCGAGCTGGCCTGGAAGAAACTGCCTTTTGATCTCTTTTATGAAATGACCTATGAGGGCAAAAATAGATGAGAATAAACCTTAAAAGCTTTGTTATAAATATTCTGTTTGGCATCATGTAACTTTCCAAAATGCCAGAATAAAATACTTATCTAGAAAGGGTAGCTTTAATGTCTTGGACAAATAAGGCTAAGCTTACGGTTAGAATCTGCTAATAGTCTGTGCGCTAGTAAGTATGCTTGCAACAATCCTCCCTTCCCCCCCCCCCCCCCCCCCCCCCCCCCCACACACACATACCTATACCCTTGGCACGGGGCTAGAGGCAAGAACGGAAGAAGAAATGTCCCTGCTTACAGTCCTGGAGCTGATCTTTCACATTTCAGCATTTTTTCCCTGTATAATCCTCAGTGTGAGTAGTTCGTGTCACTGGCCAATGCTTCCATCTGTTATTCGGGACAACGCATGTACCCAGAAGGGAGAAGGTGTGTGTTCATGGTGCCAACCTGCTCTGTCTTCGCGTAAGAACAAAAGACCTAAAATCCTCCACGTTGACTCGTTCTCATAGTCATTGTTACAAATCCAATTTCCTGTCCTTCTCTCCATGCACAACTGTGGACCCTTCGTCTTTAAATTCTCCTAGAACTGGATTGTTGTAGTTTAGGGTTAACTAAACTGCCACTTGTTTTTGTTACAGAGGGGCTTATGAGACATGGCACCTTCGTGGAGATAATATCATCTCATAGGAAGTGACTGCACCGGGAGGGAGTTTTACAGAATGGATCGAGTAGTGTAACATCAACCATGACAGTTACCACGGGCGAAGGGAAAGAGTCCAGCACAGTTGTGTGCGAACGTCTGTGTCGGCATGAAGAAAGTTGAAGAAAACAAGCAGAAAGTTGACGTAAAGCTGAAGGGACAGTGAAGACTGGAAGTGACTGAAAGGACCTAAATGTCTCAACAAGGAGATCAGAGAGAAAATGGGGTCATGGGTTACATTAGTCACTCAGAGGATAGGAAATACATGGAAAGGAGAATTGTAAAGCAAAATGAAGATTTGTGGAAATAAATAAATAATACTCCACCCAAGAAATGATAACAGCAACTGTAGTCACACAGACACGCACACACACACACAGATACATCCCTCCTTTACAACCCTGACTCCACATGCTCGTGTCTTCTCCCCGACTCTGTCTCGGGGTCCGCTTTTCAGGATGCACAGGAGGGCAGCTTGTATACCTGAAGGAACGAGCAATTGACGAGGCTGGTGGAAGAAGGGCGGAGAGCCAAAGTGAAACCTTACTAGAACAGAAGAACCAAATTTGAAAAACATCTATGTAGAATTCAATCTATGTTTTTATTTTAAATAAATAAATGTAGTTTGTTAGCTTCTGACACATTAGGATTCAATAGGTACACTAAATTTTAGAAATACTTAAAATGCATTATAGATTCAAATCTGTAATAATATTTAAAATTTTGAAAAAAGAAGAAATGATTTATTAATTTCAGCCTGCTAGTCTAATAAGAATGGCATATGATGTTACCTTAAGTAATTTAAAATTATTGACATTTATTATTTATTAACTAACATAAAAAATCTGCTTACTTGATTTCTGGTAATGATCTATAATATCACTATTCTAATTTATATGCATTTATATGGATATATACTTATATGTATGTTTTAATTTTCATAAGTAGAAAAAGTTGTATTTTGTTCTACAAGTTGTTCTACTTATAAAAGTTAAAGATACCTAAGCCTTAATGTTAGTAATTATATCTACATTCTAGCGAAGTTTGAAATCGATCTTTAAGAATTTATTCAATGTATTAGATGAGGAGAAAGAAAGACTAGTAGAATGTCAAAAATGAGGACTGATAATTTTTCCTTCTTCTTCTATCTTATGGTAATAGCTGTCTCTAGCATCTTAGTGGGCATTTCCTTTCCGTATTCCTTTTTGTGTTACAGAACACACATATCTGGGTACTTGTGTTTAAAAAAGAAGCTGTACCACGCAATGCCTACTGTCTGGTAATTTGCTTTTTTACCGTATAACATGAGCATCTAACTTTAGTAAATAAATTATGGCTGAGCATGTTCTGTATTTTAAATTACATCATACTTTTCTAATGAATCAGTGACCATGATGTTGTTGATTTCTTTTTCTAACCAACATCTGCTGTGTATATCATTCTGCGTTTATATATATTCTTAGATGTGGTGCACCAATGTCATAAGTAGTTAAAATTTATTTAAATACTATTAAAAATACTATTACTATTAAATACTATTAAAAGATTATAGTTATTTATATGATGAAAAGTAAAATAGGGCCAGGTATGTTGGTATCTGCCTATAATCCAGGTTGGGCAGGAGGACTGCAAGTTAGAGCCCATCCCAGGCAACTTATAGAGATCCTATTTCAATGATCCCCCAAATAAAAACAAAACAAAACAAACAAATAAACCCCGAGGATATAGCTCATTGTGAAGGCCCTGCCTTTAGTTTTCAATATTAAAGAAAAAAGACTTCATTTTTCTAAACTTCTTTGATTTAGGAACAAAGAACTTTTCCGTTACAATTTCAACTTTTCATTTTAACTAATGAACAGGGATGTTTGCAACATGTTTATTTGCCATTTTATTTCCTATGTATTTTACACAGATGTTAGCAATTTTATCTTTCATATACAAGGTGTCACCCCCAAATATGCGAAAGTTTAAACTAAAGAATTATAGTAAAAGATGTATTATCACTAATCCTCCTCAAAATAATAACCCTTTTGCACTTCAAATATAGTTATGCCATCCTTCTTCCCACTTTATAAAGTAGCTTTGTAAATTCCCTTTTTCTTCAGAAAATCATCATTTTCTTTATTATTTTTCAATTATATATATATATATATATATATATATATATATATATATATATATTACACAATGGTTACATTTATCTTGAGTATTTTGTGCTCATATATATTGTGTCAACATTACAATCCTTTTCACTCCCCCATTTTATTCCTCTTGTACCCTCTCTGTCCCCCTAATTTCCACTGTCACACCCATTTAGTTCCATAGAATGCCTGTATCCTGTGTTTCTCATTTTAGAGAAACCGTTTGATATTTAAACTTCTGCATTTGAGTCACTTCACTGAGCATAATGTTCTCAAGGTGCATCTATTTACCTACAAAAGCCTCTAATTTATTTGTCTTTATGGAAGATTATGACTTCATTGTGTACATATGCCTCAAGTTTTGTATCTATTGACTAGTATTTCAGCATCTTCCACATTTTAGTTGTTGGTTGTGCTGCTATAAACATGGATACACATGTATCTCTTTTATATCTTGCAGTTAACTCTTTTGGAAAGATACCCACAGGAGGTATTGCTCGACTGAATCGGATATTTATTTTCATCCTTTTAAGGAATCTCCATATTGCTTTCCACAGTTGTTCTACCAATTTACAGGCCCACCAGTAATATAAAAGGGTTCCTTTCCCTCCGCAGCCTCTCCAGTATCAATAGCTGTTCAAGTTCTTGGTAAATGTTATGAAAGTCACCTGTCGGATGAACTTCAATTGGCCAGCGAATACATGAAAACTTGATCGACATTCTTAGCCATTAGACAAATACCAATCAAAACATCAGTAGGGTACCATCTTACTGTGGTGGAAATTCCATTTTGTGGTTGTCTTTATTTGCTCTGTCATGGCTGTCTTGATATCCTGAATTCATTCAAAACTTTTATCTTCTATGATCACTTTTACTTTGGGAAGATCCAGGTGTCACAGCGTGCTAGATTCAGTGTATAAGGTGCATGAGAGCACGCTTCATTTTTTTGGACAGAAATTTCCGTAACAAAGGTTAGTCAAAAATAAAGAAAGTCTTTAAATTAAAAAAATATATATATTGCAGTAAAGACATTGTCAAAATACTCAGAATATTCCTCCTTATAGGGCCAGGTATGCTGGTATCTGCCTATAATCCAGGCTGTGGTAGGAGGACTGCAAGTTAAAGCCCATCCCAGGCAACTTATAGAGATCCCATCTCAGTGATCCCCCCTCAAAACAAAACAAAACAAAACAAAATAAACAAACCCCAAAGACATAGCTCATTGTGAAGGCCCTGCCTTTAATTTTCAATACTGAAAGAAAAAAGATTTCATTTTTCTGAAAATCTCAGTCTTGAGATTACTATTTGAATTAAGGTACAATATCCTCACAATACCTTATCTTCATTAAATCTCTAGGTGAAGGTATTTTTAGATATGCAAGCTTACTGCATGGAGTGCAGAAGTGTGCTCTAAACACACTCCGTCTATCGTCTTGGGTAATGTGTTCTTCATGATAAGCTTATTTTTTATTTAAACATTCGTAGTATCGTTAATTATCCTTTGTAATTTGTTTTCCCTAGATTTAGTATGCAAAGAACAATTTAAAAATCTTTATTTTTCAGAAAAATTCAATTCAATCATGAGACAATAAGGCAATTCTTACTTTTTTTAGTTTAGAGGTCAATTAAAAGAAAAAAATTGCTAAGGCAGTTGTTTCTTCATTGTCCTCCAAAAGAGATTTCTGTAATAATTTAAATTAATTTATCATCTCCGAGATGCATTACCCACTTGAGGATGTTTGAAGTGCAGTATTAACTTAATTACTTATACCATCATTAAACAATAAGCTTTAAAATATTGGATATTTTAGAAAGAAGAGCATTATCAGATGACTGGGATTTAACCTTCGGAAGATTTAATTTTCAACATCGTGTTGTGGCTTGCCCGATTTTAAATGCCAAATTAACACCGTCATCTGCCCAGGCCTACCTACAGGTAGACACGGCCACCCATTGTCCCTCCCCCAGGACATCCGTAATGCGTATTAATCAGATCCACAGCATCTCTGTGGTGCCCGTGCAGGATTTTATTTTATTTCTTTCAATGAACTGAGCCTTTTCATTCTGTTTTTTATTTGCTGACAGTAGAAAATATGTCTACAGTTCATTCACATAATGAATGGGGTGGGAAATTAATTCTGTGGGGACTAAGATTGTTTGGTTTGCTGTGAGACACACTCGACACTTACGGCTCTTCCGCTTTTGTGCTATTGCAGCACACTGTTAAAAGATTGTGTCATAAATCCGGAAGCACGTTTTGCAAAGTTCATAGCTGCATTTGCTACCTTTAATATTAATAGGAGTGTATCTTTAAAGTGAGTAAATTGAGAAAGTGGCTGAAACTATAGTTTATAAAGGAAGATTAGTGGGTTTAATATGCACTGGAGAGTAAAAGAAAAATCTTATTACTGTATGGAGAAATTACCTCATAAAGAAGCTAATACAGCAGGCTGGGGAGTAATTTTTAACAAGGTTTTTATGATGCGCAAGTGTAGGCAAGTTAATGAACTTATCTTTCTAGCTATTTTCAGATGGTAACGATGCTTTTCTTTTCTAGTTCTTGTGCTTTAAAAAGTAAAATACATTTAATCACCTACAATAAAACTAATTCATTACTTTAATAAATCAAGTAAAATCTTATACTGTACACTTAAATGTTGTTGTAATAACCCTGGAAACCGGATCAGGTGCTGATGTCTATCAGGATCAGAGCAAAAGGTAACCAAGGACTATATTTATTATTTAAGTTAAACCGTCTCATTTTGACACTGAACAAGTCATTTTGGGAAGATTTGACTCCCTTTCCAGCTATTGGACATGGGAAGTGAAGACAAAAGAATGAAAACAAAATCCATTATTTTTATAACTACACATTTTTGTAGCCATGATCATGTAGTCTTTGAAACTCACACAAAATTTTATAAAAGATTGTACATTCTGAAGATAAAGAACACGTGGGAAGCTAGTATGTTTGTGATGTCCATCTGCCAGCACTTTTCTCGGACAAGATAATAATTATTTAGGAAAAGTATGTTTGCTCAAAGACAAGAGACAACCTGTACAATCTTTGTATAATTGCTGAGAGACTTTCTACAGTGAAAATGTGATGCATTTGCAAAGAGGGCGAAGGGAAACGTAAATGAATGATTATATGAAAAATAAATTTTGTACTATCAAATTCAAATCAAATTTATAACAAATTCACTTCTCATTGGTTCAAATTACAGTACGTAAAACACATGCACACACACGCGCATGCACACACACTCATACACACACACACACACACACACACACACACACACACTTTCAGAGCTCATTTTATCTTTTCTTCAATGATGGCATCCCAAAGAAAATAGAATTAGAACGACTACTGTAAAATTCTATATACATTCTACCTTAAAACGAGTACTGTAGTTAGATACACTTGTTAGAGAGGTGCCTAACCTTTTCCCACATCATCAACCTGACAACACGGACTTCCATAACATTGAGGGACCATTCGACCTGCAGTCAAATGCTGGTTGCCAGGGCCCATTGTGCCAGTGATTTTGTTACCTACCTGCTGGACATTTCTTTCCTCATTTACACTCTTCTCTTCTGCCTCTACACCAATACTTCTCTGTCTTGTTCTGTGCCCTTGGTACCTTCTCTGCTACATAGAGTGGGTCATATTGAGTTTAAGCACTTCTTGCCAAAGTGTTAAGCAGCTAACGGAATATCTTTTGGAGATGTCTATTTCTCTGTACACTTTTGTACACTTTTGCATGCTGCAATTTGAGTAGGTTTAAGCATGGTCATAGGGCAACGAAGAAGGTACTCTATTTTCATCAATGTATCTAGAATGTCCTTAAATTACTTCATAGAAGTAGTAGACTACTCTGCACTTCTGAGGAGTTGATTTTGCCTGGTAATTAAAGTGAGGAAATTATAAAATATATTCATGTTTGAAAAGTTGTTAGTACTACATTGAGTAATTTATAAAATACTTTACAATTGACTATGTATTGCTTATATCTATCATGTGATCTTATGTCTACAATGGACATCAGCAGACCAAGAATGAGTACACTGTGTGCAAGAATTCACTGTACGTGTCATACCCGGAAATTATTTCCTGAACTGTAGAAATTAGGTCTCCTAAATAATATATAAATACTGGCATTTCAACTAACTCAGTTTTCTAAAGCAACAAATATAAATTGGCACAAAGTAGATTTTCTTGATACCAAATTATTTTTGGTATAATTTAATAAGTATACACTGGTATGCTTTTCCGGATAAAGGAATTTCACTTTCATTTCTCAGCTGTTGGAAAGAATTTGATAGTTGACTATGTCCACATCCACTTCCTCCTACAGGCGTAGAAGAAGAGTAACAGGTCGGGAAAGCTGTCAAAGTCCTCCAGGAGGCCGTCTGAAATGTTTCATCTCTGGAGATTTGGTTGAGATTTTAGACGGAGTGGCTCAGTCAGCACTGAACTTAGTTCTTCTCTGTATGTCTGTTTTTATAGATCATTTACCTTTTCTTTGTCTCCCAAGTTACCTCCTCCAAACCCTATGAGCTCTCTTATTGGCAAGGCTCTTGTGTGCTAAGAGAGTGAACATTTCTGGAATGTTCTTTTAACAAAGGCAGACCCAGAAAATTCCTCATAAGAGATAAATTGTGGAAATGGGACAACAGGAAGAAAGCAAATAAACCATTCAGGAATTAGAAGATGTGTGCTCTACATGGACCTGGGTATCACTGAAAATGGAACTGGTCACTGGGGTTTGGTAGGAGCACATGGCCAGGATAAACCTTCGTAAGAGTGGATAAGGGTCCGGAGTGGTGAGAATTAATGCAGACAGGCCGGAGCCATGCCAGTAAGGAAGTGCTGCCCAAAGTCTCCCTAATTCAGAGATGTAACCACTTGGCAGGTACTTAAATGCCTGATATGAGAGAAACTAACTCAGCAAAAGAACGAATTTTCATATAAAATGATAACTTTGTTATTAACAAAAGGAAAGTAATTCTCTTATTTGAGATGATTAGTCTTTGGATTTTTTCTTTGTTTTTGCTTCTTTCTACTCACTTTCTTTACACTCTTTCTTCCTATCCTTCCTTTCTATTTTAAGTAACTCCATAATCCCTGCCTGAGGTAAATTCTAGAAATAGAATTGGTGAAAAAAAATCAAAGGCTTTTAAAAATTTGTGTTCTAATGTCCTCCCGACTCTATCTCCATCTTGCCAGTTCTATGGCCCGAGGCCTGAAGTAGATATTGTCATTCAACCTTCCATTTAGGAGTTCCGTAGACTTAAACTTGTCTTCAGGACTAGTACTCCCTGAAACTCCCTATTTCCCAGAAAATAGACCAGAACTTTCTATGAGTAGTTTAAAGAAGAGTAATGATTTGTCTTAGGAAAAAAAGTCTATACAACATTTCTTTTAAATTTATTTATTAATGTTGGAATAGTGTAGCAAAATGCCTTATTTTTAATAAGGCAAAGATCTATGTAATAATTGTAACCTGTAAGTTCTCTAGTAATTAAAAATCTAATCTTTAGCTACATTAAATTATGATCTTAAATTAACTAATTGCTTAGAAACTATTTTTTTCTTTTGTATCCTTTTTTAATTACCAGTAACCTTAGGAATTTCTTGGTGTTACTTTTCTTGATAGTTTTCAGTAGGCACTCTACAAGTTGGTCATAAGTGTGTGAAAAGACGATGATAAGTTAACTCTTTCTTCAGGATTATGTTGTCTGATGTGTGCTTCTCTAATTCTGCAAAGCCCCTGCCCTCATGAGTCCCTTTTTTATCCAAAAACTCAGGAGCCCACTGAACACATGGACCCTTGGACATGTGGTTTATATTATGTATATTATTTTTGTTCATATTTTCCACATGACCCTGACCCGTTTTATAAAGTTGTTTCCTTCATTTGCTCTACTCGCCTCTGTTTCCTACTGTTCTGAACACAGCTATTTCTCTTTCATGTTAGTTGCCACGGAGAATATTTAATATAAATATTTTTCATTCATAAATTTACTTTACAGATAAATAATAGTGCTTCCAATGTAGTTGCGGACCACAGCAGGCTCATCGTCCCTAGACCACATGTTATCAATATTTTACCTTTAAACATAGGCTTTAAAGACAGGGATTCAATTGTCAGGGAAACGGCCTATTTGAAATCTGTTACTCATACAGACACAAGCAAGATCTCACATCCTCTTTTGCTACTAGCCGTTTTTTTTTTATTTGAAAAACCTCTTATGTGGATAACCAACCATGTCAGAATTACAAAGCATTTTACAAACCCATTTACCGATGCAGATTTTCCTAGACTGTCTCTGGACAGAAGGAAGGGATGACATACTCATACACAAGCAGGGAGACACAGGGTCTCGGCTGTGAACACAGCCTGGAGCACACCCTCACCTGATTCACAAATGTGATATGTTAATATGAATGTGCTCCCGATCCATGATCTGCCTCACAGTACAACGTAACATTCCTAAGACGGGCAGTGACCATACACTTTCCCACCACCCCCTTCCTGAAATCAGTGGTTTCTTTATAATGGAGGCTCCGGATCCCTCCGCCATAGCTGTCAGCCTTCGTGGCCACTGACTGACTGCGTTTCCCAAACAGCTTTCAAAGCTGCTGTGAAACCTGTCAGTGAAGAGGCAGCTGCGGATACGCCGTGCACGGGCTGGGCTGGCGGTCCCAGCTCGGGGCTGCTGGGTTGCCTCCAGTCTCCAAGGAATACCTCATCTTTCTATGTGCTCTACGGGCCCCAGTGCGATTCCGGTGAACGAAATTCGACAGGGCCCGGAGGTAGTTTGGTAAGCCACGGGCTGGAGGGAAGTTACTTTTTTTTCTATACCAGCTAATCCTTACTTTGCTTCGTTCAGGTTAATCCGGATATAAAATTCTTTCAGTCGTTTAAGTGTTCTTGAACTTTCTGCTTTTCTCTCTTTACATTTTCCAGCAATAAATCTATATTATCTTTTTAATATAAGAGCCAGCATAGTCTCTTTAAAAAATCTAACTATGCATTGACATCAAAACATTCTTCAGAATGTTTGCTGCCAAGTTAACATAGCTATAATTCAATCAGGAGTAAGGCAACTTGGTTACAGATATTCTTCAAATATAACCCCAGCATGAGGTGAGTTTGTATTTAAAGGTTTGAAAAATAAATTTGGGCAAATCTTTACTATTTAGCCCTAATTATACTATCAGAGCAATGTAATGTAATATTACTGGCCTTGCTGTCCGGTCTGTTCACCCTTGTATTTCTTAGGAACTAGCTGCAGCGATGAGATTGTTAGAATTTGAGATCCTAAGGAAAAATGTTAACTAGGCAACCTTTATAAAGACAATGAGCTTTTGCCTAGCAGAGTTCCAAAATCCTGGAATCTCTACAATATAGATGGTACTTGGGTTACTCTTGGTCAAGTTTGCAAACGGAGAGTATGCAAAAACTATGAGCCTAAGAGTCTAAGAACATTCTTTACACCACTATGGTGAGTCCCCCTCATTAGTGGACCCTACTCTCCTTCCATCACAGATACAGTCTTTTTATCCAATTATCCATGTGAAGGATTATTGGCGTGTTTTTTTTTTTTGCTTTTCTCTCAATATTTCTAAAATCGAACTGCTATTCCATCTGGAAATAGAATTCTTATCATGGTAAAGATGTAGACACTCAAAAACAATTATTTGCTTGTCCATATTTTCTATATTTATAGAAAAATAATAATTAGTAGGAGAAAAATTCCATCACCCACTGGACAAATTATAAGCCTATGTAAGGGACATGTTGGTTATGTTTCTGATGATGTGTTAAATTGGTCTTAGATATCTAAGTCATAGGTTGTGGAGAGCACAGTTCTGAGGCTCCCGAAGTGGCCAGAAATCTTCCTCCCCTCTTAGATTGTTTATCTAAATAAATTAAAAATCTAGAATTTTAAAGTTGCTTATGCATTTTGATCTAACTTTTTCCTATGGTAATCTCTTTATAGTCTCATTTTAATACTTCAAATTCTGCGCATTGCTGAGACAGAGACTACTGTATTTCTCAATAGCACTGAAATTAAGGACATTTCTTTCCATGGAACACCTAATCTGGGAAAAAAAAATAGAGTGACTTTTTTTCCCCCTAACATGCAGGAAAGAGATTAATTTGAGCGTGAAACAATGTAACGAGTGTAATCTCTTAAACAAGGAAAGTAAACATTGATACATTTTATTATTTAAGCATCTTCTTCAATTGTAGGTAAGGAGACAAGATGTGTTCATTTTCTAGATTTCAGATCAGTATTTCCAGCACATACGTTGAAACTTGCCAGGGTATTGGAAGGAAATATCTCCCATTTTTACAATTATCTATTCACTATGTTCAAAACAACTTCAAAATTTCTGATTTCTGTTTGCTTTTCTTTAGATAACATTAGCTATCAAAGAGCGTTGTCGTTGCTTTAAAACATCCATGTACTTGATCTTTATTCTTCTTTGCATTAATCAATCCCTCCAAGGGTTAGCCCTTTCTCACTTTAAATATCAATCAAATGAAATATCCTACTCTGTTAAATCACCATGTGCTGGCACAGTACAGCGATAGACTATTGGTCCACCATGACATAGAAATAATGTGAACGATCTCAGACATTTGTAGGAGTGGAAAATTGACACTCCACCTCGCCGAGTCACGGCTGATGCTCCCTGAGCAAAAAGTAGGTTAGTGAGAGGAAAACACAAGTTCTTTAATCAAAAATGTGCATAGCAAGGGATCAGAAATGGAGATCCAAAAACCTGGGATGTATTATGTACTTGTCTGCATAAGTTTGCTGGAGAATGGACAGCCATGTGCAAACGTGGTTGCGCAACATGTGTGATCTAATGGTAAGAGGCTGAAGAAGGACACTCAAGACCTCTCTGTCCAGCTCTTTCTTTTCCTCTTGGCGTAGCACTCTTTTCTCTGTAACGACAGTCTTTAAGGGAGAAGGAGGAAGGCAAAGAGTGACATTTCTAGGTTTTATGGCTGATTTATGGGGGAGAGAGGTTCTAGCTACCACAATGTGCCTGTGGGTAGAGCATTCTGTTCCTATGATTTGATAAGGAGAACTGAGAGGCAAGAGGGTGGGAGGTCCAAGAGAGCTTGCTTCTCCCGCTGCTGCTGCCTTCTCCAGACTTTCATTCAAGGACCTCAGCATTCTTTGGAAATCATTATCTGAGTCCCAGCAATGTAAGAATAATGTCATTATGTCAGAGGAGATAAAACAAAAAGGTCACATTTTGAAAGAGAACTAACAATCTCAGCAGCTGTAGTGTTGTCAAATACATTAATGCAATAGTATCAGGGTTGTAGTTGACAGCTTTGGGGCAGTACATGTGGACACTTTTTGACGAATTTGGAAAAAGCTTGTGTAATCTTGATGATTCGATACAGTTTCTCTATTGGAAACATCAATACGCCATCTATCACAACTGAGTGAAAAGTGAGGGAATGCTTTAGTTCCCCTTGGTTTTAGTTGCTTTCATTTACCAACGATTTCAGGGTTCATGTAGCTAAGCAGTATAACCTCGTTAGCTTTTTATTGGTAATGTATCTGACATAGGGTCTAACATGGTCCAACAGAACAGTTGTCTAAGTTGTTTTTCCCGCATTTTATTGATATGTACAAGTGCAGAATTTAAGGTTTACAATGGAGTTGAGCATTTTGTGCACATAAGTTTCTTGTCAAAGTGACAAAGGCTTTCCCGCTCTCCTTTTGTCCCTCCCCCTACCCTCCCTTCACCCCCACCCTGTCCCCCTCTTTCCCTTTGTCTTTCATTTAAAGTTCCATGAGATGGATGTGGTCTGGGTCTCTCATATCAGAGAGACCATCCGATGTTTCACCTTCTGCTTCTGAAGCATGAGATTCTCAAGTTTCTTCCATTTGCCTGTGAAAACCTCCATGCTGTTGGACCTTACAGATGCGGTAGTATTCCATTGTGTATATGTTGTTTTTAGAAACTCAGAGGGGTGCAAATCAGTTGAAACCACTATCATTCAGTTGGACCTGCATAAATGTGAAATGGGTGACCTTGTGATATCAGAAGAGTTCCACCTTCAGAACACAGTACTACCACCTGGATCTGCGCCCTAAGGACAACCATGCAATGTGACTACAAGTGCACAGACCTCTGGTTAGCTCGCTCGCCTCCCTCTGCTCCCCCACATTTCAGACCTCACCTGCTTCTTTATAAGCATTATGGAACTTTATCCTCAGAGCGGCTCACTTAAGGCTGGCTCTTCTGGCCCCACAAAACGAACTGTTTTGCAAAACTCGTTTTGGCCATTGGCATTTGTAAAGCAGACAAAATGGGCTTGGTTCTGTAACCACTACTAATGTATCTGTATTTTAGAACGATTCTGGATCTGTTCCAATTAGCAAGGTCTCTCACTCTGTAGCCAGCAGCAATCCTCCTGCCTCAGCCTCCTGAGTGCTGAGGTTATCGGCGTGAGCCACCACTCCTGGTTTATGTGGTGCTGGAGAATCAAGGAGGGCCACCAACTCTTTCCATAGTGCCTTATAGCTAGCTTTTTACTGGAGTGGAACTGGCAAGTGTGAGTGATTTTGAAGGGGGACGTCATGTGGTGGAATCAAAAATATGTGAACATCAAAAAATTATAGAAAAGAATACCCTGCTATTATTCTCTGACCAAATATGCCCCCCCCCATTTGAACACACTTATTTCATCATTTTTGCTGTGTTCTGAGGCAGTTCTGAAGTCCTTTCTTGTGAGTGGCTTTAGTTGTACTGTTGTGGTTGCTTTCGTGTCTTGAGTAGATTCAAGATATTTGCCTTTCATGGTCATTTGGACTGTGTAATGATTTTGGAAAGCCGTGATGTGATTTGGTAGACAAAACCTTTCTCCAGGCTAGATCTGATCTGCATAATTTCAAAATTGAGCAAGGAAGCAGCCATTTTGAAGCATCATTGTCTTAATGGTGCCTGTTCAAAACAATGTCACACATGAAAACGTTATACTCTGAGTTCTGCACGTTCGCTGAAAGTTTTCACATTTTAAAATATTGTTAAGCAGGACTGGCCATCCCTCATTCACAATACACATGCATATTTTTTGGCAGGCAGTCTGGGAAGGAGAAGTCTTGATTCTTTGGGATTGATTTGACACAACCTCATGTCAATACCTCCGGATGTTAGAAATTATATTTACTTAAGCAGTTTGGAATGCAGTGTTTTCAATTGCAGCCAGTGTTTTCAATTGATCGATGGAGCCTGTGATATAAAGACAGATTCTTATTAAGTTTATCATACAATTATGAGACAGACAACAGAATGGAATAGTGCAGTGCAGGGTTAGGTGTGTGCCTGCACAGTGGATGCTTAACAGACCCATGGAGTTTTCACAGACAGCTGATGCCTGAAACGGAATCTGAAATAGACATTAATGTTATATAAAGGAAGGGCAGTAGGGAAATTCAGGTAGACAGCAGGGTATGAACATTTGCAGGAATGAGGCAGAAGAGTGTTTTTCATGAATATTCAAGGGGTTCTTTATTTAAAATATGTTGATTGAGTGCATATACTCACGAGGACACTTTGATTAAAACATAAAATCCTTGCCCTCAAGAATCTTACTTTATAGTGGGGACCTAGAAGATAAATAAATCCAACATAATAGTGAAGGTATTACGTGAGATAACCAAAAATCAAGCAAAGTAAATACAAGTGTAGCGTGAGGCACGAGGTATTATTTCATACAAATAAGTCAGGAAATGTTCTCTGATAAGACAATGTGACAAGAAGCTGCTAATTATGTAATTCTTTCACATCTCTCTCTTTCAGTACAAGGGATAAAACTTAAGGAACAGTGTATTCCAGCCATTTATTTATCTATCTATCTGTTTATTTATTTACAGGCAGGGCTTTGAAAGGTGGTTGAGTTGTCTCAAACTTGCGATCTTCCTGCTTCAGCTTCCTAAGTAGCTGGGATTAGAGATGGGTGCCACCATGCTCGCTTTCTATTAATCATGTTTTATTTTTCTCTGGATTGTAGGGTTTTTAATTTTTTCACATTTTATTGATGTGTGTAAGTGCAAAATTTAAAGTTTACATTGGTCTTGACCATTTTGTGCACATACATATCATGACAAAGTTACAAGACCTTCCTCTCTCTCCTTTTGGCCCCCCCTCCACCAATCCCCCCCTACCCCACCCCCATTTCCCATTATTTTTCACATTAAGTTCCATGAGATAATTGTGACCTGGGTTTCTCCTATCAGAGAGACCATTCGATATTTCACCTTCTGCTTCTGACTCACTTCACTAAGCATGATGGTTTCAAGTTGCCTCCATTTGCCTACAAGAGCCTCTGACCTATCTGTCTTTATAGATGCATATAGTATTCTATTGTGTATAAATACTTAGCTGGTCGTTTAACCACACAGTTGAGATGACTCCAGCTTCTCTACAGTTGGTGATTAAGCTCTGGCCAGTGGGATGTGTTGTGTATAGCTTCATACTGCCACCCCTTCCCTTTTCCTATTTGCCAGTGTCCCCAAGGTGACTTTGGTGCTTTATAATGGTGGTCACCCAATGCTTCAAGATAAAAGTTGTATTTCAAAGGTGACTAAGCAATGTCTTCAAAGATGTCCATGTGTCCAATATAATAGATCAGCAACAACAGCCCAGGGTCACTAATAGTTAACTTCCTATAAGAAGCAAAAATAAATTTCCATCTGATTTGATTTATTGCAATATTGGCCTTTATTGTAGTAGCCAAACTTACACTTAAATAACAAAGGTAGCGTTAACAGTGATTGAAATAAGTGAGCAATCAGGTTTTTAAAAACAAAGCAATTCTGCTAGAATGAATAAAGTTCTTCAAACAAATCATGCTTCAAAAGTTATAATTATAGCAAGGAAGCCAGGACAGGATACGTGAGAAAAGTTAGTTACTGAAGTCTGGGATATACAGGGCATACAATCACCCAAGGTATTGTATTCCTTTATAAGGACTTTATATTTTACTTTGAATAAACAGTGGGGCCAGGAGGGGTTTTGTACAATGAGTATCAGAATATAACTCTTGCTTTCCAAAGCCATTGTGCTGCCAGGTAGAGGATATTTTTGGGTCAAGAAAGAGAACAATATAGAAGCTAAATTAGCGAGACAGTGCTTTGGCAGAGTAGGAAGATGGGTATGAAATTATTTTTTAAAGTCTCAATGAGATTTGCAGAGGTTTGGTATTAAGAGAGACAGAGAGGAGGTAAGAGATGGGCTAAGAATTTAGGCTCACATTATCAGAAACACGGAGGTGCCACTTATGAAGAGAACAGGTCAGTGAGTAGGGAGTCTTAAGAAATTTGGAAATCAAGAGCTTTATTTTGGACATATTGTTCTTTAAGTACCTATTAAACAATCAAAAGCAGATAAGAAGAGGCATTTAGGAAAGGAAAAAAGTTAAGTTTAAATGAGAGGTCTGGGCTTCTGAGGTACTTATGGGAAACATTAGCATTTAGATGGGATTTAGAGGCATTAGGCATATGAAATCACCAAGAGACTGAGTATAGATGGTAAGAAACCAGTTCTGGGGGTACAGACTCCGTGCCTTTTGTGGGAAAGGCCTGGGAAAGCGAGGGACAACCAGTAGACAAACCGAGAAGAAGCAGCCAAGGAGAGGCAGCCAGGGGGAGAATAAAGACAGGGCCGTCCAAGAAGCCAAGAAAAGGAAAAGCTTCACGAAAGAATCCGATACCAGTGGTGTCACATAGGTTAAGTGAGTTGAGAACTAACCATGGATTGTTGCTTTTTAGCATGCGAAGTTATTGACAAGAGCGCTTTGGGTGCAATGGAAGAGGACAGTTCGAACGCGCTGGTTTACGGAATATTGGGGCCTTTTTTCCTCAGATATTATTAGGAATTATTTTTGATGGCAAATTATAGAGGACTCATTATTAAACTTGGAGTTTATGCTAAGGAAATACAATCTGATATTGAGGAAATCCAAATGTTTGAGAAAAGGAGACCACTGTGTGCACAGGGTCCCAGACAGGGTAGAGGATGTTCATGTACTTGAGGTGGAGTTGGCCTCCGAGCAGATTCCATCTGTTATAACAGGTGATGGCAGATAAATTACCTATTTGACCAAAAATGGAACTAATCAAAAAGAAGATGGATGTGAAAATGCAACAAAACTGAGAACTCAGTAGAAATGGAAACTTAGAACCAAACCTGCAAAGACATCGGTGAAAGTCACTGAATTTCTTTAGCTGACATCTGAGTTTTTTTAGACTTACACCAACATGCATACACACACACACGCACATGCACACAGAGTCCTCTTGCATTCAAAAAAGCATTTGATTCAAAGTCAGGTACTCTGATACCAAGTATTTATTACTATAATATCTTGTGGAAAATTGTATTTTCTCTCCAGTTTTTCCTATCATATTCAAAATGGAGATGATATTAAATTGGTAAGTAAAGTATGAACACAGACCTGTCTGTTAAATAATTTGAACATCTTTCCATTTGACTCACATATATACCCTAAATATTCAAAACAGAAGCAATCTCTTCTGTTGTTTCTCCAGAACTTGTCAACGTATTACTAGAAACTGTAATCAATTAAATTAGTCAACTCTTCTACCCCTCAATACTTAGTCTAAACTTCTCCTTCTACTCTCTCACTATTTCAAGTTTATTCCTTTAACAAGTCTCAAAAATGACACCCTTTAACGTGTCACTTTATCATACTTTGTATTTTGAATTTGGGAAGTGTAGGTCTTAGATAAGTAGTGTGATTGCACATACTTTTCCTCAGATTAAAAAGAAATTAAGTCTTTCTAAGTTATTTTTGTTGTTGTACTTTAATTTTTCTTCTTCCACAAGGTTTTGTTTCTGTTTTTGTAGACTTACAAATGAGTTACTTAAACATTTCAGTATTTATTTCATTGCTTTGTATATGATTGCAGACTTGTCATGAAATATTTATCTACCACGTATACTAGTATATGCAAAATGCCAAACACCTCAGATTTTTTCAGAGTTCTAGGGTATTGACCTTCAGATTTAGAAATGTATTTCTGCATCTGGACTTCCAGATTGCTCCTGCTTTTGAATAACGAGTCACATAGGCTTATGAACAATTGGATCTTTTGTGCAATTAGAACTTTTCCCTGTATTATAATTTATAATATGATTGAATTGAACGATGTGTAATGAGTCATTTTTATTGAGGCTTTTAAGGAAGTTATTTCTGAAGGTCTGCCTAAAAAACTAAAGTATGTCTGAATTAAAAAGAATGACAGGCTGCAATCAGGACTATAAAATAAAGGTGCTCAGTAAGCAGCCCTATTACAATCAGAAAGTGAAGGAAACGGATCTCTGTCTTGTGTGCAGAGGCAGAGGAAATGATGAATACCTTAAGTAACTCATTCTGTGCAAAATCAATCTTTCACTGTCAATTTTAAATGAACTAATTTGTTCACAAATCTGCTCAGTCAGTTTGGAAGCATACTCTGCTCCTTCATATTAGCAAATCCTTTCATCTTGACTAGTCCACTGAGTAAGAAATCTAGAAATGTGTTAATATGATTGGACATATGTAGTAGGATAAGAATTGATTCTTTTAATTAGTGTCTGCTCAAGTTAGAGTCCCTTTCCTGCCTGAACTATTGACCCACTAATATTTCAAGAGATTATGTTATGACTAACATAAATCCAAAGTTCAATTTAACTCTTTCTTCTTTGGTCAATATTGTTATGAACTTTTAGAGACAAAATTCTACATTTATTTTGCAGAAAATGTTAGATTTTGGTCCAAATGAGAGGGATTAACTTGAACATTAGTTTTTTACAGCACAGTAGATTACAAGTTATGCCTTGGTACAACTCATACTATTCAAAGAATCTAAATTCATCTGTATACCATCTATTAAATGAAAAGATTGAAAAGATGTCCAATGACATTTTTGCATGAGTTTCACTTTTACATGATTAGAAATTGAATGCATGATATTGAGGTAAAATATGAGAAAGCAAGAGGTACTGTATGACTATAACATTTTGGAAATAAGATATTGTAAGTATTACAATTGCCTTTTGGTGACTTTACATGTATTAGTAGTTTCTAAGTAGGAATGAGCATTTTTACTCAGAAAAAGAGCAGTAAGCAATTTTTGTGTAAAATTGTAGGTTATAGAACCTAAAGGTACATTCAAATCTCTTATTTTTGCTTATATAATTAATAATTGAAAATTTATCTTTAACACATATTTATTTTACATATTAATGGGGTTAAGTGTGATATTTTCATACATTTTTACAGTATGCACTGATCAAATCTATTCCCCTTTGTTTTTCACCACCCTTGCCCCAACCCTTCTGAATCTCTAGTAGGGTTGGTAGAGTGGGTGCTTCGCATGTGTGAGGCCCGAGGGTCAATCCCCAGCACCAGCAAAAGAAAAACAAATGGATACTCCTAAATAAATTTGATTTGCCTTAGTTAAAAGAAAAATTATTGATGGAGATAATTTATGTAGAATTTGAACATATCTTACAGTGTTTTTAAAAATTTTGTGTCTCTAAACTAGGTATGGTAGTGCATGCCTGTAATCCCAACAGTAGGGAGGCTGAGACAGGAGGATTATCATGAGTTTGAGGTCAATCTTGGCTACATAGTGAGCTCAGGACCAGCCTGGACTACAGAGTGAGACCTTGTTTCAGAAAAAGTATAATATGTATATATATATATATATATATATATATATATATATATATATATATATTGCTTCTCAACACAAAGTGATTTTTGGACTGGAGGTCTAGGTCATTGGTTAGATACTTGTGTTTGATTCTTCTAAAAAATAGAGGCAAAAGAAAAAAATCTTATAAATATCAACATGATATTAATTTTCCAGTTTTTAGACTTTTTTGCATCTACTTCAACACTGAAAGCATAAACACAGTTTTTAATAATTAATTTGAGAGAGGCTGCATTCATATATTTCACATATGGCATAGAGAGAAAGATTGAAGATAAATTTTAATTAGTTCAGCAAATTTTCTTACTCCCTCTTCTGTGTGTTAGGTACCCGAGGCCTTCGAGGCTGTGCTGGATAGCACCATTGATGACCTACTGACGGTGTCCTGCTTGGCCAGTCTAATGCAGTCACAGAATGCCTTCGATGAGAAAACTGTAACCTGTGAATGGATCCCAGCCTGCACTCCTACCTGAGTCTCAACTATAGGGTCCCGAATAAAGGGGAGGGCAAATGGTTTCTTTGTGATCTTGAGTCACAGAGTCAGCTGCTTGTGACTGAACAAATATAGCCCACCTTTTGTAAATGAAAAAAAGCACCTCGAAAGCTGTCAGTCATAATCTTTGACTTAAAGAAAATTCCAAATTGTTTTTTAATAAAGGATGTTATCTATTATTTTAACATAAAAGCAGAGTGTGTAAGTCACCTGCAGCTCCCTTAACTCCTTCTGCAAAACTGTTCCTGTTGTTGGTCTCATTTCACCGTGTCAGTCTTTCAGACAAGGAAGCCAGGAATCTTTGGGTTCATAAATTCCCTTATTCTCTCTTACCCAGTGGCCAATGTGATAGGAAATGTAATTGCTTCTGTTCCAGGTTTTCTCCTTTGTAGCTTCCTCATTGGTCCCAACTACCTCGTTCTTTCCTGGCTCCTGGGTGTGCCAATGAGAGCTTCTTACCTGTCTGTGCCTCTCCCACGTCTGATGTGCTATGGCCACATCGCAGAGTGATCGCGGTAATAGTGCAGCCTGATGGCATCATCAATCTGTACAAAACTTTGTGGTGAACTTTCCCTTTCACTCATCAAATGACTAAGACCTCATTACAATGGCCTGCATGGCTCTCAGAGCCTGCGGGCTCCTGTTTCAATAGCTCATCTCCTCTTTCCCCTTTCACTTTGATGGTCACATAGGCCATCTAGCTATTCTCATTCTATGCCGATGTGTTAGGGTCAAGACACCTGCTGCTTTTCTGCCTGGGAGGGCCCTCACTCAGGTACCTAAGTGGCTAACACCAATACCTCCTTCAAGCCTGCTCAGTGACTGATCCATCATTGATGAGACTGGTCATGACATCATATTTAGAAAGGCAAGCTATGTCTCCATATTTCAATTTCAATTTTCCTATTTTTAGTTCTTATTAATTTCTGACATGTTGCATGACATATTTATTATAGTTATTGTTTATCATCTGTTTCTCTATTTTGTATTGATGGTGTTCTAAGCAATTGATGGAAGGCATATGATCATTCTCAATACATATTAGTTAAATTTAAAAAGGAATTAAAATTTGGACTAGCTTTGGGATGAGCTTAAAGTATTTACAGTTCTCGAGAATGTGTCTACTATCTAGTTATTATGTACTATTACCTTACTATTTAATTTTCTCCTGTATCTTTAAAGGCGTAGTTTGGATTTGTCTATGAAATTTTAGTCAGATTCTGCTTGTGTCCCCACAAATGTATAAACTGATACTCAAGGCCCTGAGTTCAATTCCCCAGTACCACATAACCTGGGCTGCTGACGCATCCCTATAATCCTAACTCTCAAGAGACAAAGGCAGGAGGCTTGCTGTGAGTTCTAGGCCAGCCTTGTCTACATAGTGAGTTTAGGACCAGCCTGGCATGCAGAGTGGAAAAAAAAAAAGGATACTCTAAAGTGAACCAAGTAGAATATATTTCTCTCAAGGATTCCTTACTGCTTTCATTTCTAGATGTATAACTAGTAGTTCTGCTCTCAAACTCTGTTTACTTAGGAGTAGCTGGTGCTTTTATGTTTGTATTAAATGTTCATTGTTTGCTAATAGCCCCCTTAGAAGGCAGTCAATTCTTAGGTACTTTTAGTAGCCTGAGCACCAAGACAAGCTACCTCAGTGTCCTGAGGGTTAAGCCTATAGTTGTAGCTGCAGGTCATTACAGAGGTAGATTCCTGGGAGCTGGCGGAGGCTTGCTCAGCCACAGAAACAAGGGAGGTACTCAAGGAGCTTCATTTTTGTCTGCTATATTTGCTGATCATGACTCTAAGAAAGATCCCCATGATAAACTGGCAAAAATATGACGCATTGATTTCATGGGTTTGTTAATAACAAAGCATGAAATCAACTTGATGTCAAAAAGTAAGAGGCTACTTGGTACGTTCAGATGGGGTGAATCTTACACCTGTAAAATGAATGAAGAAAGCATGTGTATGTACTGATACAAAGTTTTATTAAGTGAAAAAAGGTGAATGTGCCAACTTTTACCTAGATGGTGGTGAAAATTGTATTTTTATGGATTAGTTTCCTATGTTAAAAATAAAAAATGACTCCCAACTTAATAATAATGGTTACTTATAGGAGGAATGAAAGAGTGAGATAAAGCAGAAAGCAGAACTTCTTTGTGTGCACGTTATCATACAACTATACAAGTGTTTGATGTGGTTGAAACACAAATTGACATGGGAAAATTTTTGAAAATGAAAAAAAAAAACCTACTGAACACCACAAACCTAACTTTGTATCAATTATAGGAATAACCACACGGGAAATAGTGGATTACTTCAAGTGACTTTGGAGTACAGTACTTGGCCTAGTTATCCTTGACATATTATATTTAAAATATAAAAAATCTTGTACTTCATTTAATATTCTTAATTTTAAAACTAATACCTTAATTTTGAACTCATAGATACATTAAAGAATAATAGAAATAAATAATTATGTTGATATTATTGCAAACTATACATTTTAAGTTGACAAATGTGAAAGTAAAAGACTAAATTTCTCTAACATTGATTTTAAAATATTAGTGTTCCTTTGTATATAATTTTATATACCTTTATGATCAGAAAGAATTGTCTGAAAGTCAAAGAAACTAAACATATGTAGAAATAGAAACAAATCTAAATTATTCAATGTAATTTCTGAAAATCTCAGGAGACTCAGGAGATTTTTTTTTCCAGAAGTGAAATGATCCTAAATAAAAATTAAAAGAAATAAGACAACATTGAAAAAAAGAGGATAGAATAAGTGTATTTATACTTTTCAATTTCAACCATTACTAGAAATTATGGTAATAAAGATAGCTGGTTACTGGCAAAATGGTAAATGTATAGATCAATGGAATAGAATTAAATACAGAAATAAACATTAACATTTATGGTCAATTAACTTTTGACAGAGATGCCAAGTGAACCCAGTGGGGAGAAGAAGTCTTTTCAATAAATATGGTGAGACAACTGAACAACCGTATTAAAAATCATAATCTGTTAAGGCACGTGTATTCGTGATTCACAAAGTGTTCTTACAGCAACAATAAAAACACAACATGATTATAAAATGGGCAATATATTTGAATAGATGTTTTTTCAAAGAAGATATATGAATTTATAATAAACCCATGAAAATGTTTTAAAATTTTTTAGTTATTTGGGAAAGGTAAACTAAATCCATTGTGAAATATCACTTCTGTCCCACTAGAATGACTATGATAATGCAGAAAACAGGAAGAATGCATATTTACAACAAGAATACTTATCTGTAATGCTATTTTGATGAGCTATATAAAATGTGATTGAAAAAACAGTGTTTAAATAAAAAATCTTATTGTATTAAAGACACATTGCCAAGAATTGGGATGTGTTTGAAGCAAGGCAGAATACTTTAAAGATTAACAGCAATGTGTCTTTTGCTGTAATAAATTCTTAAATTTAAGCCTTTTACATATTTTATGTTTAACACTTGTGACTCAAACATGCTTGTCAAATTCTGTCCAGTAAGAGCTTTATGGTGTGTCCTCATCTACCGTATTTGTCAGATCTGACATGGTGTAACTTCTGGCTTTTCCTCATGTTCAGTAAGATAGTGAAGGCTAAGTGTTTTGAAAAGATTTAAGTGTCAGGCAGCCATATAGACAACTAGAGACACAACCAAAGACTTCCAGGGCAGCTTCTCTGAAGAACAGTGGAAAAACCAAGGGGAGTATTTTGAGAGGGATTAACGGGAATGTGTCTTTTACTATAATATTTTTAAAATGTAATCATTTACCATAGTTTATTTTATTACAACTGGTAACTTGAAGCTATTTCATGTCAAGTTTAAAATACTAAAAAGTTAGTTATAATAGGTTATAATTTTTCTCAAGGGGTGCCCACATAACACTTAAAGGTCAAACGGTTCATTTTATGAGTGATGTGGATGTCTAATATTATAAACCATTTTTTTTCTTCTGTAAGTTTATTTTTCTTTCTTCTATGAACTTCTTTTTTTTTTCCTTTTGGACTTCATGGATTCAGACACTCCTAGAAAATATCAAGATTATTGGAAAAAATTTCAATGTTAACATGAAACTATTCTGTTCACATAGAAACACTTACAAAAATTGGGTGGAATGGTTCTTTTTGCCATATAAGTGCCCCCCAAATTTAAGCCCACAGTTTTTAATAAGGTGTTTCCTAAGGGCCATGAAAATTAATCAGCGCCAAAATACATGTGTCACTCACTGATATTGACATTAGTTTGAAGCAAAAATACTCTTGCCCATTCATACCAGAAGTAGAGAGAACTAATAAAATCTTAGAACAGATATTAGAACTCTGTAGACCTTCTAACTGGTAAAGTTAGACCAAAGTCATATTAGCTTCAGTAATGCAATATGTTTTTGTAAGATAGTGTAAATATGCTACACCACACACACACACACACACACACACACACACACACACACACATTCTACAATAGCTACCTACTTTTCGGGCCACTATTTCACTTCCTACACCCATCTGAAAATCTGTATCTCCATGCAACAAAAGCTCAGTTTCCATATCGTTGTAGGAAAACAGAACAAGGGAAGGCCTGGTGGGATGCAGAGCCGCTCAGCGCATCTGCCACCCCCAGGTGCCGTCTCTGTGAGGCTTGTCTGTCCGCCCTGCCTGTGCACTCAAGCCGAAGGCTCCCCCGGCCATATCCTCGTCATTCGCCAGCTCTCCATCCTGGGGAGTTACATTGGCAACTGATCCTCACGCTCGTCCTGCTGTCAAAGCATTCCGATTTTTAATCACTACATGGCTTGTCAGATTGAATATGAGCCACATGTCTGCAATGCAGCCTCTCTAATAATGAGAATGCCAAAAAGAAAAAAAAAAAAGAAAGAATAAAGGGAAAACTTTGAGGAGGTCTCTGGTCTCTTAACATTCTGTAACTAAGTTTGAAAAAGTTCTTTAGCAGAAAATTATATTTGCACACTCACAGACTAAATCTCTATTTCTGTAATTCTCACGAAGACGAAGTACTATATTGTCAAAAGTCAACACATGCATTTGCTGAATGTTTCCAAGGTTCTGAGGACTCTTTCAGGCGACATCCACCTCCCGTTACTAGGGAGGAAGGAGCCAAACTTTAGTCCCAGGTTTGTACACCACACCTGTCACTTCCTTACCTACTGAGAGACGTTCTAATCTTGGCTAAATTTAGTTGAAAATGCTAAAACGTATTTTAAGAATTCTTCTTAGACTCCAAATGATGAAATTTATTTTTCTCATAGTATCACCTGACTTAGGGTCTCAGTTGTTTGCTTTTATTTTCTTGGAGTTCACAACTGCAAATTCGCACAGAACTGGGAATTATAAAAACAGAAGAAAATATTTTATTAATTATAGATTGAAATTCAGCACTTGCATTTATAGAGACATAGTGATCTTACGTTTTGAATGTTTTCGGGGGTACCAAATGCTGTCATTACTCTGGAAAACTTTTATTTTTGTGAAACTGAGAGTCACTTCTACCAAGAGACATGTTGATCTCTTCCTGGAAAAAAAAAAGGCAAAACAAAAAACCACCTATGTGTCTACATCATACACCAAATTCTAACTCTGTAGCATGGTCTATGCATTTTACTGAAAACAGGCAAAGACAGAAGAGTTTTGAAGCTTCTGTGCTGAGTGAACATCTTGACAATGAAATATTTCTATATGTGCCTTAATTCAGGAAAATAATTAACTTCTATTCTGGTGTCTTATTTTTCCCTCAGAGTATTCACTTCAGTGTCACGTCAGGTTTGTATGTTTGGAATGCCTAAAAGCACCAAGAAGCTGCAGTGATTCTTAGCATCAATCAATAGCTTTATTATGGAAAGTAAGGGCTAAATAAGTAACTCCTGAAGAAATCTGTATGTAAGATTTCCTATTACCAGGCCTTCTGTGTTGTGCCCTGTGTCATAAGCCCTGTAACTGGAAATCATTTTGATGGTTCATGGGTACCCATGCTTCCACTAATCTCCTTTGAGATTATCAAATATGTCTCACCAGAATACAAAAGCTCACCTATTCATTTGTCTTTTTATATGAAGGCAAAGGCTGTTCTCCCTACAACGCTTCCCGCTACGCTGTTCTTGGACCACAATGTACCTTGAGAGATAATCAAAGCAAATACTTCCAAATATCAAAATGAACTTATCGCTTCAGAGTTTACCAAGTGAAAGTGTTTCTAAACTCTCTACCTCACAACATAGGACCACGGTCACCCTCTGTTGATTTGGGTTACCTGGGGCCTCTCCCGTTATTGTTAGTCTTTGTGTTCACAATAAAAACATAGTTCTTACAGAGGATGTTTCTAAGTCTTAAGTAAATTGAACTTCATACAAAGATTGGAGCTGATTACTGCTAAACCAAGAAGAAATCCTTATCACATTTTTTTTTTTTTTGGTTATAGATAACTTTCAAATATATATCAGAAGAATCATATTGCTAGGATTTTCTTCATTACTCTTTTGATTATTTATTTATTATATATTATAAACATTGGAAATAAAAACTACTTAACATTGACCTGTAAATGTTTTATCTATTACACTAATTCAAACCTCAGAAACTGGTGCAGTTTGGTCAACTTATGGAGAGTTTCTTATTTAAACTGAACACTACAAATATCACATTGAAAACTGGTATTCTCTTCCTCTCTCTCTCTCTCTCTCTCTCTCTACCTCTTAGCATAGGGTGTAGCTGTGTGGTCCAAGCTAGAATTAAATTCACTATCTACCTCTAACTCTAACTCTACCTTATAATCCTCCTGTTTCAGTTTCCTGATATTTTTTGTCTCTCTAATCTGACTAAAAGTATAGAACAGTGCATGCACACCTTGATGAGATAGTATCTTAGATTCTCACTTCCGATAGATTCTAACAATTAACATCTTGGCCATATTTAAATTAATGGGCTTCCTTTCTCCACATCGGTAATAACACAAGTAAACTCATTGTGATTTCATTCTAAGCTAACACCAATGATCATACTTTTACCTTGACAATTTTTATACTTACTACAAAAGTTCACTAGGATTGGGCACTGAACATTAAAAATAAAATTACAAACATTGTTTGTACTTGCTTGTCTTTTAAGATAATTTTTTCATTTATCTAAAAAGAGTTTCCTAATGTGTTCCAACTTTTTTTTTTTTTTAAGTTAGGATGTTCCCAGTGAATATTAAAGGTTTGGTTCCAAACTACTACAATAAAGAAAATATCATAAAATCAGTTATATTTTTTGGTTTCTAAGTACATATAAAGATTGTGTCTGTACTGTAGTGGAATCTATTAAGCGTACCATGGCATTATGCCTAAATAATGAGTTTGGCCCAGTGGGAAAGGCCAGGAACCTCAGCAGTCTGGGAAGATGAGGCAGGAGTATTCCAACGTCAAGCCCAGTATGGGCAACTTAATGTAAAATCGTAAGACTAAAACTGGCTTAAAGAGCCCCAGTCTTTAAGAAACAAACAAACGAACACTTAAATAAAAAGTAAAAATAGAGCACAAGCTGAGGATGTGGCCCAGTATGAAGGCTTGGTCTCAATTCCCTGCACCATATGCACACACACACACACACACACACACACACACAAACTATAAAATTTAATTAAAATTACTGTTCTTTGTTCTTTTTAAAAATACTGATGTTCAGCAAAACAAGTTGGTGGCTTTTTTTTTTTTTTTTGCTCGTTCTTGCTGATGGGGCACCCCGACCCATGTCAATGATGGCTGCTAGCTGATCAGCACATTGGGTGCTCAAGGTGTGGTGGCTCCAGCATGCAATTCCTTTTTTTCTTGTTATAAATTATTTTGTTTATTATTGTAATTAGATCTTCACAATCTAAGTTGTCTTCACTGATGTGTTTTGTTAAAGTAAAACTGTAGTTGTAAACACAAGTTAGTTGTGATTTCTTAATATAGAACATCAAAGAATTTCGCCACATCAATCGGCTCTCCTTTTCATGAAAAATTGCTTTGTAGGATGGAATGCTACTTGCTATAATTTTACCCACACCAGGACTTCTTTCCAAATTGGAGTCAGACCTCTCCAACCCTGCCACTGCTTTACCAGCTAGGCCGATGTGGTATTTTAAGTCTTCCATTGTGCTTTCAACAGCGTTCACTGGGTCTTCACCAGGAGGAGATTCCATTTTTGCTCATCCATAAAAAAGCTGCTCCTCATCTGTAAAAATCTCATCACAGAATTCCCGCAATTCATGTTTTGAGCTCCATTTCTAATTCAAATTCTTTTCCTATTTCTGTTACTTTCCCCACTCAAATCTTTTTCTTTCAAAATTTTCCATGAAAGTTAGAAGCAATTTTTCTAACCTCTATTAATGTCAATATTTCAGTCTGCCATAAATCAAAATTGCTCTTTTTTGACAGCTGGAATCCTCTCCAGAACTTTTTCAATTTACAGTTCCCAGATCCACCCGAGGGATCATGATCTATGTCAGGTCTAGCATTACAATTTGCGTTTTGCGAACGATAAGAGTTCAAAGTGAAAATTATTCCTTGATCCATGGGGTGCAGCCTGGGTGTTGCGTTAGCAGGAGTGAAGCCAACATCACCTCCGTTGTAGCTCTCCGTTAGGTCTTTCGGGTGACCAAGTGCATTGTGAATGAGCACTAACATTTTCTTTTTTTTCTAAGCAGTGAGTATCACCATGAAGCTTATATTCAGTAAGCCATCTGGTCAACAACTATGCTGTTAGCTTGCTCTGTCATTCCACTTGTAGAGAATGGGCAGAATAGGTTTGGTGTAAGTTTTAAAGGTCCTGGGATTTTGAGTGTGATAAACATTGGAATCAACTTGACTTCACCAGTTTGCTTTATCTGTTGACTGGAGAGGCAACCTGTCCTTTGAGTCTTTGAAGACAACATTGGCTGACTTTACCACTCTAGCTGTGGAGATCTTGGATGGCTGTTTCTTCCAGTTGAAAGTTCCTTCATCAACATTAAAAATTTATTGCTCTTTGTAACCACCTTTGTTAATGATATTGGCCATACCTGCTGGATAACTCCCGAGGCTTCGTTGGTTCCTGCGGTCTTGCCTTGCAGTTTTATGTTGCAGACAGCCTCTGTCCTCAAGGTTCATGAGCCAATTGCTGGTGGCTTCAACGTTTCTTTGCAGCGCTTCACCTCTCTCAGCCTTAGTAGAATTGAAAAAGCGTGAAGTCCTCTCCTGGGTTAGGCTCTGCTTAAGGCACTGCTGTGACTGTTTTTTGTACATACCGACCAGTAAATGTTCTCACGTCAGCAACAGGCTACTTTCTTTCCAAATTACTTGTAGGTCAGCTAGAATGGGACTTTTGCTTTTCTTCAAGGACTTTTCCTTTTGCAACTTGAATAATTGTTTGATACTAGAGATCTAGCCATAAGCCTATCTCAGTCCTTTTGCATGCCTTCCGGGCTAAATTTAATCATGTCTGGCTTTTGATTTGAATCAAGAGTCATCAGACTTCTCCATCAATGTGAATACTTAGAGGTCATTGTAAGGTCATTAATTGGCCTCATTTTTGTTCCTATAAAATAAGAGAACAGAGAAAAATGAGAGAGATAGGAAATGGCCAGTTTAGATTACACAAAATTTTTTTATCAGTTAAGTTTAATAAGTTTCTCTCTTCTGTTAGTTTGTCTTGGAGCTTTCCAAAATAATTACAGTAGTAGCATCAACCTCACTAGTCACAGGTCACAATTATGAAAATGAAAATATAATAGAAAATATTGTAAAAATTACTGAAAGGTGACACAGCAATGCGAGGAACACAAGCTATTGAAAAAAAATTGGCACCAGTATACATGCTCAGACTATTAGCTTATCAAAAAATGCACAATCTGTCAAGTACCATAGAATAGGGAAAGGTGTGCCTGCACTTGGAAAGTCAAGATTTCCCTTTGAAAGTGCTGCCCTCACGCACTGCTGCTGGTGTCAGCTGTTCCTGCACATACAACCTCAATTCCTTCAGAGGTCTTACTTTGCTTTGCATCATGTGGTGCTATCCAATCACCTCTTCACAGAAAATGACTAACATCGTGATAACAATGTACATCTCTTTGTGCATAGTTTTAAAATCTTTTGTTTTTAAATTAAACTATGAGTGGCATTTTTAATGTATACCAGTTAGGAAAATAAGGTTTTCAATTTTTTTCCACTAATGACATTTGATAAGTTTTTAACATGATTTTCTTTTTATTCCTAGGTCATAAGAGCTTTTGTCAGCTCACAGACTGTTATCTCATAGGTTCTGTCATCCAATATGCATACTGTATTGAAAAGGCTACCACAGTCAGTATTAAAAATAGAGAACTATCATCAAATTTGAATTTACAGTAAACAATAAAATTTAAAAGCTTAATGGCTATGCACCCTTCTAAAATATTATTGTTTATTTGAATTTTATTCCATTTGGTATCCATAAATTCATCTGGCAATCGTATTTGTCAATTTTAATGAAGACTGTTTGTTTAAATTTGATAGCAAAAATACTTTCAGAAGTAGGAACAATGTCATAATAGGACTATCTTGCATGATGAGTCATTTCACATAGCAGATCTACTGAGGGCCAAATAGTGTTTGTTCAAAGTAAAATATGTGCAAGTTGGAGTGATTTAATTTCTCTGTCATTGTCATAAATCTATGTTCATTGGCTACCCATAGTATTTTAGAAACTAACTATACTATTTTCTAAAATAACAGCGGAAGCAAACGTCACCTTGGAATTAGGTGGGAAAATCTGACAGTGAATAATCATGGAAGTGCTAAAATGGTCAAAGATTAGTAGTGAAAGTAAGAGAAGTCTAAAACAGAAACTCAAAAACTGTTGCTCCCAAAAGATTAGCAGAAGTGGATCGATAGTAGTACTACTAAAGTCTGAGAAAGTTCATCAAGGAAAGGGGTGATTACTCCATACTAAACTTTTATCATCAACAGACCAGTGGATACAAAAATGTGGCATTTATACACAATGGAATACTATGCACCTATACAGTCCAACATCGTGGAGGCTTTTGCAGGCAAACGGAATTAACTAGAGAACATCCTGCTTAGTGAAGTGAGTCAGAAGCAGAAGGTGAAACACCGAATGGTCTCTCTGATACGAGAGACCCAGATCACAACACCGATGGAACTTAAGACGAAAGACAAAGTGAAACGGGGGTAGGGTGGAGGAGGAGGGAGGGCGGGGTGGGTAGAGGGAGGAACAAAAGGAGAGTGAGAAAGCCCTTATCACCTTGACAAGATACGTATGTGCACAAAATGCTCAACTCCACTGTAAACCTTGAATTTTGCACGTATACATATCAATAAAATATGGGGAAAAAAGAAAAAAAAATTAGCCAGAAACCCTTGAAAAAGATGGCTGATTCCAAGATAAGCACAGGCACGTGTTTGTAGCTCTACAGAAAGTGCTAGGAAAATAACGTGAAAATGTTTCAGGGATTTAAGATACACTGCAAGGGACTTTCACAGACTCAAAGTAGTAATTTGTTATGACTTATTAAAGAAAATTAGATTTCATGAGTTTCTATTGGATGGTTGTATGGATAGGAAGAACAGAAAGTTGTCCCTTACATTGAATTGCTGAGTACAATACACATAATGATAGAATTATAAATCATCGTTATAAAATGTCATTCTAAACATTAAGTAAAAAAGAAATGCAAGGCAAAACAAGGTCCAGCAGCAAGGGTAAATGGGCTCAGAATATTGGCATAGCATTGAGAAATAGTCTCTCAAATTACTCATGATAGTTTTTTATTAGTAATATTTGCACTGTAAAACAATTGTATTCATCTTGGAGAATTTATACATATATATTGCACTTGTGTTAATCATTTTTACATTTTTTCCTGCTCTTCCCTATTCCCGGTTCTCTTTCCTATCTCTGTGAAGTTTACTTTTCTGTTTTCAATCATTTATCTTTTTCCTTTTCAAGTTATTTATGTTTTAGAGTGGTTTTCAAATTATAAAAGATGATCCACTACATAACCTTCTATATCTGATTTATTATACTGAGCATTATGGCCTCAGGGTTCATCCATGTACATACAAATTACTCAGTTGTATCTTTAGGGCTGTGCAGTACTCTGCCAAGCATATGTATTACATTTCTATTTATGCATTTCTTTTTGTGGTTCTGGGGATTGAACCTACAGTCTTGAGCTAAGTGTGTGGCCATTTCTTTCTTCTTTAGTTTTGAGACAGGATCTTGATAAACTGATAAGTTGCTAAGTTGCCTAGGCTAGGCTCAAACTTGTGACCCTCCTCCCCAGTGTCCCACAAGCTGGGATTATCGGTTGGTACCATCAGGGCCACGTGCATAATGCTCCTTCATTAATCTGTCGATGGGCATATAGGCTGCATCCAAGATTTAGTGACTGTGAGTTGTGCTGCTACAAATATAGGTATGCATGTATCACTGTTATGTGATGACTTTCACTCTTTCAGAAAGATATCCTGATGGGGGTATGGCTGGGTCAAATGGAATTCCTGTTTTTACTTCCTTATAATAATCTCTATACTGATTTTGACAGTGGTTTTATTAGTTTGCAACACCACCAACAAGGTAACAACAGCTCTTTGGTTTCTTTTCCCTTCAACCTTACCAGCATTCATTTGTTTTGAGGGCATGTTCTTGATGACAGACATTTTTCTAAGAATGTTATTATAGATTTGATTTGCATATCTCTAGTCACCAAAGATGATGATTATTTTTTCATCTACTTACTGTCCATTTCTACTTCTTTTGAAAGTGTGTGTTTATTCCAATTTCCCAGTATTAATTGCATCTTTATTGGGAGTGTGTCTAGTGCTTTTGAGTTCCTTGTATATTCTAAATATTTATCTTCTTTCTGAGAAGCAGCTGAAACTTTTTTTCTTGCCCTGTAGGTTGTCTTTTCACTCGGTTGTTTCCCTTGCTGTGCAGAAGCTTTTTAATTTGATACAATTCCATGCGTTGATACTTGATTTTGTCTCTTGTGCACTTAGGGTTCTGTTCAGAAAATCCTTGACTATACCTATGTCTTAGAGAGTTCTACCTCACATCTGCCAGTAGACTCAGCATTTCCAATTTAACATCTAGTCTTTGATTAATTTTTACTTGAGTTTAGTATAGGGTGAGAGGTGGGGGACTAGATTCACTCTTCTGCACTTGGATGACCAGTTTTCCCCCACACCAGTTGTTAAAGAGGTTCTCTTTTCTCCAGTGTGTAGGTTTGGCTCCCTTGTCAAAGATCACATGGCTGGAGGTTACTGAGGTAGCAACCTTCATTTCTATTGGTTTACAGGTGTGTTTTTGTGCAAGTATCATGCTGTTTTATCACTGTGACTTGTATGACTTGAAATCTGGGGTTGTGACCTTCTTGCTTTGTTTTTATTGCTTAGACTTGTTTTCACTATTCTGGGTCTCTTCTGGTTCCATATAAATTCTAAGCTTTTTTTTTCCAGTTTTGAGAAGAATGCTATTAGTATTTGATTATAATTGCTTTAAATATATGTATTATTTTTGGTATTATGGTGATTCTGACAATATTGCGTCTCCTATCCTGGAACAAGGGATGTTTTTCCTTTTTCTCATTTCTTTTTCAGTCTCCTTTTTCACAATTTTGTAGTTTTTGTTATAAATAACTTTAATCTTCTTGGTTAGGTTAATTCCTAAGTATTTATTTATTTATTTATTTTTGAAACTCCCATGAATGGGATTGCTTTCTGGATTTCTTTCTCTGTGGGCACATTGTTGGTGTCAGGAAAAGCTATTGATTTTTGTATATTGATCTTGTGTTCTGCCACTGTGCTGAATTTGTTCATCGGTTCTGAGAGTCTTCCCATGGAATGTTTTGCTCTTCTTTGTAAAGAATCATACCATTTGTGAAGAAGGGTAGCTCGACGTCTTCCTTTCTTCACATGTCCCCTTTCTTTCTCTTGTCTGATTGTGCTCATTAACTTTGAGTACTCTATTGTGGTGAGGGTGGGGGCACCTGTCTTGTCTCTGATTTTAGAGCAAATGCTGTCAGTTTATATCCATGTTGTATGACGTGGGCAGTGTTTCAGTTGTAACTTGCTTTTTATCAATTTCAGGTAGCTTGCTTCTAGTCCTATTTTTAGCCTTTTTAAAGATCATGAGTAGATGATTAAAAATGGATTTTGAAGAGTCAAAGGCTTTTTTTGCATTTGTTGGGATGATCGTGCAATTTTTTCCTTGTTTCCGTACAATGTGATATATTATGTTTATTGATTTAGGTATGCAGAACTGTCTTAATCACTTTGTTATCATGGGACACAATAACCAATTCCCACAGCTTACATATGGAGAGATTTATTTTGGCTTATGTCTCAGGGGTCTTATTCCAAACACAGTCGGTCGGCTTCAAAAGTAAAAGCATGTGATGTGATTGATGTGATTATCTTTTTTTTTTTTTTTGACACAAGATCTTGTTCTGTAGTCCAGGCCGGTCCTGAACTCATTGCAGAAGTTAGAATGGCCTCCAAATCAAGACAATTCTCCTGCCTCAGCTTCCCAGATGCTGGGATTACTGACATACGACACCATGCCTATTGTGGTTTGGAACTGTAGTGTTCCCCAGAAGACTCATGGACCTATGGATACTGTGTACTGTTAGTTGGTGGGGACTGGCTGGAAAGGGTGGATGCTTGGGGCTGACCTGGAGGTGTGTGTGCTGGTTTTACAATTTCCTTCCAGGCTTCGCTCTGCTCTGCTGTGCTGTGGGAAGTTCTGCCTCCTGCCTTAGCCCTAGAACCACTACGTGGTCTTACCATTTTCCATCTGTCCCCTCATGAATGGACTCTGACCTTCTGAAACGCTGAGTTTCCCTGAAGTTGTGGACATCAGGTATTTTGAGCATGATGGCCTCAAGTTACATGAGCTTACCTATGAAAGCCTCAAACCTTTCTGTCTTTATAGATGGGTAATATTCCATTGTGTCCAAACATCGCAGTTTATGTATCAATTGGTCTGTTGATGTTGAAAAGTAACTAAGATAATGCACAACATACATGTTGCTGGAAATCAAACCCAGAACCTTGCGTATGCTAGGCAAGTGTTTCAACCACTACACTATGTCCTCAAGCCAAGGCCATGCCTTGATGGCAAGCTCTTCACCACATGGTGGCTGTGAGGCAGAGACAGAAGAGAGCTGCAAGGGAGGGACATGTATTTGTGTGGGTTGCTCCCTAAATGACCTACTCCTCAGCCAGGCCGTAACTCCTCCTAAGAGCACATGAAATTGTCAGCGTATTAATCTATAGAAAATCAGAGCACTCCCATGGTCCACTTTAAAAATACAGAAGACTTTTGGGGGATATTTCACATATGAACTATAACATCCTTGAGTCTCTGGGATAATGCAAACTTGGTGACAATATATTATTTTTGAAAAGGATTTGTTTCAGTCTGTTGGCAAGAAGCTTGTTGAGTATTTTTGCATTTAAATTTATTTTTATGATCAAAATGAAAAATGAGGCTTAAATATCTATATAGAATTTATTACTTCAGGTTCTATTATTTCTTACTTTAGCCATTTTTCTTTCCTACACACACACACACACACACACACACACACACACACGCACATACGCACACACGCACACACACACACACACACACACACACACACCCATATGCAATACATAATATTTCCATTGATCTTGAATATTTTGTGCATACACATATCATGGAAAAACTGCAAATCCTTTTCCTCTCCTTTTTTGACCCTTCCACACCTTACCCCTCTCCACTAGTTCCCAATATTCCCCCAATTAGTTCTATGAAATGACTATGATCTGGGTTTCTCGTATTAGAGAAACCATAAAAGATTTAACCTTGGACATCTGATGCACTCGACTGAGCATTATGGTCTCAAGTTATATGTGTTTACCAATGAAAACCTCAAACCTTTCTGTCTTTATACATGAGTAATATTCCATTGTGTACTGTTGTGGTTAGGATCTTATGTATTTTAATGAAAGTCTTATGTATTTTAATGAAACCATGTGATGTTGGTGGGTTGGGGTCTGGTCTGGAGGGGTGGATTACAGTTAAGTTAGGATTAACGGTGTGTAGTGGCCACACCTGGATGCAGGAGGGACTGGTTGCTGGGCGGAGACCTGAAAGGATACATAAGCCGCACCTGCCTTCCTGGAGGACGGGCACTAGTCTCAACTAGCCTCAGCTTGTCTTCCTGTTTGTCCGGGGAAGCTGCCTCGACCTCTCTCTGCCATGTACTTCGATTGTTGCTGGCCACCCCTGAATGGACTGTGACCGTCAGGACCGTGAGCTAAAACAAACCTTTCCTTTCCTAAGTTTGTGGGTGTCGGGTATTGAGTCACAGCAATGAAAAAGTAACTAAGGCATGTGCCGATATCACAATCTATGTATGCATTGGTTTGTTCATGTTGAGTAGTTTTGCATCTCCATCCATTACAAAGAATGGCTGTAGTTCTCTCTTTCTGTGAAGTCCTTGTCCAGTTTTGACATCAGAATAATGCTAGTTTCTAGGAATGCATTTGGCTCTGCTCATTTTCATAACTTCCTGGACTGATTTGGGGAGGACTTACAAGAGTTGATTCTCAATATCCCTAGATTCCATTCTTGAAAATTCGCCTCCTTGCTAAAATTTACTTGTAACTCCCAAGTCCGTACTTACGGCTATTGCAATCACTTGTGGACGTGTGCACAGCAGGTGAAATGCATGAGCTGCTCACTGCAGGTGTTCTTTACCGAGGTGCAAGGCAACGCTCTGCCCTCTTGGTCCCACGGTCTAGGGGAAAACTAATGTTCCTTCATGGTATACTTAGTGTCCAAAATTTTTTGACTTTGTGCTTTTTTAATTTCTTAATTTTTTTTTTTTAATATTTTGCCATTTGAAAAGGCCACAGGTGTACTGATGGAGTCCTCTGTAGTGTTCCTGGGTGTGAGAAGCCTGCGGTGTGCCTTAAGGACAGAGCACATGTGCTACCTAACCTTTCTTCGTGTGTGAGCTGCAATACTGTTAACTGTGAGTTCATGTTAATGAGTCTAACATGAGTATGACAGTATATATATGAAATAAGATATTTTTTAACTCACAAACACATTATATATCGACTTGTAGGCCAATGTGTTGTGATCAAAAGCTAGTTTGTTTTCCATGAATGAGTATTCACATAATTCAATCTTCTGCTCTTCCGGGAGGCTGAGGCAAGGAGTCATGAATCTTCAGAAGAAAAGTGTCACATTTCAATTTGCCTTTATTTATTTATTAGCTATATAGCTAACAGAGGAAGTAGTGATTTAATGTTTGTGGAGTGGTCTAAAAATGAACAATATTTTTGTAAAGTTTCTTTTAAAGTCGTATTAAATGCTGAGGTAATGGTTTAAATTCAAGCATGTGATTAAATATTCAAAATATTCAACTCTGCTGCCTTTTTTAAGGTGCTTCTGTTCTTCTATTTATTTTTCATTTATTTATTTATTTATTTCAGGCTCAGCCTCACCATATAGTTCAAGCTAGTTTTGAGTTCACTATGTCGCCCATGCTGGACTCAAACTTGAGATCCTCCTGCTCCAGCTTCCTGAGTGCTGAGATTATAGGTACATATTACTGCACCTGACTCAAGGAGTTTGTTTTTTCAATCTGTGCTGGAAATGAAAATATGAAACAACTTTGGCTGCTTTTGATACTAGGTTTGCTAGCACCAGCTTCATAATAACTCCAAGAAACTTCCCAAAATATTTAAATAGATTATGAGTGTGGCTACTAATTACAGAGATAATTTTAACTGAGAAACAAGGTTGGAAATGCGTTCAGTATTTTCACTTGTTTGAGATCAGGAGGAAGCGGCTGAGAATGACGGGGGAAGAAAAGGCAAATACAGAGATGAGAATTTTTCCAGAAAAAAATGGAAAAATCTCAATATCTGTTCCCCTGACTCATTATTGTTTACCAGAATATTGGTTAATAATTAACACTCTTTTAATTTTTTCTTGAATTTTGGAAGCCTAAGACCTGTGACATTTACATTTACTCCACAGCTTCTCTGAATGTTAATATATATATATTTTTTATTTTCTTTGGGAAAAATCCCATGACAACTTACTTGATTAGGACCACAAATATACAAGCTTTTATTATCTCAGAATTCATCAAATATAAAGGGAACAAAACTTGTTAGATTATATTAAAATAATGTGTCCTTTTAGAGAGAGCTCTATTTAAAAACTTACTATAGGATTACATTGAATAGGCAGTTCCACAAAATATTGGTAATTTTTGTTGGTTTTCTCCAAAGCTGTAAAAACTCACAGGAATGTGACTTCTCTTTTTCTGGAACTGTGACACCCTTCTTAGCCTCCTTTCACGATCTGTGACCACTAACATTTGCAAAATCCCGTCAGAAAGTCATTAACCTGTGGGACAAAGCAGATACAGTTTTAAATATTCAAACAGATCCACCAAAGAAGTAAAATCTCATCCAGAAAATAATGACTTTTTGTAACGTATGTTCATCTGGTTATGGATATTTGAGAAATGTGTTATTGCTTGGGTCACTTTTGAAAGCCATGGTTTGAAAATATGTGGTGTGAGTTGTAATTCTTTCTAATTAAAAACCGGGCAAGCCCTTAGGTGGGAGTCACAGCGAGCTGCCCTGAGTTTTTCCCAAGCCTAACAAAAGAGAGAAGGACTTGCCACTGCGTGTGCCTGCCAACCGTGTATTGTTCAAAGAATCAAAATAAAGAGGCCTGGGGTCAAGGGTCAGGAGCTCATATTTCCACTCTACATGACCCCGTCTCTGGCTGGGGTGCTCTTGTCATCTGTTTCTGAAAGTCTCTCAACACAAGACTCCTCCACCCCTTCCGGGAGACTCCTATATAGCTTATGCTGGTGATTAATGAAAAAGGCTCACAGGAGACCTTGAAATGCTTTGGACAAAAGGGTCCTCAGCACGAAGGCTTCAGAAGAATACCTGCAGACATGACTGTCTTGAGAATATAGTGGGAATGGTGTGTTTTATTCCAGTTCCACCTTCTTACGACATCAAACAGCTTGATTAATGGTTTGCCACTTTAGAGCTCATCGCAGGCTGCCCCCCGACTATGTAGTTCCGTGCTACTTTATGAGTTTCACAATTGTTGGACGATGTGTGTTGCCTTTCCACCATTTCAAAGTAGGATAAGGCGAGTGTTGGAAGGAATTCTGAAGCTTCACTTACTCCGCAGAGTGGAAAATTATAATCATGTTCCAGCAAATAAAATTTCAGCATGCAAAACAATCTGTATCAAAGTTGACAAATTATAATATAAATTACTAGCATTTTATTTGAGACATGGTAGATGGCTTCATAAAAAGCTTACAGAAAATTTTTACAAAGTTTGCCAGCATTGTATAGGCAACTTTTGTAGAGGTTTCCTAAGAGAGTAGTAAACATGCTATGAAAATCTAAAAGTGATTCAAAGAAGTTTTTTTTTTTCCCCAAGTACTTACATCTCAGTGAAATTAAACATTCTGTGGCTGTTATTTTTTCCAGTGGTTTAGGACAGTGAAATAAGACATGGCTCCAGCTCTGAGAGCTACCAGGGGTCCAATTTCTGGAAGCCCTAATGCCTAATGCCTAACCCAGGACTGTACTGATTAGGACTGTGGCTGGCCAATTCCACACTGTTGGCGCTAATGAGCCTACAGAAAACTAGGAATTATCAGTTAAAGCTGCTGTTAAGCTGCTCCCCTTGCACTATATCAGCTACATGGCTTTCCTTACTATCCTACAATTCAATACAGTATCTCTCAAAGTAGATGCCTCCTAGTTAACATGAATTCATTGTAGTGGCAGACAGAAAAAAAGAGGCCGTGTTTGCCTAGCACTATGAGTATAAAATGCCTCCCCACAAAAATGGTCATTTAAAACCATGAATTCTGTCAAATACCATTCCTCACTCTGTCTATATGGGAATTTCTAGAAATATGCCTTAGTAATTCCCTCCTTTAGTTTTCTGCTCTTCCCACATTTGCAAAACGGAGAGAATTTGAATTTTCTAACTTCTGAAATGTTATCTCTGTCTATGAGATGATGAGGCAGGCAATTCTCACCAAATTGCAATGACAAGAAAAAATCTCCAGGATTTTCTTTTTGAAAGTTACCCAGAGAATAGCAAAAAAAGTTTCACCTGTTTTATCAAATGTTTCACTTTCAAAATAACCATTGCTATAGAGACTTACTTTATGCATTTTGTGGAGTACCATAATATTTGACAGCTAAACTGAGTTACACTCAAAGAATTGTTTTAGTCTCAGAGAGATACAGTGCAAATTTTCAGGTCATTGAAAAATCGACACAGGGGAAAGGATTAAAATCTACAACACTGACTAGGAGGAAAAACAAGAGAAAATATTTTCAAATTGTCTAGAACACTTCTTAGATTATCTGTAAGGATTACTTGTCAAATTCAAAGTTATTGTACATGTGCTCATTTTGAGACAGCCCTTGGCATCCAGCCACACACTCCGCCTGCCTCCTCTGCCACCCCTTGGCATTCTGGGCACACCCCCTTCTGACCTGGAACCCTTTCTGTCATCCTTTCTTGTAGGTTCAGTGGTGGCAGTGTAGTAATAAGGACACCAACGGTGGAGTCCGGCTTCCTAGGTTTGGTTCTGAAACTTGCCTCATTATCAGCCACGTGAGCTCAGATGAATTTTTCAACCTTCCTCTACTCCACTCCTTTATTTGTAAAGTGCAAATAATGATAAAACCAATATTTTAGATGTTCTGTGGTCCCCACCTAGGAAGAACTCAGCCCCCTGACTTCGCCTGGAGCTGACACCAAGGCACGATTTTAGAGTTGAGGGGTCTTCCAGAAAGAGGTAGTAAGTGACGCAAAGGAATTCACATTCCCAACGTGTTTTCCAATTTTAACGTGAATCACAGAGTAAAAATTTATAGTATTTTCAAGTTCCTGGAACTGACTCTCTGTAATATTTGTGTGAGTAGAAGGCCAGCACCCCCCACCCCCACCACCCCAAATGCACTTTAAATTGTGAACCTAAATGATTAGTTTCTTTTTTTTGAGAATGTCCTTGTCAGCTTTGCTTTACTTCTGTAAGAGATCCTAATAATGTCAAGCCAGATATTCTACAAATAAGTTTAATTTTCAAAATCAACGTAAAATCTGGAGCAAATATTCTTTGTTGGGTGCCTCGGTTGGCTGTCCCTCATATCGTTTTCATCATTGAATCTGGTTGTATATGGAAGGTATAATCCCTGCCTTGACACAATTAGATAAACACCTGTAGAAGTTCTTAAAAGAAATGCTCTCCCTTTATCTACAAACTGTCACCACCTTTCCTTTTAAGTTCTCTTGGTTTGCACAATATAAGTCGATTTGAATTAACACGACGTGAAAATGTAGAGGTAGAGAGCTGAGTGCCAGCGACTAAGATGAAGAAACTCAATGTTTCCTTGCCTGAGATAGGGTTGTCAGGAACTGGCAAAGAAATCATGCATGGGTATGTTCATAAAGATTCTCTCCCGACTTAAAATGCATGTCCAGCAAAATTTGTGATTTCATGGATTAAGGGCACTAAATGTCAACAACTAAGTAAAACTATGTTAATTATTTTACTAGTTACTTGGCTTCCTTGAGATATAAATAAAATTGCTTTCACGACTCCAGAATGACTCTCTGCCCTGAAAACATTAGCACCTGTTTACTTGATAGCTCTGAGGACACAGGCATTTGCTGCACCCTACTAGAAAGAGAAGCTTCCCACTCAGGAAACCCAAGGTAATATCATCTAGCATTTTGGCATTCTCACGAAGAATTAGTACCTAGGGGAGGCAGAACAGGACAGTAGTGAGGATTAATAGAATATTTGAGTAAGCCTTCTTTTTCCTTCTATTCTCTGTCCCAGCTTTTATGTGTTAACCTTCAAATTATGTTAGCATGGGTTTTGTATGTGTGTTGAATTATTAAATGTAGTGTATCTTTTTTAGTATCTAGCTAGTAGATTATTTATGATTTGTTTTTTTCCAAAAGCCATGCCATATTTTAATTTTTGGACTTTGATATTGCTGTGGTTTAAATTCCAAATAGGTCACAGATGATGTAATTCTTTTCAAAAATATATTTTCTATAGGCACATTAATTTAATAAATTTGCTGATCGTGTCAGTGTCAGGCATTTTGAGGAGTCGCTAACACACAGATTAAGCTACTGTGATAAAGAAGTTTCCAGTTATTCACATGCCGTTTGACATCTGGCAAGTCACTGGGTCTCTGGGCTTCCATCTCTACATCTAAAACACAACGGACGTGAACCAGATAATTTTGCAAGTGCTTTTACGTCGCAGTCATGAGCAGTGCTTCTGGTGGCCAGCAAATGTGAGGCCCTATGTGTTATGGTTTGTCTGGAGCTCCAACATGGGAAGTGGAGAAAGGGTGGAGTAGAGAAAGAAGCTTTCTATGTGATGCAAAGAACTCTTCCTAAAAGTAGCCAACTATGAAATATGGCCTGGAAACCATGATCTCTAATGGAGTTATCTTCAATAAAGCATCTGTTTTTTAAAACTGCAATCAGTAGGCTATAGTGCTCCAATTCAGTAAGACCTCGTTCAAAACAGTAATAAAATAGTTTGAGTCAACATACATCTGGAATCATTTTTAAGAAGCAGGTAAGATGAAATCACTGTTGTATCTTATACTTTCATCGAATAAAGAAATCTTTCTTATTACTTGTTAACAGTGTAAGGTTTTGAAAGCCCTTTCATGGGTTGCTCGTTGTTTAGAAAACAGCAATATTTCAAAGATAAGAGAACATTTCTATCTAATGGCATTTTCTTGAATTAATAGTTCTATCACCTATGTCATTACTTCTCACACTGATAGTTAAATACCTAATTTAATTCATGCAGGCCATTGCAAAGCAATAGCCTGATTCCCAAGTATTTCAGTGAGCTGCTGAACTGAAGTTTCTGGTTAACTCAAAACTATTACACACATAGTTGCTATAAATAACAATGCACTGAGAAGAATATGGGTCATAAACAAAGAATATAATACAAAAGACAGCTTCAAACATATGTTGCTTCATTTCTGTTCAAATAGTCTGGATAGCCTGTTAAGATGCCCCAACTTCCTGTAATAGAGACTGAAATGAACATTTTTCTAAAAAATGTGTCCCTATTGGTTATTTAATGTAGCAGAACAATAGCAAAATAAAATACCAGCAGAATATCTGATAATTTTTTATTGAGGAAGCAGGGAAGTTAGGATGAAATGTAGTACACTTCCAGTTAACAGGAAAATATACTTACAGCTTTCAGGCCCACCGAAAGATCTTCCACCATTTATCAAAAAATCTCTTCAATTTTCAAAAGCCCTCTAAAGACCTCCTGGGACTATAGACAAAGGCGATATTGTATCCTTGGCTGAAGCTTGTTAAGTGACTCATGAATAATACTAAATGCATCCTCTCCATAAATCTCCTTGATGTAGAACTACTGTTATCCAGGCACAAACTTCACCGATATCCATCATAAAGCAGGAGATGGGAGATTTGCAACCTGCGTTCAAACAACTCTTTCCAGCGTCCCAGTGTTCCATTGATGGGATTTTCTTGAACACTTGAGGTCAGAGGGAAGACAAATGCTGGCACTTACTTTTTTTTAATTTAGTGCATTGACTTGAACATACTTTTAATATTTTTAAAGCTGATCTTTCAGAGCAATACTTTAATGTTACAAGCTATCGGACCTTACATTTGTAATAGCATCTCATGCAGAGTAACAGGAAAGAAGTGAGTATTGCAAATCTTATTTCAGACATTTTTAAAAAATTAATTTTGTTTTCTTCATGTCTTTCCAAAGAGAGATCCAAAAATGTGTCTTCTGGTGTCTATGTAAATTGTCACCAGATTGGAAATACTTCTCCTAGTGTCCAATCTATTTTTAATTCCTTCCCCCCCCATATATATATAATATATGCAAAATTTAAAGTTTACAATGGAGTTGAGCATTTTGTGCACATACGCATCCTGCCAAGGACACAAGGGCTTCCCCACTCTCTTTCTGTCCCTCCCCCAACCTTCTCCTCCCTCCCTTCTCCCCCACCCTACCCGCCTATTTCATTTTGTTTTTTTGCTTTAAGTTCCATAGGAGTTGTGCTCTGGAACTCTCATATCAGAGAGACAATTCGATGTTTCACCTTCTGCTTCTGACTCACTTCACTAAGCATGACGTTCTCAAGCTTCTTCCATTTGCCTGCAAAAGCCTCCACGCTGTTGGACTTCATTGATGCATAGTATTCCATTGTGTATAAATACCACAGTTTGTGTAACCACTGGTGTGTTGATGGATATTTTGGTGACTTCCACATTTTAGCTATTGTTAGTTGTGCTGCTATGAACATGGGTATACATATATCTCTGCTGTGTGTTGTATTGGCCTCTTGGATATATTCCCAGGAGGGGTGTCGCCAGATCAAGGGGATATTTATTTCCAGTCTTTTGAGAGCTCTCCATACTGCTTTCCAGAGTGGTTGTACGAGTTTACATTCCCACCAGCAGTGCAGGTGGGTTTCTTTCTCCCCACAGCCTCTCCAGCACTGTTTGCTATTTGACTTGCGGATATAGGCCATTCTTTCTGGAGTGAGATGGTATCTTTATTAATGTTTTAAAAAATCGGTGGTAGAGGGCCTGGTATATCTCAGAGGTGTTTGCTACAGAGAAGAAAAAGAAATCTAAGGAGAAATTATTTGTTTAGGTTACTTTATGTTCAGCAGAATTTAGTGGTAAGCTTAGTGTCATTTGAAGAAAACATCACTCATCTTTTTCCTTTAACATGCATTTATCATGTGAAGTTAGACAGTAGCAGGCAAAGGATTGATGTAATTTTCCACAACGGACTTGATTTTCAAGATGAGCAGAAGCAGCATGGGGTGTTGGCAGTCACTTGAAATGTTTTCCAACCTTTGTGTGGTGATTTAGTTCTGCTAGGGAAATGTTTTCATATGTTCAGTAATAATATAGTTATTTCCTCTATTTCACAAATGATAGATAAAATTAAATTTGCTTTTCAGGTTGCTAGTGCTTGTGTAGACAGTGTGACTGACTGGATTCCTCGCTCACTACCTCTTTGGCATGAATATACATTAGGCTACGGCTACTACTGAGACAACCTCCAATTGTATCTGCATGTAAATTTTATGTAGTTTTTCTAAAGGTCACACAATGTATTTTGTTTCTTGATTTTCTATCAGCTATGATATTTAGGAGTAAAAGAAGACACCATAATTGAGTGTGATCTTTGTAACTTAAAATGACAACTAAGATATATGCTACTCTAGACTAAGACAACAGAGAAAACATTTGTTGCTAATGTTTCTAGACCAATTTTAGTGAAATTACTTAAGAAATCATTTGAAGCAGGGTAACATTATTATAATTTGTTCACAAAGACAATTTGTGGATACTAAGAACTAATACAGTGTTTATGTAAATAAATGGTTATATAAAAAAATTCTTAGTTCAACAGAGAATAATTCTCCGGTCTTTTCCTTTATACAGAACATGGGTAGTTTATACTTAATGTGAGTTACAAGTATTTTTCACTTACATATATCTATATTAAGGAAAATATATCTTAGAAAATTCAACACTTTTGTGTTTAGTCAAGTGCTTTATAAAGTCATAAATTAAACAAGCACAATTATGTCCTCTGGCTCATTCCCCCCCCCCCCCAAGAACCCTGTTCAGAAAAAGTTTTCTAATCTTATGCTCATGGGTAATAGAGGTCATTTTTTTAAATCATTGGCCAAGTATGTCAAACTTCATATACTATATAAGCTGCCTTCCAAAAGAAAAAAATAATTTGTGGCTACAACTGTAGGGAAATATGGTTTTCTTTGTATACAAGCAATTGTTTCTTTAGTGAACATAATCAAACTCGAGAAATGATCCAATCAGTCCCCCTAAACTGCAGGCATATCTAGTATATATATCCAATCATAGCAAAACTGAAAATATATTTTTTTCTTAGTAAATCTTAAAGGATATTTCGAACAAATGTAAATATGGGTGTCTATTTGCTTTAATGTAAAGTTTTGTTGTTTGTTTTTTTGCCAGAGTTGTGATGATGTTATTAAGAACTTTATAACATAACAATATTTATTTTTTATTAATAATTGACATGGTTATGGTTTGAGACTAAAATATCCCCCAAATGTTCTGGATTATGTAAGGATTTCAAATGTGGTTAGGAGGTAGGGCCTTGTTGGGAGGGGAAGACTGCTGAGGGTGTAGCCTGAAAGGATGATCTCAGCCCTGGCTTATCTCAGGTTCCTGCTCCTCCCTGTGGTGATACCACAAGCAGCTACTCTCCACTAGACCTTTCTTCCAGCATTAACTAAGTAGTGAACTCAAGACAAGTCTGAACTACAGAGGAAGACCCTCTCTCCAAATAACCTCTAAATAAATAACTAGATAACTGTATAAATCAATATATGAAATTAAAAAGTTACATATAGAAATACGCAAATTATGAGATTATAATGATACCTTTTCATGTAGTTTTGGATTTTACTGTACATAAATGAAATTACAGAGTATAATTCTCTTGTGTCTAGTTTTTTCAGTTCTTTAGTTCAATAGCATGTCTTGAGATGATTCCTCACCGTGTTAGCTTGTAGCTAATTTATTCTTGTTATTGTGTGATTTTTCATTGTCTAAACAAGCTGAGTTATACCATATTCATACCATATGCCACCCATATTTACACTTGTTCACAGAAGACATTCTATTCTCAATGATAATAGGCATCAACAGTTACAAACTTTGCAGTTAATCAAGTCAATTTGTGTCTATATTTTAATTTCAATATAAATTTATGTTCCAGAACATCAGAAGTTTATAGGATGTTCCATTTCATCATACTTCATTAGTATTTGATATTAGTATTTTTTAAATTATTTAATATTTAGGTAAGCGTATTGTGTATCTCACTGAGCCTGGAGAAGTTTTCTTACATGAACTTTATGTTTTTGTTTTTTAATTAGAACAGTCCTTTTACTCTTCTTACTCAAATGTTTTGTGAACATTCCTTGCTGTTTATTTAACTCCCTTTCTTCCTTCTCCCTCTGTCCTTCTTTCTTCTGGTTTTCCTCTCCTTTGTCCCTTACCTTTCTCTCCCACAGCCCCCATTCATCCTTATTGTCCCCTGTCTTTCTTTAGAAACTCCTGAGTTTACACTTAAATCAAAATGACGACAGAAGTCTGATATTGGTGAATCAATGAGTTTATTGAAGTTACTTACAGGAGTGTGAGTAAGGAGTAACTTACAGGACCACGGTGAGGGGCTATCTCCTGAGCATTGGGAGTGGTCACTTACCAGCCTACGGGTGACTCAGGAGGCAGTCACATCATCAAAACCCATCACAGCACATGTGATGACTCCCAGAATCTGCATGCTTTCTCTAGAGATTGACTGCTCAACTCCTGGCTTCTTTCTCTGGGAGGCTATAGTTTTTCAGTCTCTCCATTCCCCCAGATACATTATTATAATAATGAAAAATAGATTAATGCACTCTCTGATACTGATGGCAGTAAAAAATACAGTCTCTTACTTCTTCTGTTTTATTTCTTTGCTGACTACCCAAATGATTTCTCATTTGCTTCCTTTTGCTTCAATATAAACAGCATCGACCACTAATGATTTTAAGTCTGAACCACAACAACTTAAGCCTCTTACCATAAATTCTTCAAAATGTAGCCACACAGAAGTCAGAACAATTCAAAACAGCAATGTTCAAAAGGCAAAAATGATTTGTGTAAACGTTATGTGGTCTTAGTTTACACGTAGATCACTCAAACTTTCTTTGTCCCTGAATACCTCTACCCAAGACTCTTAGTGGTGAGATTCAGTGTCTACACCAGAGTTATTTTGGCTTTTGCAGAGATAAAACTCTCACAGATAACTCTTGGAAGCTTTGATAGAGACTTTGGCAAGCATCACCTATTCTAGAGCAGCTTTGTCCCTTGGGCATTCTTTGAGGCAGGCCATGAATCAGCTTTCAAACAAGCAAAAAATACATCCTAAGGTCACCTGGACCCTGGAGACACACCTTGGGAAACTCTAAATTAATGAATGTGAATTTTATAGATATATTGAGAACTTCATAAAAAGATAGAATGCACAGTCAGAGCAAAGGAGATTTTTAAAATATTAATATGCCCTCTACACCTTTGTATCCTGTAGCTAGCCAAGCCTCAAGAGGCCCAAATCATGCTTCCTAGAGACCCTATTTCTTCATGTTTAAGATTGAATCCACCTGAGGCACACCAAAGTTGTCAGATTTATAATGCTTTCTTTTTGAAATTCTTTTCCACACTTTAGAAAGTTTATCTGTGTTCCATTTTGAGGTACCTCTGCTTCCATGGACTAGCTGATCTGTATACAAGTGAGATCTATAAAAAATTCTAGAGTAATAACCATACAGATCACTAATGGTCATTTTGTTAGCATGCTCCAAATGTGTAAGACTAGATTATGCAGAACATTATTCAAAGGCTAAATTCATTATCTCTTATAATACTACTATCTTAACAAAATTACAAGATAGGTTGTCTGTTTCAATATAAAACAATAAACTCCCAGAAATAAAGTAATAAATTATAAGTGGTTACTAATATCTAAAGCTATTCAATCATTCACATTTTAAACACAATTTGAAAGAATATTTATATAATTGTGTGGAATAAGAGCATATAAGGCCAATAGGAGGCACTAGAGTGTTTAATTCACAAGCCTCTTTTTCTAGGAAAATAATCCTCAATAATTGATATATCTGTTTTCTAGCAATAAACACAGAGCTAGCCACAGTTTCCAAAAATGACCAAAGATTTTCACAGTTCAGACTTCGAAGCAGAACCAGAGAAAGGCAAAGAAATGCTCCAGGAGGCCTGGAGACTAGATTTTGCTGGTTTGGATGAAAATTAGTGTGATATGATGTGGAGATGAAAGAGCAAACGGGTTTTCTCCACTTGATGAAAGCAGTGAATTCTGAAATTATGCACAGCAGGTACAGATGGAAGATACTGCACAGATTTCAAAAGATATCTCGCATAGTTTTTGTGCTGAAATATTTGTTTTATCCTCTCCCCTCTGAGCTATTTTGTGGGGGAGAGGAAGACCAGAAAGGAAATGTGTTAGGTGAAGTAAGAAGACCTTATTTCACAGAGAAAGGTAAATGATGAAAAACAATTGGGCGTCTTACTGCTTGCTGTTTATTCACCCACGCACCGGACATGTTTAGTGAGTCTCTACTGTGTGCTGAGTATTATGCCGTTCAGGGCTTCTAATGGCTCCCACAGGAATGTGTGAGATTGTCTGATCGTGGTCATCGGCTGGATGACGTTGTAAAGCGAGTACATTTTCCATAGCCCTTGCTCTTTCTTCAGAGACTCTGCTTCTTCCATTTCCAGACTTACCATTTATTGATTCCACCTGCTGGCACATTGCTGCCTCTAATCACCTCCAGTTTCTTTTAAGTATCAGGTTAGAAGGGTCTATGTCCTCTGAACCTAATGTGAGTGCAGAGAAATAAGACAGTCTGAATGTTTGAACGTGCATCTGTGCTGTAGTGTAGGTGTGCAGTGGAAAAGTATTTCTGGTCTACTGGGACATCGCACTGTTGACATCATTTTTTTTTTTTTTTTTGCTATCTAAACAAATCAAATTTATGTGACCTTCCATGAAATCCATATAGACAGATGCCTTTTCAATCACCTTGTTTTTTTGATGGTGTATTCTTGCTAATCATTTTTAGTATGAGTTTTTCATTCATTCATTCAACCACTAATAGTTTCTCTCAGTGTACACCAGTGGTTCCTAACACGAGGGACTGAGTTGTACTTCCAAGGACAGGGGCAGTCCATTTAACTTGTTAAGCAGTAAGTTGTTGGAGGAGAACTTTGAAATGGTAAACAGTTGCAGGAGGGAAGTGGGGAGGAACCTTCTGCCTCTTGTCAGATCAGTCAGTAGTTGCGTTCAAACTTAAGAGGGGTGTGACTGGAGGCAGAGCTTTGCTCCCCACTCTCCCCCTGCTCATCCCCCATGTGTCCCAGTGGTCTAGTTCTTCAAAGGCCAAAGGCCAGTTCTAGACATTAAAGATATAGGAAATAACACAAAGACCAAAAAACTGCCATTAAAAATCTTGCCTTCCAGTGGCTAAAGGATTACAAAAGGCTGAACATCATAAGCAAACTCTATAGAAGGTCAGAATAATTTCCAAGAAAAAAAAAATTGAAAAATGGACCAACAAAGAAATTTAGGAGTGATTAAGGGTGAGTAAGTTGCAGTTATAAGTAGAATAGCTAGGTGGGATGTCAATGAATGTATAATGTTTGAATCATAATTTGAGGAAGGTGAGGAAGTCGGCTAATTGGCTATCTGGAAAAGAGTATTTTGGGCCGAGGTTAAATTCAACACAATGCCTGGAAGGCCGGCACTCAGATGTGAAGACAGTAGGGTAGGGACAGAGTGTGCAAATGGAAGAGAAGGAGGTGATGTGGGCCGAGGGACCGTGTCGTGAGGGCTTACCGAACAATGTAAAAACGTTGACTCTTACGCTGATTACAGTGAAAAGATGTCATAAGACTTCAGAGAAAGAAAGGACATTAGTATCGACTGATGATTTTTGAAGGTCTCTCACATTTCTTTGTGGCAGGTAATGTAGACAAGAGTGAAAGCAGAGAGACCACGTGAGGAGGCAAACTCAGGAGCTGAAGGCCAAGGGGGTTCCTTTGTTTTGTTGGCGTCATAGAAATACTTCTGATCTTTCTAGTAGAATCCCTCCATTTTCAGCTCTAGCCTCCACAGATAGAACATTTTTGGTTACTCGTCAATCATGGTATCAGCATGAACTTGGTGAATCCTGAACTTGAGGGCAATGAGGTATCATCATCAAGGGAAAGATGACCAAAGGGAATACTACTTCATTTTACAGCTTTCGACTGTACTAGCTACCTCAGTGTTCTTCCGGTCAAAGCACTGTGAAATTTGTAACAAAAAACAATAATAATTCCTGGGCTGTAAATCAAGCTAATTAAGCCAGAATCCTGTGGTTGAGGCTTAGACATGGCTACATGGTAGAACCTCCTCCAGTGACGCCTATGGGATGAGTCAATGTGCTTCACATTGGAAGCTCTGGGAATCTGTTTATGGTGTCCAAGATTGTCCCTGTCATTCCCACTTACTTAGAACCCAGTAGAAGGACGCGGGTCCACTATGTTTAAGGTTAGTGCCTTTAAGACAAAAAGAAAACGTTGTAAGCTTTATTTATTTTCAGTTGTCACTGGTGAAAAATAAATTGTTTCTCAACACTTGGTTCCAAAGGAAAATGGGAAACACATTTTTGGGGGATATCAATGTGGAGATGTGCTATGGAATGGAAAGTGAGCAAGTGCTTGCCGTGTCTCAGTGCCACAAAGGGGAAAACAAGTTTGGAGATGGCCTGGTAATCCATTTTTTTTTTGTTTGTTTGTTTGTTCATTTGTTTTCCACTACATGTAATCCAGCCAGTTAAAGATAAAAATTCAAGTTTGAAGCCTTGTGGTGATGAATACCAGTAATTACAGCACTCTGGGATGCTGACAGGGAGAATCAACCCCAGAGTGAGCAACTTAGTGACTTGGCAAGACTTGTCTCAATGTAAAACATGTAAGAGGGGCTGAGGACACATCTCAATGTAAAGGCCCTGGGTTCATTCTCAAGAACAAACAAAACAAAATCAAATCTGAGAAAAGCTGAATCAATTGGATTATAACAGATTTTTCCTACTCATCCACTCTACATTGAGGTGACCTTTGTAGGAAAGTAAGTTAACTACAAGAGTAAGAATAATAATATAGACTTTTCCCTCAGTGGCATGTTTCTATAATTTTTGTAGTAACACTAACACCAAAAAACCCTTGTGTTCTTAGATGTAATGTGAGAAGGGAAGAGTCACAAGCTGTTGCCCCACTGAAGCAATAATCTTGGCTTATTAAACACATAACCTGGTCACCTGCTGCTGCTCTTCTCCTGGAGAACCACTGTGTTGGGTTTTCTCAAGTGCAGGAAATTGAAAATAGAGTGTGAGAGTTTGAATCACTTATTATAAACAGCAGTTGTTGTGCAAGAAGGCTGGAGATTTTGTGTGGGATTATTGTGCGCCTTGGCAGTCAGTGGAAACAAGAGGATTGGATGCTGCCACAAAGCAATTCATGCCAGATGCACAGTGGGACTCCCTGTGTTGATCCTGAACATATGAAGCACAAGGCAGCACTTTGTAAAAATCAGGGAAGGAGGAGAAACCAAAAAAAAATAAAGACCAAACCATCAGTTCCTGTTTCAGAAAAGTTCAACTTTAGATGCAGGAATCAGAAAATAGCCTGCTCACGTAAGTTCTGAGCTATTACACAACTGAGAGCAAATGCACTCCACATTTCAGAATTCAAACCTGCTTCCTTGTACCTATGATTGTAACAATTATTCTCTGCAGTAGAAAACTTAATTAACTTTCCCAAGGTCACAGAGACTCGTATGCAAGATAGGCAACTTCATCTGACTTTGTCTTTTCATCCGGGCTGACTTCTTTTAGTATCTGACTTCCCCTAACTATGCAAGCTCTCTTTCCAACCACATATTAAATTATGTGACAGGAAGGATCCTGAGTTTTACTGCTCCCAAATCTTTCTAATCTGCTGAAAGATTGTGTATTAAATAAATGCATGCCAAATAAGTATAGGAAAAACTTCCATTCATGCCAGAAAGAATATACCTTTTAAAATTCTAACCATTCATATAGAATAGCATAACAAATTGTAAGAACTTTCAAGAGCGACTTTCCCCCAGAGGTGATCAGGTATCTCTCTTGGGTTCACTACTTCAGCAAATATTTTCCCATTGATTCAGAACTCTTTAAAAATGACTTCTGTTATCTTCAACTGGGTGAAAAATTGGCTTGATTAGATGTAAATGGGGGCAATTGTCCTCATGTAACTCTGTACTGCATCTGCTGTCATTTATTTTCTTATTAAATCGTGACAGGCGAGCCAAGTTAGCAGCTTAGTGATAGAATCACCACAGAGAGAAAGGTCCATACCCCATCCAAATGCCAAACTACATAGGGAATAGAAACAATAAGTTACACTTTAGGTTCCCCAGTGGCTGTAATGATAGGCTGTGGCACTGTTCATCCAAAGTAATAGGGAAACAGTGTGGAAGTTCAGAATATTTTTGGAATTTAAGGTTTAGACTTTTATGGGGATATGTTATAGTCCCAAATAGATTAAGAGTTATTTAAGAGGGAGAGAGAGAGAGAGAGAGAGAGAGAGAGAGAGAGAGTGAGCAGAATCACTGGGGTGGGGGTGGGTCGTGGTGAAGATTTTTGTATGCGCTTTATTTCACTGGTGCATCTTTAATACAGAGAAGAGTGCTTGGAATATAGTAGATACTCAATAAATAGCTGCTCAGTTAATACGCAAGTCATGGTGGATCCCTACTGTCTCTTGATTATTTGTCTTGTGTAATTCTTTTCTGGTTGGTCTCTGACCTAAACTTCAGTGCTCAGCCACAGCACCCATCTGGGCTGATGCATCTTTGTTTACCACTTTCATCTAGACTGCTATATTCATCACTTTCTTTTCCCGGGACAAAAAAAAAAAAAAAAAAAAGAAAAGAAAAAAGAACTGATGCTGCAGCTTAAGGGTGAAGACATGATTTATTTATTTTGGATCACAAATTTCACAAAATCCAGTCCACAGTTGGGTGGTTCCAAGTCAAAAAGTCCTTGCAGAAGAATGCTGTTCAACCCATGGTAGGCAGGGAGCAGGAAGAGAAGGGAGGATCTGGACAAGAATAGGTCCTTCCAGACCACATCCCTGGTGACACACCTCTGGCCAAGCCTCACCTTGAACAGCACATTCATTCATGGACCCAGCAATGAGTGATCGACATGTAAGGCATCCCTGATCTAGTCACGTTTCACAATCCCTACCTTAAAATACATAAGACTTTTGGGGGATTTTTTTTTTTTTAGATTGAAACCATAATATCCATTCATTATTTTAAGTCCAGAAAAAGTCTCACATTATTACAGGTGCCATTTTTAACTTCTTCAATGAATATGATCTCTTTGTTTTTTAGTTCCATTATGAATATAGCACATTTGATCTTCGGATTCATTTTCTATCTTTTAGTGTTATCTCCATAACTTAACACAAGATTTAGACAGATTAACTTCATTTTGTTTCCTTTGGGGGACTAGAGGTTATATGCAATGGAATAATGAAGATCAATGACATTAAACTTAAAGATTTTATTTTAAACTTAATATTGTTCTAAACAAAAAGGAAAAAAAAATCCCTGAATTATAAGGGAAATTTTCAGAGAAAAGAGAGTATAGTTTCAAGAAAATAATGACATGAAGCCAAAGATCATGTCTTATATTCTGTGTTCTGATTTAGAAAGCTGGTAATGAACAGTGAATTAAAAAGAAAGGGAAGACTAAAAAAAGTAAGAGAAAGAGTCGAGAAGAGAGGAGAAGGGAAAGGAGAGAATAAGGCATCAGAGAGGTTAGGACAGCTGTGTTACATTGGGAACAAGAACACTGTTCTGGCAATTCAGCAAACTTGTAAAGTTTTGTTACTTTTCATATTTGAGAGGTTTGTAAATGTTCTTAAGATAATGTGTTTTGGCTGGAGACACTGCTCAGAAGTTAAGAGCTCTTACCTGGACAAGTACAGTGCTCTAGTTCAATTCCCCAGCACCCACCACATAGGCTGAGCATAGTGGCACATGATATACCTGTAGAAAGCAAACAAATAAATGATTAAGTAACAAAGAAAGGCCTCACTGACTGGGCTTGGCTTAAAATTTGTAAGAAAAGATAGCTTGTGTGTTAATCACTAATTTTGCAATACTGGGATTGATCTTAGGGGTGTTCTAGTGTCAGATTCTCACTAACTTGCCCAGGTGGGGTTTGAACATGTCAGTACTTCAAACAGACTCCATGGAAGAACGATAATTTACAGATTGTTTTAAAAATAAGAAATAATGCTATTCTTGCAACGGCAAGGCATCTCAGTGGTATCTTGTTACATCCTGGCCCACGGAAAGGAGGTCACCTTCTAAGCAAGAGCCTAGCTGGATGATGCATCATGCTACCCACAATTTAAGAATGCTCCTTAATATCCATTTCTATGAAAATTCATTTTCAAAGTTAGATGATGCTATAGGAAGTCTCGGAGACATGAAGTTACAACATTAAATGGCACAACCGAAGTTCCAGGGCTTCTGGATTGGAATTCTCTTGCTGTAGACACAATTACTCTATAGCCACTGTCGTAGGTCGACACACAGAAGGTTGTTAGCCATATTTAAAAGTGTTTAATTTTTACATAGTCAACATTTTCCCATGTACAGCCATTTTTAATAACAAAGTACTAATTATTTCAAAGGTCAAGTACTTTATATTAGAAAGTAAAATATTATACTTAAAAATCTGGTGCATTTGATCATGAACATTTGACTAGCTTGGATCCTAAAGGATGTCATACTGCATTCTTGACAAAAATATTCATATTTGTTTTAATAAATTTTCATTGCCAATCTAAATAAATCCTGTATTAATATGAAATGGCTTTTGGTACTTGGGATGTACTTCAATAAAATTTTCTTATATATGGACTAGTGATGTCAAGCTTTCTAATTTCATTAGAAATGTTTAAGTATGCACTCTTAGTATACCTGTTATTTTAAAAATTGAACACGTGTACTTTTATGTATATCAAATGTTTATGAAGCATAAAAGCAACAAAATAAAATATGACTCCTACAGTTTTGTATTTTAACCTAAGAGGATTAACTTGCACCAGTGTTAAGTTGCATGCGCTGTTTTGGAAACCCCTAATCTAAACACTGCGATAGGAAAGTTAGGTGTGACCTCTGAGGCAGGAGATCACTCTAGCCCAGGAGTTCCAGACAACTCTGGGCAACACAGCAAGATCCCATCACAAAGAAGAAAAGACTGATAATATTCATAATGGTAAATGCATACAGCACTAAAATGGTCAGCAACTATAATTTTAATAAAAACGAGCACCTCGCTATATCCTTGAAGAAGACATTAGTCATTCAATACTTTAATGAGGAAGGTTGGTAGGCACAGCTCTGGCCAAATGCAGGCACTAACAGTGCTCTCATCTTGCCTTTAGCTTAAAGAGGGACTGTGAGGATTTCTTATTCTGCTTCATCATAATGAACACTTGATTACGCAGGTGTGTGTGTGTGTGTGTGTGTGTGTGGAAGTTCTCATAATCGTAGAATGAACAAAAGGCTATTATGCGTATTTAAAGGTCATCATGTGTGAAATTTGAGTTCAAAAAAGAGTGGATACATTCTTACAGGAAAGTCAGTGTCTTCCAGTGACCTGAGAAAACCTGTTGAGTCCTGCTGGGCTCAATTTTCCTGTGTCCTTCCTAGTGCTTCGTGCTGTATCATGACATCATAATTTAAATACAGCCTTGGATGTGAATGTCCTCATTTATTTTTCAAAAGTAATGCTTTTAAAAACACTTTCAGGAACATTATAAATCACATATTACTAGGCTGAGATACTTAACTAAATCCAGAGGCATTCTTTGCAAGTAAATATTAATTCTGTCTTGTTTAAATATGTACCCAGAATTAGTACTATAAATTATTTTTGCCTTTTGCCACTAAATATACACACACATCCAATACAGGAATTATATTAGAAATAGACTGTAACTAAATACTTAGGCAATTTAAAAGGCCTTTTTAAAAAATGAATAGATCCTATGAATTCACATGAAGCCATTAAAGTCTGCACTATCAGTACAGAGCCAAGTGGAAAAGAACACTTGTACACACGCTGAAAGGCAAAATAAATGTGTTTCAAAATACAAATGTGTACTTTTAGTTTTCTATGAGTAATAAGTGAATTTGCCAACACTGACACGTAGCCATACAAACTCTTGTTTAGTATTGGAGGTCCCAGTGCAAACGCAAGGGACTAGTTGGACGCCTTACCTTTATCTTGGGGGTAGTACATTATTGCTCCTGAGCAGAGAATTCTGAAGCAAGTCAAACGCCAGCAGGCACCTGGGCATGATGGGTTACCAGAGAGTGGCTCCATCACTGAAAATAATGTCCCAGGAATGCATGAACACCAGGGGAGAAAGATGTTTTCCATGTGACTTTAAAACATTCTCTTAACATTCTCTTCTCCCCCTCCCCCCCCCATTTTATTGATATGTGTACGTGCAAAATTTAAGGTTTATAATGGAGTTGAGCATTTTGTGCGCATATGTATCTTGTCAAGGTGACAAGGGCTTTCCCGCTCTCCTTCTGTCCCTCCCTCTCCCCTCCCTTCCTCCTCCCCAACCCCACCCCTTGTTTCATTCTCTTTTTAAGCTCCCTGATCCTCCTGTATCATCATCCTGATGATAGGACCAGTTGTCATGTGACCTTGCTGCCTACGTAACCTCGTGCCCAGCTAGGAAATAATGATTTTGGAATTGAAATTCAAAACGTAACGGTGTTCCTTTTTTTTCTTCCTCACTTTACTCAATACCCCTGCAGAGCTGATACAAGCACTGGGCTCCTTTTGAAGTCCACTTGCATCATCTTGAATGGAGTAAAAAGCAACAGGAGATGCTGACTGCAGTTTTGCGCGTCTCAATTCTCACCTCAGACCACGCGGATGCATTTGTTATAAGCTACTCGGTGTAAGTAAGGGTTGCCAAGCAGCTCAAATTGGCAGGAGGAGGCCGCATATCTGTACTGCAGAAAAACGGAGAGGAAAAGCGCCAACCTGTTTTCAAAGCAGTTTATCCACATTATTGGTTTTTTGAGTGGTTTTGTGGCACATTATTGTTCCTTAGTTCACCTTTTTAAAAAACACTTTTGATGTCACATGTAAAGTTATGTTAAACAGACACATTTAGATAATTGCATCAAGGCAAATGGTAACGTGGAAGGACACTGGTAGCACTGGCCTTTTGGTACTTTCCTCCTGTGGACACCTGTACGCCCCAGAGTAAAAACCGGAGTTAATTAAGAGTTGAAGGCAAAGGACGTAAGCACTGACTTGCGAGATTGTGCCTGCCGTTGAGGCGGCCGTCACAGCTGAGCACCCGTCTCTAGATCTCGCCTTCTATGAGGGCCACAGGGAAGTTGCATTTACCGTTCCCCTGGCATTGGATTTTAACCACATGAGACATTGTCACCAGCATGTTTCGAGGGACTCTGTACAGCATGCAACTTCCTGAACTCTCTTGCTGCTTCCCTCTCTTCTGCAGAGCTGATTCTGGAAGACTGCAAGCTGCGAACTGAGCGGTCCAGGAGGCAGCACGGACTCGTGAAGTACGGCTGTCCTGACGAGGAACGCGGGGTCCCACAGGGGACTTGCCCGACCCCAAAAATACCTTTGGTTTTTGAAAATTTAGGATTGCTCATTAGCTCGTGAGCATAACACGATGTACTCCCATAGCACAACCTAGTCCTAATCTATCCTGGTATCTATGTATCAACATATCCATATATATATATATATATATATATATATATATATATATATATATAAAATCTATTGTGTATATATGTGCATATATATGTCATATGTAGACTTTTAAAGAGAAATAATACAAACTAAAAGATATCAAATATCTGTTTCTGAAATATTCCACACTTTTATGATTTTCACAGATGTCTGTGGAATTATAAATAGCTCCATAATAACTACCTCCAAGCTTTCTTAAACACTCAAGTTCGGTTCTTGCTAGAATAATCATATTAGCCTGAATTGCTTGTAAACTTTTAAAATCAGACTTTTAAATCGTGTTTTTACAGCTTTAGAAAATAAGTTTTGATTGTTGAAGAAGAGAGATTGGCAGGCTACAATGACGCAAGAGCTGTGGAGGAGCACAGTGTATTTTACAGAAGGTCCAATTGCTCTGGCTGGCTGGATCGTAGGTTATAAGGAGCTCTGGAGTACGGACGAGAATTGTGGCAGAAAATGTGTGTGGACAATTCTTTCCTGTGTTGCCTCACATCTATGTATCACAACAAGAGATAACATTCCTATGTGTTCTACAATGTTTCCATTAAAAATACAATCTGAATGCTGTGAAGAAAATACTGGCTACCAGCAACGTTAGATTCGCAGAGGGCTTAGCAAGCCATGTGCTAAGTTGAAGACAGACATGCTATGTTTCTTTGAATCAGTACCTTAAATCTATTCTCTTATTTCTCCATCTAATTTTTGGTAGGTCACTGTCAAGTCAAAACTTAATTTAATGTGGTTGAAGTGGTAGAGCCAGAGTGAATTTGTATGCTATAGGGGGAAAAATTTTAACCTGCTTTTAATAACCCCTTTGAAAGATACTTTGAAGACATGACTTACTCTCATAGTATGTTGACTATCTGAAGAATGAATTATTATATCCTTGTCAAATTTTGAATATCATGCTGTTAAAAATATTAGTCACACAGGGGGCTGTTTGACAGTAATGTCACAGAAACACTCTGGTCTCTATGGCAGGCAAAGCCTGCAACTTGATATCTTGGTTCCATGAAGCTCTGCCTTCTAGGACACCACGGCTGGGAGGGAGAGGGAAAGGGCTTCCAGCTTCCCTGGACCGCTGACAGGACTCTGCCGGCTGCGAGGGACTTGCTGTTCCAGAGGCTGAGACGGCCTTGTGCCCTTCTCTCTGCCATTTTCTCCCAGCAGAGTTTTAGAGGAAGTCTTAAAAAAAAAATGAAACAGCTATCATTTCAAGTGAAGAAGAGCTTTTTTTTTTTTAATACATCCAAGAAATGTGAGTTGAGATCTAGACTAGAGGTTGCCAGGAAAATGATCCAAAGGATTTCTTTTAAAAGGCAGGTTTCTTCTTCTTCTTTTTTTTTAAGCCTGAAAAATAAGATTAAAAACTAGCTTGGATGAGCCCAACTGTGATTAAAAAAATAAACCTTTTATAGTTAAGTCAAGATTTTTTCCCTTCCTTTTGTTCTTTGACTTTTCCTTGCAGGGAAAAGGGCAATCTTTACCTAATCAGAGCCGAGCAAGACTCACTGAGGCAGCAGAGCATCGTGTAGGTGAAGGTCAGGCCAATTTTCACCCAAGTAGTGCTGTTTTATCACTCATCGAACAAAGATTGGGGTCTTTCTTTCTTGATCCTTTTGTGCTTTCCCCTATTACTTTTACAGATCTGTAAAAAAAAAGAACCCAGAGATTCTTCATCCAAAAGTTCCATTTAGCAGCATTTATTTCAAATCCTCCAAATTTCATGTCTCAACGTCAGAGTAACTTAAGGATGATACAAAACCCACATGTTTAGGCAGGAAGGCAAAGTGAACTAAAAACAGAATTTAACACAGACCATAGTGGTTTCTTTCATGGGGACGTGGGCATGTATTTAATTCTAGACTTCATGGCAGCCCGATTAATTCAGCCCCCTTTTAGTTTCAAGATTTCTGTCTTCCTTATGGTCACAGAACATGACCGTTGTTGATGGAACACTGAGTTACAAATTGGATGATGTTGTACTTGGCAACTTGGATAAGCAGCAGCTGAAAAGTCAAGGCTATAAAACAAATACTTGTTCTCGCTATGTGTAGTGTCCAAAATAAATGTATTATGCTGTTGCCTCTGAGTCAATGGCTCTGATGTGGTGCCGCTTCAAGTCATGTCAGCCTGGGCATGTTTATGCTCATGACTTGGTCTTTTGAAAATGCGAGGGAATGAACAAAAAACATATCATTTTGCAAAGATGAAGTGAATAAATATTTTTAAGAGTCATCTTATTTTGAAGTGTAGCTATTTGTTGCACAAGCTGCACCCAGTCACCACTCCCTGTGGCTGACATCTTTGACTTAGCTGTCCTATGTCGGAGTAACATATTTTTCACATCCGTCTTTTCGTTCTCTTGTACCTTTCTCTTTCTCTCTGACTTTTCCTCATATCTTGTCTTTTTCTTTTGTTTGTTTTTGGAATCAAGCCCAGGGTTGAACGATGAACTATATCCTCAACTAGTTTTGCTTTTGATGTTGAGACAGGGTCTTCCTAAGTCACGAAGTTGTCCCAGCTGAGCTAGAACTTGCAACCCCCCTTCCCTGCCTGCCTCCTCCCTAGGTGGGAGGGCTGCGGGCTGGTGCCACCAGGTCTGGCTTCTCTCTCGTGGTCTTTACCTGCCCAGTACTTCTCTCTAGTTTATTTCCTCTGCTGCCCTCCCACCTCCCAGAGCTCAGCTTGGGGATGATAGCTTTCTGAATAAGAGATCCATCTGGATGCTTCTCCATTTAAGGGGGCTTGAATTCTTAAAGTTAAAAATTCCACCGCTTCGTGGACTCACTACAAATGTCAATTTTAAGAACATTGTAATGAGCTTCTAAATGCTAGCAATCTAAGTTCTTTGGCACTGAGTAGGGACACTGCCCCTCTCCCTCCCGAGCATGTACACAATGTCCCTGATAGCTTAATATGCAAAGAGGGGCAAAAATAATTTTTATTCTTTGAACTAACGATTAAAATATGAAGGCCATTTCCAGTATCCATTTGTTTTCATCTCAAATATAAGATATATATTATTCTCACATATTGCAGAAGACAGTGGAATGCAGACAGAGCAGGCATACAGCCACAGACAGGAGAGAAATGACAATACTGCCCTTGTCAAAGGATTTTATACACTCCGCCCATTTGCCCGCCAATCCTCTCCACGCGGTGTTTCCCAGCACTGCCTTTTCCGATCCGCTGGACCAGCCAGCGCTCAGACAGGCCCGGCCACCTCAGCCTCCGCCACCCACCGGTGCCTCCTCATTGCTGGCCTTGCCTCCATCCTCTCCCCTCTCCACTGCCCGTGCTTGAATTAAAATGGTGTCACAGCTGCACCCCAATTCAGCTGTGGACACTGGCCGTGAGAAGTTCATGTTTACTTATTTAAGAGAAGGGAAGATAGGGAACACCGGCAGAACGCGCTGATGGATTAGATAACCGGATGCAGCCAGGACAGTATCTTATGTCTGTTTTCCGCAGCTGTGTAAATGGTTTATACTTTACTTATTTTCATTCCTCGGTTCGTTTTAACACTGCATGTCCAACCTGGAGAGATGAAACTATGAATTAGCGATGTGAGGTAGGTAGGAAGCCAAAGAATGTGTCCAAGGGAAGATACTAAAGCGGTAGACAAGTGTAGACGATCCTCTAGGAATAATGACTCTTTTTAAAGCTCCCATCTATCTATTTTAAACAAAGAGAGGATCAACAATGCATCTAATATGAATAATTTATTTCACTACAAAAAGGTCCAGAATTATCTGATGGCATTTAATTAGCAAGTTATTTTGAGAAAAGACAAAAACTGAAAGATTTAAAGTATTACCAATTTTTTTCTTTATTTTGGAATATACTTTCTACCATGCATTTCAAATCACTGAACTTTTACTCTGTGTTTTCTTCAATAAAATAATTTCAAAACACATTTATTATTATCAACTATTATTTATAAAAACAACTCAGAAACTTAGAATCGCATCACAAATAAATAAAATAAAAATGTTTATTTAGTAGCATTTTATTTGATTCACATTGTAACTTTCAAAAACCAGAAATAAAATTTCCAGTTTCCTGTCTGGCACAGTGAGTGACAAAACACAGGCTTTTTTTTTTTTTCTAATCTGTTTAGCTGTTGTTTGCTCAGTTAACCAGCCCTTGTATGTTCTGTCTCGTCTAAGAGTTGTAGACATTAAAATGCAGAAAATGCTCTATGACAGGGCGGCTGTTGCAGAATCAATTCATTTCCTTGAGCAGAAGATCAGTTCACAATTACTTCATGGCAGTCTATACATGCCACCTTAGCTGGTCATTAATTAAGCAATAGGACATGACAGGCAATATATTTCTGGGCCATTTAACATATCTCTTGAGGGATTTGTAAAGTGAGAGGCTAAAGGTCAAGTGACGTTAACCACTTGAGAAGTTCACTGCCAGGAAATTTTTATGCTACAAAAAATTGAATATAAACTATGGATGCTAAGACAAACAGAATATTTTTAGTGCATCAAAGCAAAAAAAAAATTAACGTATTAAGTCAGAACATTTTTTAAGCAAATGTGGGAAGTGGTATACATTGCATTAATCTTTACACCCTCATGATTACACTTCAAGTATGTTGAGCTCACAGAAGTTTTATGGGTATAATGCTTTGCACTCGATTTACAATACCGCATTGAATATTTACTGGATAGTAAGTTCATAAGTTAGCCAGATTTAAAGGGTCGTTTTCTCCTCCCAAATTCTATATCCTTTTGATGACAGCAAAGATTGTTTTAGAAAGCACAGTTGTCTTGTGGTTTTGAGAAGCAAGCCTGTACTCTAGGCTTCACCCCTCTTTTTAGATGATCTTGGCAAAAGTTAACAACACTGTCTAGTAGGTGAACAAAGAACAAAAGGCTGAGCATGTTGCTCAACAATAGGATGTTTGTGGTGGAAAAAAATAACAATAGGATGCTTGCCTAGAATGTGGGGGGTGGGGGGCTTGGGCCTCAGACTCAGCGCAGCAAATACAGCACAAAACCAAAAATTCCCCAAAAGCTGACAATAATAGACCTAGCAGACAAATGATTGAGAAGAAACTTCTGGGTTTCATTGAAAAGTATTTGATTTGTGTAGAATGTGCGCCACCGTGGTGATCCGCCTACTTGTAACACTGTCCTATTTACACGCACCTTCTTCCTCCCCTCACACACACTCTCAAGTCCAGCCCTGCCTCCAATTACCCTGTTTTGACTCTTGCAGTGTGCGTCCGTTTATTCTCAATTAATTTCTCAACTTGAAAAGACTGTGTAAGTTGTTTTAAAGATACCGAGACTTTTCCCTAAGTTATTCCTCAGGGAACTCAGGATATTTCAGGCTTAGCCCTAAACTCCACCTGTCATGCGTTTTTCCTACCTTATTTATTTTCACTTTTCCCAGGCTCTTTTTTGTCTTATACATAGCCTGGGAAACAGACTCTTGGTTGATTTTATAATCAACTTGTAGATCATGCTATCAGATGTACATACTGAACAAATAATTGCTTTGTTGGCTAAAATAATAAATGAACAATTCCATTAAATCCAAAATTTCAAAATTATTGAACTGTAACCATTAACCAGGGCAGACTGTTCTTTAATACCAAATTTTGATATTTTTAATCTAGCCTTTTACTTGCTTTCTGAAGTTATATTTTAATGTGCCTAGTGAGTTAACTAAATAGTATTATTTTGCCTTTATTGAAACACTTTCTTCTGCCAATATTCATCATTTATCTTGTTTTTCTAGTCTAAAGACAACTCATTCATTTATTTAGTATTTATGACTATGCTTCTATGCTTTTATTTTTTTATATTAGGGTTGTAGTGATGCTGTGCAGTTTTAGTGATTTTATGCCATTAAATGATTTTTATATTCACTTTCAGTATTTGTTTCTAAGTTTGCAAGGTTCTATAGTGTGTATGTGAGTGTGTATGTGTGTATGAAAAAGAGAGACAAAGAAAGAGAGAGAGAGAGAGAGAGAGAGAGTGTTCAAGATGAGTGCTTGCTTGTATTCTTGGAAATGTTAGTTAGAATTTACTGAGTCAATATTTACCTTGCAGGTGACATTTTGAACCACAAGAATGACCTTTCTTTTGGTCAAACTCATAGGATATTACCACCTGTGATTTCTTTTCATTTCTATTGCCTAAAATCAAAGGAAAATCCTGGAAATGTGGTCATTTATCTTTTCTTATTTAAGTTTGCATTGTTGACCCAAGGCACAAATTGGCTCTTCAGTTTTCAGAGTATTTCGCCTTGAAATGCTGCTGAATGGAGTCACCATTTCTGTAGGACATGCATTTGTGAGGAAGTACGTGCAGTTGGAGCTGCCAGCAGAATTCCTTTGGGACGGAAAACTGGCTGTCAGACCGAAGCCAGTCTAAGGAGAAGACCTGAGAGACTGGGAGGTGGCTGCTTCTCATGTTGAACTCTGATATTCCGTTACCCTCCTGAACCAGTTAATATTAGTCATAGAAACTGGCAGTGATTCCATCTATAGCTCTTCTTCAAACCAGTGTGAGATCTTCTGCTTTGTTATACTTTCCCATTCTTCTAATATGATACTCAGAAGCTGTGTGTGCAAGGTTTGCCATGGTGGCAATGAGTTACAGGTCTCAAGCAAATTACTTTCTCTAAAATCCATTATTGAAATAATTGATGCAGGACACAGATTTATTCTCTCTTTCAAAACACTTTTCTCAGGTTAGGTCATCCACGATTTTGTGTCGCTGACCACATTTAAACTCAGTCTCTTCCAGTCTTGCCCAATCCACAGCCCTCCGGAGATACTACCTCAGGCTACTTTTGAAGGTGACCCAATAGGAATTCTAAAGCTTTCCTAAAACCTTTTTAAAAATTTTGCATTATTTTGGTAGCATGATTCCTTTCATTATATTTTATATGAGGCTCATGACAGTTTCTGTTGTGGTCCAGGAAAACCAAGAATTTGGATATCTGTGCTCTAGTAGGTTCCACAGAATTATGTGTAATGAAATTGATGAGGAGGAAGGTATTTTCATAGTTCCATACTATTCTATTCTCAATGATGTCCCCAAGGAGAGCAATATAAATTACCACAAATACGTTGAATCTAGATCAAGCAGAACTTTCCAAATGTAAATGTATAGCAAAAGTAGGCTCTTAGTAGTTTCCTCAGGGTTCTTTCCTAAGGTAGATTAGATCAAATGCCACCATATGTCTTTTGTGGTTTCACTGTTAAGGAAGAAAGAAGTCAAATTAGAGCTTCATGTAAAAATTTACTCAGTAAGGTCTTTTCGTGGAGCACTCAGGCAAAATGGTGTCCTTAAGATGAACTGTTTGAGTGCTTCTTCCCGTTTAAAAGAAGATTCATGGAGACTGTATTTGGAGCAACACTGCGGCCAAACTTCAAGAAGTATTTTGCTAATCTTTTCCTGGGCATCTGAGGTCTGCACAGATATTAAGCTGTTATCTTTAGATGCTTTTTCAGACCATTGCCAAGAAGGCCTGATCTGCTATATTACTGCAGATGGATGTCTCTAATTCACCAATAGTTATTAAAGGCTCAAATCATGGCTTGTTAGATTTTCTCCAATTTTTCTTTTTTTATTTGTAAAAGGCTTCTATAAGAATTACTGTACATGCACAAAAAGGCCCCATTTAGAAAATAGTTTGTGAATCCCCATTCTGTACCTTAATGGTCCATATAACTGTATTAAGTCGGTTCCTTTAATAGGGAGAGTGCCTTTTTAGTTTGTGAGAAATCTACTCCTGCTGAGATTTGAACCAGGAACCTTTGGATCTAAAAGCATTTGCTTTGCTCTTTAGATAAAGTGAAATCTTCTTAAAAGAGGGGGAGGCTGAGAGGTGGGAGTTGTCTGACTTTGGAGCCATATCTTTGTCAATTTTATTATTTCTAACTTATTTTCTCAGTCTCTTTCCCCCAATCTTTTTGTCTTTTCAGTTTTCTAAAAAATAATTTAGCTAGGATAGCCTTTTGAAATATGAATATGGATCTGTGCTTTTAGGAGTTGCATTCAGTATCTAATTGTGGCCAGGTAGTCCAATTAAATTATCTGTAAATGGCAGGTCCAAGGATTGAATTGGAGAATCTGATATTATCTTACCTTTAAGAATTCATGAGACCATTGGAAGAGTAAGAGCGGTGAGAAGAGAGAAAGGACGGGGATCGTCACGGAGGGGAGGATGGCAGTGACCACAGCGGGTCACTTGCAGTGCACGCATTTATGTAAACATCACAACAAAACCCATATTTTGTATAACTCAAATACCTTAATGAGAAATATGTAAGAAGGAAGATTTTTTTAAAGTTCCAGGGTTTGTTATTAGTGTCAAGTTAAAATAAAATTTTTATCCTTGTGGATAAACACTCTCGGTGTAGTTCTTGATTATGTACATTGTGCTAACAGCACTCCTAGTTTTTTTTAAAAACACATTGCGGTAATGAAAAAATAAGTTTAATGTCTGTATCTCCTCCAAGTCTCATTGTATGCTCACTAGGTAAATTCTAAAGGTCCTGCAATTTCTGATATAACATTTATCACTCTTTGAAAACTCATGTTCTATAATGTTTAACAATGAATCTTAGATGCTTACAAGTTTTTATGAAATAAATGGGTTCTAGTTTCTTTTTTGTTTGTTTTTAAAAACAAGGTCTTGCTTTGTAGCCAAGGCTGATCCTGGACTCACTATGGGAGCCCAACCTGGTCTTGGACTGATGGCAATCGTCCTGTCTCGGTATCCCGAGTTCTGGGATTACAGGTGTGCACCATCACGTCCAGCTTATGTGATATGGGGGAATTGAACTCAGGCACTTAGTGCTTGTTAGACAAGTACTTTAACCTCTGAGCCATTCCTTCAACCCTTAATGGGTTCTATTTTCAAAAGTGGAATTTGTTCCAAGCCCTTTCTAAAGAAAAGAGTGTAGAACTCTCTAATAAATGAGGCAGATGAGACAATAATAGGCTATAATATTCCAGTAACCAAGGCAATCTTTCCTTCCTTTGTCATAGCAGAATTCTGTCAAATTGTAAGAGCCACAGGAACCGGGGTTGGATCCTTAGTTCCTATTGTTTCTTATTGCACGCTTTTTAAATGCTCACAATATGCCAGGTGCTTATGGAACATATAAAGACTAGCTTGTGCAGGAGAAAAAATTGATTCAAGGGTGACATTGGACACATTGTAATTACTCCCACTGGAACCATATGGATACCAAAAAAGGATTTGGGGTTCACAACAGAGAGTTTAGCAAGGCATGCCCTCTTTTGTTGCAATGCCAGCCCTCACTTCTTACGAATAGCTCTCTGAGGACAAACCGGTAACAGTCTCAGACCTAGGGTTGGTAACTTTATTTGAGATGAGAATGTGACAAAACTTTATGGTTTGATAGAATCTTTGAAAAATGAAGAAGCACATATGGATTCTTTCTTGAATGGTCAACTGAAGTTCAATCCTAAATTCCTAGAATCATCCTTCTCTTTGTCCTAGAATGAAAGCATCAGCAAAAACTAGGACTGTGAAATTCAAGGATGGCCTGAGATCAGGCTGAGCACACTGCGGAGCATTTGTACCAGTCAGAAGTGCTGTTTCTGCACCACATTGGGAAACAAAACCCGAAAATAAACGCTGGTTGTTTGGTCAGAGTCTGTTTTTTTTATCAGATCTCGTTAAACACACAGCACAGGCCTGACTGGCCAGCAAGGTGCTTGCAATACAGCAATCATTCAATCAAGATCTGTGGAATAAGCACTGTTCTAAGAAATATTAATTTAGAAAAACCTGGAAATCATGAGTCCTTGTCGCAAATCAATAAAATTAATACTGGCCAACCAATTAGGCAGGTTGATAATTGAGGCACGTAAGGACCAAATCTGTTTTCTGACTGCAGTTTTACACATTACAAAGTGTCAAAAACAGGTTTTCTTTTCTTTTCCAGAGTCAGCAATTGAAGTTTTTTAAGGGCTAGACATAATAAAAGCATAGACTGAATCCTCCCCCAAATAATTTCTTCCTTTTCTATTATTTCTTGAAAAAAATTTAAAAGAAGAGTTCACAATTTTAGGGTTAGAGGAAAGGATTAAACTGTACGTTTCACTAATTGGAGCCAAGAGAAAAGGCTTCTTGTATCCTTTGTTCTTTCTTTGGGATAAGGACGCAGAAAGCAGAATGACACTGGGTTCATAAAGGAAGTAAAACAAATGCCACTAAACATGATGCAAGAGAGCAGAGAGGACCATTCTGTTGACTTCTTTTCTCCTTTAGAAAAAGAAATCTAAAAGTCATGTATAGCTATTTCAAAACATCCCAAGCACTTGGATTGTTTCTATGTAGTTGCATTTTCCTTTAAGTAACATAAACATCGGGAGCATAATTCTCACTCTGTAGTGACTATTGGTTTCCCAAAAATGAATCCTGATACTCGTTACCTTTTCTTTCCACCTTAAATACTTTTCTAAAAAGCACAACTATCACCAAACATGTCCTATATTAAGAAAAGTAATTACAATTTAAAGTTTTAAGGATGATTGTCTCTGATGTATGCTCCTCTGCTTAACTGCACTGTCTTCTCCAGCAATATAACTAGGACTTTCAAAGGAGAGTCAATACGGTGCCACGACTGTGTCTCCCTCCCCTGCCACCTCTGTCATTCTAACCTCCCCACCAGGCTTGTTGTTCTCTGCTCTTTGGGTGAAATCTCAAATGTAAATCTCTCTAGTCAAGCAGATAAAGAATTCAGTGGCCAATCAGAGAGAACCAATTTCAAGTGTTACGTACATGTCCGTCCAGGATAAAACTTTAAGGGGGTAGGGGGTAGGGAGGGGAGGGAGGGAGGGAGGGAGGAAAGGGTGGGTGGGGGGGGGTCAAAAGGAGAGTGGGAAAGTCCTTGTCACCTTGACAAGATAGGTAAAATGCTCAACTTCATTGTAAACTTTAAATTTTGCACTTATACATATCAATAAAATGGGGGAAAAATTAAAGTACCTGAATTATACTTAAGAGCCCCTCCTCCTTCCCCAGACGCTGGTTTAGGTATGGAGCAAGAGAGAAGGACGTGGTGGTCTTCTGCTTCCTTCCTCACCCGGAACTCCTCCGTCCTCTACCTACTTCTCTTGCTGAATGAGGATTCTAATCCTTCCACAGGTAGGGTGAGGAAAGTGAAAAGGTAAAAACATTTAAAATTTAAATATATATTTTAAAATGATTATATTCTTGATTTCTCATATTAGAGAAATCATGCGATATTTAACCTTCTACATTTGACTCACTTCACTGAGCATAATAGCCTCAAGTTGCATTTGCTTATCCACAAGAGCCTCAGACCTATCTGTCTTTATAGATGAGTAGTACTCCACTGTGTACATATATCACAATTTATGTATCCGTTGGTCTGTTGATGGGCATTTTGATGTCTTCCATATTTCAGCTTGTTGTTAGGTGTGCTGCTATGAACATGGGCATATATGTACCTCTGCTATATGATGCTTTTAAATCTTTTTAAGCAATATTTCCAGAAGTGGTATCACTGCATCAAAGGCAATATTTATTTTCAGCCCTTTGAGCAATTTCTATTTTTTTAATAGTAATAGGGATCCAGGCCAAGGACACTAGGCCACTGCACTGCTACCCTAACTCTTGGCAATTTTTGGTTCTGAGGCAGGGTCTGCCTGCATTGCCCAGGCTGAGCTCCAGCTTCTGATCCTCTTGCCTCAGTCTCCCATGTAGCTGGGATCACTAAGCTATTTCTGTGAGACAGATAGGATGCCTTGGCTCTTTTCTTTCTATCATTTGTTGCCAGTTCATCCCACCTTGCAAGTTGAGCTGCCAACTTTTCTCATTCTACAAGGGATTGCTATTTGTAAAGTAATTTAGTGCTGTAAGTTCATAGTTTCCTTCTTTCAGTAATTCTTTAATTATGCTTGTGAAGAACATTAGTGAATTCAATGTGACTAATGGAAAAAATACGTCAAAAATTTCATGCAATGTATAATCTGTTAATAATGAATAAGACATTTATGATTAAGAAGTTTGAGGCAATCAAGGAGATTCCTGGGAAGGAATTATATCTCATCTGGACTTTAAAAATGAGTAGGATACTTCTGTATTCTGGTTGTGAAAACAGCACAGGTACAGTAAAAATACTGAGACATGTTCTTAGCAAAATTTTAAACTATTTAATTGTATATTGTATTTCAAAGACGTTAAAGTAAAAGGAAAGGCTTATGTAGACTTGGAGGGTCATAAGGGCCAAGTTTGGAGAGATTGAAAAATTTTCAATATGAGAAAAATATAAGAATGCTATTGAACTTTCTAAGGAAGCAAAAATAAAATGACTTTATTATTTAGAAAGATTATTGAGAAAAGTTAAATTAATGGTAGAAAATACCTAAAAACCAGTAAATGCAATAGATGAAAGTGGAAAATAGAAATTAAGCATGATTGTGACCACTGGCATTACTACTGAAATCTAAAACATCTTCCACGTCATTGGATCATGGGCACTATGCTCATCAGGCACTGAGTTCCTAAATGAATGAACTGGAGGGAAGAGCTAGAGGGAGGAGGAGAAAGGATAACTCAATGTGGGAGATATTTCTGTAGTAGAATTGACTTGTATTGAACATGGTGATTAGAAAGGTAGAGTGATCTCTACAACTTAGAGGTGTATACCGTAAAGGTGTCACCAGCAGAAAAAGGCTGATATCCCCTTTCTCAAAAGATTAATGACATAAAACCAAATATTTGATGTTCAGAAAAGAGAACAATTCATTAGAGGCTGAAATTATTGAGGACAAGACTGAAAATTCCTAGAAAAATTGAAGACGGCAGGGGTAATATACAAATAAAAGACATTTAGTTGTCTAGTTTGGGTATAGGTTTTCAAATAAAAAGTACAATGTTCTACCTTAACTGTCCTTAGATAAAGGATCACCAAGATTCAGTCCATAGATCCCACCATCTTGTGATCTGTTAGGAGCGAGGCTAATGTGCAGAAGGCGAGTGGCAGGACAACCACAGGACATCGGCTTCTTTTTGATTTTTATGTGAGCATGAACCTTACTGTGAACTGGACATGTGACAGACTTAGACTGTGAGCTCTTAGGTGAGTCTAATGCCTGATTATCTGCGGCAACACTGACACAGGGATGCTAGCATCAGTCCCAACCCACCCCGTCCATGGAAAATTTGCCATCTGTAAAACTGGTCCTCAGTGACAAGACAGGAGAGAATCGTGTCTTTGGATTGTGTTCAGGGTGATCAAGGAATTGAGGCTCAGATTTACTTGGGATGCTATTTAAAATAGCTAGGTCTTACTAGCAAATGATTTCTTTGGATTTGATCTTTTAGTTTTCTAATTAAATTCTAAATGCATTCTGAAAATTTATTTTCAGGAGTATTTGCAAATGGGTAGAGCTTGATCTCATCAGAATCAAGGTACAGAACACTGCCATAACTCTAAAAATGGTCTCCGACTTACCCTTTGTAGTCAGCCCCTCCCCATGTTCACAAAACGGCATTTTGGCAATCAGGATTTAAAACGGTATGCATGCATGCTCACAATGACTCGAGCGATTAAGCTACATGACTTATTGGGGCCCCATATGATTACATAGGTTCCTGAAAAGCAATGTTTTTGCTTGTTGGTAACAGAAAGTCAGAGGTTTGAAGCATGAAGTGATTCAAGGTGCTTTGCTTGATTGCAGATGAAGGAGGCTTGGGAAAAGGACATGAAAATGGCCTTTAGATGCTAAGAGCTAGTTCTAGCTGACAGGCAACAGGGAAACAAACACCTGCATACACCTGCATCATACAATAACTAGGAGCTAAATTTTACTAACGACTCAGAAGACCTTGGAAGTTGCTTCATATTCAGAACCTCCAGATAAGCTTCATGCATAAAAACCTACCAGAGAATCCAATTCAACCTGCTGGGGGCTTTTGATATCTGGAATTATGAGGTACCACATGGATGTTGTTTTAAGTTGCTGAGTTTGTGGAAGTTGGTTATGCAACAGCAGAAAATGGATAAAGTCACATATGCAGAATTATAGAGCATTTAGGCATAGAAAACTGCTTCTTTCATCCACACAAGCTCTATGAATTTTCAAATTGTTGCATTTTTTACATCAATCACTTTGCAGTATCCCATAGGATGAGTGCTTATCCATTCACTACTTGAAGTGCATTTGGGTTTCTGACTGTTGGAGACTACAAGACAGCTGCTCCTATTATTGTATACAAGTCTGTAAGTTTTGATTTCTCTCCCTGGGAACAGGATTTTGACATTATATAAACACGTGAACAGAGCTATTAGGTCACAAGGGAAAGAGCACAGAACTCTGCTGGCAGGAGCAGGTTGCTGAGGTATTGAGGTAAGATCCCAGGTACGCAATGGCTGAAAGAGTGGGAAATTAGCATTGAGGATTTATGTAAAACAAATCCCTGGTGTATAATTGGAATCATTTTGTATATTCTGAAGACAAAGATGTTTCTCCTCAGCTCCTTTAAAATATTTGGAACCTTTCCCAAATAACTATGCTAGAGATGTCATTACAGGAAACATATGGCATGATTTCACAGATTTCCAATAGAAGAGATTATTGTTTTTACAGATGTGTGTTTACAGTGGAAGCCCAAAAATGGGCATAATGCAAAGTTTTTGGAATTTTATTCATTTTGGAGGCACCGATCTACATAGCTAACAGGGTGTTCTCTACAGAATCTTTGCAGATTTATTGTGTCCTTTGTCTTGAAATCAGTCAATGGTGGGATGGGGGAGGGTGCAAAGCCCAGTGATCAGAGTGATTGCCTAGCAAGCACAAAGTCCGTGGTTTGACTTCCCAGCACCATATAATCCAGGCATGGTAGCATGCATCTGTAATCCCACCACTTAGGAGGGCTTCTGTGTGGTAGAGGCCAGCCTGGGCTACTTAATTACATCAGGACTAGCCTGGACTACAAAGAAAGACTGTCTCAAAAAAAAAATGTCAGTCACTGGTTTACATAGCACGTACATCCGTGTGTGTGTGTTTGTGCGTGCACATACACAAACATGCCAACTACAGGGCAGGTAAACAGATTTTTTTTTGCTTATGCTGTGATTTTAGAGATTCATATTCAGTGGAATTTATATTCTATCATAAATAATGAAATATATGTTAAGCATAATAATATGACATATGCATATTTGTTTTTCGATAGATGAAATATTTCTATTTCCTGGGCCAGATCACATGTGACAGAGTGGTACATGTGAAGAACTAATGAGGTTAAGCAAAATTTTGCCAAACAAATTAAGAATTGCCCATGATGGAACAAATGTAACATCAGTCATCAAAAAATTAGAAGATCGTTGTTGAAAAACCACGCCCACTCACAATGTCTGAGGTCTAAGAAAGCATATTGTTAGCTGTATTTGATTTTTAACTTCCAGAAGTGTTTTCATTGAGGTAACATTTATTTCTGAGATGTGTAATCTGGGCACAGCAGGTTGTAATGCTGGAGCCTTTGATGTTCACCAAGTTTGTTTATGAACAGAGCTAGAGATGGCAATTGAATATCTTCAAGGGAAATTCAGAAACAAACACAGGACATCTTTTACTTTCTGTTTATAATAGTGTCTTTACTGCCTGAATGTAACCAAGGACCTATTAAAAATATAAAGAAGCTTGCCTAGGGCACTTTAGGTGACACCAAACATGCTACAATGTGTGTGGTATCCTGCAGCATTTCTGCAGCTGTCAGAAGGAAAAAGCGAGCATTAACTACAGAATCATGAGTGACACAAGCATATTGATGGCTTCAAAATATTAAGAATGTTTTCCTCGGTTTGTTTTTGCCCACCCCCACCCCCCGGGCCTATCAGGTTGAACTAGGTACATGAGAGCTACTGAGACACCTTATTGAAATTTTTGAGAATTCTATTTTTGATGGCTTGCAATAAAGCACACTGGATATTCCCACCGGGGGGAGAAGAAGTTAGAAACCATCTTGAATATTACCACTTACATGCCTTGGAGCATTGGGATGTCTTGTTTACAATTTTTTTTTAACTTGAGCTAATCACATTTATTTTTGTTTTAAAACCAATGATTTGAATATAAACCAACTTAAAAAGCATAATAAGGCAATTTCAGTAAGTTAATTGATTTCTGTAAAAAAGAAAAAGGGATATCACAAACAGTGAATTCACTTTTTGAGGATGGCTGAAGAACATGTGCTGCATTCCCAGAATCAGTCAAAACCAGTTTTCCTCAGCTGTCTCTGGCTGAGGTCGACTTGGTTCCAGGCAGCTTTAAGAAAACAACCTTCCTTGAGAAGAGATAATTAGTAGTGTCACATAAAATCACCTATTTAAAAAAATCCTCTACTACAGATTAGATTTTTAAGTTTTATAAAAGTAATATTTTATAATTTTAAATGAAAAACTTAACATTTTGTTAGCTCTAAAGAAGGCAGGATGAGGGCAGATTTTAGGCTCTTTTCATTCATTCTCTCCCAAAGACATACTTCTTGAATTTCTACAAGTGCTATTGTCTAGTAATTTGGAAAGGAAACAGAAGTATGCCTCAAGTGTAAATAGACTGGGTGGGTAATTTTTTTAATCACCTTTTAAAATCTGCCTATAAAGAAATATTCTATTCATTTTGCTAACAAAATTGGAAATGTACACTTTGGGACATTTTAAATAACTTATCTATCAATTTAATTTAAAAAATCATTGTATATATCATTTATTCAGTTTATAAGTGAGTAGCAATATATATTTAAGTAGAGCTCTTACTGTTGAGTGAGAAAATTTCACCACCCATTAGTTTAGCAAATGTTTAGCATTCGCCAGAAACCGATTGTTTTTACCCATCCATGCTACTTCTTCCTCTCAGAGCCACTCTACCTGAGTCACCGCAGTAGGCATCCTCGTTAAGCTCTGGTTTGGCTTTTATTTTTCTCATAGTCACTCTTATAGGTCAGTCAGGAGGATCCTGTTAAGGTAAAGGTCGTGTCTAACCTCCTCTCGGTCCAGATTTTCTCAGGGGCTTCTCATTCCACTGAGTAAAAACTAAAATCTAAATACTTCTCTTATCAAAGACCTTAAATCAATTGTTCCCAGTCCTCTCTCTGTCTTTTTCCTCTCAGACCACATCTTCCTCCAGTTTCTTGTTTCTATCATTATCCAGATCTATCCTTACGGTATACACGGCACACTACTACCTTGTATTATTAGCATTTTGCTATGCAAATCCTATCCTTGAAATATGTCTCACTGACACCTGCAGCACTCAGTTCTTTTCATTTTTTTCTATTTTTTACGTTTTGACTCAAAAATCCCCTTGCCACTGAGGTTGTCTTTGGAAATTCTATGATTCTGCATCTCTGCTTCCCTTCTTTAATACACAGATTCCAGCTATTGGTGTATTTCTTTGTTTGAATTTTTCCTTTTCACTACCTAAATGAAGGTTTGTCTTTCTAATAAATTTTACTTTTTATCTATCTCTTCTGTCTGCTGAATTTTAAATTTCAGAAAGGGCATGAATTTTTGTGTGTTCCTTTACTCTTAGCTTAGGAACAGAATCTGACACTAGATGTGTCACTCTAAGGCAGATGCTGGTAACTCTCAATTGCCAGGATCCTATGATGTTACCTTTCTAACAGGGAAAATAGACAACAAGCAATGGGAAGTATAGATGCCAACAGAATAGGGACACATGTGGTGAAGAACACCAACATATTAAGGGGACATAGTGAAGTGTGACCAGCAGTCCCTCTGGTCCTGACTTTGGTATGAATGGTCAGAGAAAGAATTCTGAAAAAGAAATAATTGAACTAAAGGATGAAAGACTAGTTTCGGGTCAAAGAAAGTGGTGTCGAAGGCTAAACTGAAAAGGCAGAAGTCTGTATTTAATTAAAGTCATTATTAAAAAGCAGGGAATTATGGCATTTTGGGGACTAGATAGTATGCTAGTTTCTGAAAACTGTAAGAGATAATGATAACTAAAAAGTCTCTAATCAACCAGAAACACAGCAGTCCCTGATGGGAAACAACAAATGGAGGCAGGGTTTCATTAAGAAGGCACAAGATACATACGAAGGTTAAAGTGATTAGGCTAGAGAAAGTGGAAGAGTGAAGGTCAGAGACATTCTGGGCAAAGGGAAAGAGATGGGAGTGTATTGTGTGTGAAAAAAATAATGAGGAAATGTGTTGTGGTGGTAATGGGAACTCAGAGGTATGGAAAGGGGGCACTTGCCTTGAAAACTAGACAAACTAAGTTAGGGCTCATTGGCCGGGAACCACGACAGCCAGGCTTGATTGTTTTATTTGACCCGTTCTAACATCCAGCTCATCAGTAAGACGCAAGGGTTGTGTTCATCATATACCATAAATCACCTGCCAGCTACTGCTCGATCTAGCCCGTCGTCCTTTCTTGCCCAAATGAAGACATTTGTAACCATTCTTCCTCCGTCTTAGCTACCTTTTCATTGCTGGGACAAAATACCCACAACTCAAGGGAGGAAAGATTTATTTTAGCTCATGGTTTCAGAAAGTCTCACGCAGTCCATTCATGGGGCAGCCGGCAACCGAAAAGGAACATGACAGAGGCTAGTGAGCTGCTTACTGGCATTGCAGACAGAAGCCAAGGGAAGCAGAAGCAAGTCAATATCTCGAGACCCAGGCAAGGCCAGAGCGTTCCAGAGCTGTAATGATGTTTCTTCTTCTTTCCTTTACTTAAAGTTAAGACATGGGCCCGGAATTGCCCAAGGTGGGTGTCTTCCTCATTTCCTGGCCCACCAGTCAGTAACAAACACCTGAATGGTCACTCTTGGTACCCGCCCCCCCTTCCTCCTCCCGAGTCTCAACAAGTTGACGCAATCCTTCCAGGTCAAACCCCAAGCATTTGCCCTTCTAGCCAGGCGCTACTCCCGGTAACACACAGTTCCACAATTATCCCAGTACATCTAAATACCATAGGCTTTTGGGGACATTCTGGATCCAAGCCATAGCATCTTCTTTTTTCCTTTTGTCCATCTGCATTCAATTTCCACATAGCTCTTGGGGTGGTCTTTGATAAATATGCTTTGTGTTTCTGCTGAAAATGTTTCACTGACATACTTTGGAATTTAGAATATAACTCAATCTCCTCATCATGGTCTGCAAATCCTGCAGGATCTACACCTGCCTCCACCCATTTCTCTATCTCCATGGAAGACTTCTCTTGGGAAGAGTGCTTCTGAGAACTCCTGTGTCTCTCTATGCTCCAGCCACATCTCTTCTTGTTTCTAATTTTCAAAAACTTATGGGTTCTTATGAGGCTTTAGGAACTTAACTGTTTGCTTGTCCTTCACCTAAAATATTTTTCAATCATTTTTAAACAGCTTCCTTTTTTCACTACTTATAACTCACCCAAAATGTAAGGCGCACATGGAGGCCAACCATGCCCTATCTAATGCAGCATCCCTGCCTTCTGTACCACATTGCCCAGATGGATTGTTCCCCTAGATTTATTCATTAGGTGAAAATACATCGTTTCTTATTCATTTTTGCACTGTATTGTGATTTAGATCTGGAATGTCCCCAAAAGTCTCATGCATTTAAATTTTATAGATTGTCTATGGAACCACGTGCTTTTGGGAGATTAGGGCCTGGTCTGGAGTGGTGGACTACAGGAGTGTAGGTTAGGATTAACGGCATGTAGTGGGGGTTTACCATACCTTCCACACCTGGAGCCACGGGGGAGGCTGATCCCACGGATGAGACCTGGAAGGATAGATAAGCTGCACCTGCCTTCATTGAGGACTAGGATTGGTCTCAACTAGTCTCAACTTGCCTGCCTGTTTGTGATGTCGTGAAAAGCTCCCTCCCCCTCTTCCTCTGCCATGTACTTCAATTGCTGCCGGCCTCACTTGAGTGGACTGTGACCTTCTGAAACTGTGAGCTAAAATAAATCTTTCCTCCCCTAAATTTGTGGATGCCAGGTGTTGAGTCACAGCAACAGAAGAGTAACTGAGATATACTATCTGGATCCTCTACGAGGATGTTTGCACGAAGGGAACAGAGCTTCTACTTGTCTTGTTTCTCACCATGAACCCACAACCCCCAAACTATTTTCAAAGGCATATCTTGAATGTGGAAGATGGATAATAATTAGATGAATGAGTGGAAATAGGAAGCTATTTAAAATTTTAACTTTTTTAATACATGGTTACATGGTTATAATACTTCTTGAATGCTTCTTTTTGAACTTAAAAAATCTAAAATATTTTTCCTAGAGAAGCACTAAAAAGGTGAAAGGAAGCTTAGAAAAAAAATTCTATGCCCAGTTCCCAATACCCTCTATAGGTGAGCCTAAATAGCCGAGTGCACCTTTAAGATTCTTACCTCTGTATACTGTATTATGACGTAGATATGAATTGATTCCAAAAGCTAATAAGTTAAAGGTTTAGTAAGTGATAAGTTCAGGAGCATTCCTGTCTCATCAGTGGATTGGTGATCCATAACCTGATGGCTTGACTGGGAGAAGGTGAAAACGTTAGGAAGAGACAAATCCTCAAGGGAGGAAGTAGGACCTTGGAGGCGACCTGCAAGAGTCTATGCTTTCTCTCTTTCTGCATGCTGGTTGCCAGGATGTGAGAAACTTGCCCCCATTTTCCCTTTCCACCACGGTGTTTCTTCCTTGCCACTGGCCAAATAGCAATTCACTAACCATGAAGTGAAACTTCTGAAATTATAAGCCAAAATAAGCCCCTCCTACTTTAAGTATTTCACCTCATGTATTTTGTTAAAGCAATAGAAAGTGGACTGACATAAGGGAAATCATCTCAAAATATTTCCTTCATTCTATGAAGGAATATGCATGTATATGTGTATATGTGCATGTATGTGTGTATATATGTGCATATATCTGTGTATATATATATGTATGTGTTTGTGCATGTATGTGTCTGTGCATGTATGTGTGTGCACACATACAAATAAACATACCTAAAGATTTCTATCCTAAAGTAAAAAAGTTCACACTTGAACTCATGATATCCTATGTAATATAATGACTATGTTGTTCTCTTTTTAATTTTTGATGAATTATTATTCCATCCAGAGGGTGACTGTCATTGCCTTTCTGTCCTGACCACCTAATAGTCTCTACTCAGTTATTTACAACCTAGCTTTATTTGCTGTCATGTGCCAGTCCTATCATCATCAAGACTTCTCAACAGATGGTTAATTGTAGAAATACTGGTAGCATAAAAGTAAGCTGCGTTATCCACAGATTTAGGGTTGAATCTTCCAAATCACTTAACTCACATGAATCTCAATGCCTTTGTCTCTACGAAGGGGACAATCAGAGAGGAGGAGCACCCCTCCATGCTCTTAATGTGCTGACATTGTCAGTGAAAGTTTTAAAATTTTTGACCCTTTTTTTGTGCGTTTTGGAATAAGTGAATGCAATGAGAGAAAACCTTAGCTTTCTATTGCGCACTGAATTTGAAAAGTAGTCAGGAATTGTGTCATTTTACAGGGACAAGCGGAATTAGGTGAAAATTACATATGCACCAATGATGTAGAATGATTTCTGGCAAAAGAAACATGAAATAGGAAGTAACAATGGTGATACACTGTATCTATGAAATATTTCTGCATAGTTTTGGTGATGATTGTAGTATTAATTTTATGAACAATCAATATTAATTTTTAACCTTGTATCAATTTTGCTCGTTTGTCTCAAATTATGATGTGAAAATTGTTGCTAACATTTGAAAAACTTCGGAAAATTATATGTCATGAAAAAAAATTTTTTGAAGAATTAGACTCAGAACCCTCCAGAACCCTGTGTTATTACTTTGTGACAGAAAATTTTAGATATCTTTATTTTGTTGAGAAAAATAGATTTAAAAAGGAAGTACCTTTGGATTCACGTAATTCATTATATAATTAGGCAACAATAATTTTTTAAAAAGGAGAAAAGGCAAAAAGTGTGTGTGATGTGCTATGACTATAAGTTTAAACAATAAGTTCAAATGCCTGTAGACCACATTGGCTTGAGGTAAAGGAATGACAAAAGTACAATCTCTACATTTATTCCTTTGGGAAATTTTATGTTAAGTCATGTGTGTTTTGAATGACAAGAGGTCTTCGGGCACACATCCCTTTCATACTATCAGACCACCCTGCTTCTTTATGTTCAAGTCCCATGTCAGCAACCATGTGCTAAGGCAGTGTTTGAAATATTTGGCTAAATAAATATTCCTTGCAAAGTTTGCATTTATAATCCAATAACTTATTCGTAATAATACTGCTAATATGTCTTTTTAAATGAACAAAGAAATGCGTCCTGCAGTGAAGGAGCACACTTCCTGCTCTGTGAGATCAGGGATGGTCTTAGGCTATATTATTTTTGTTGAACTGCAGGAAATTTCCATCCTTGTCCTTCACACATCTGGCCTACGCCAGCCATGCTGGTGTGCATGTCCAGCATATCTAAGTAGAGGGTCAGTCCCTCTGTGTCTTACAATGGAGTCTTGTGGAGGATTCTTGGTACCTCCATCAGTTCTCTGCAACCTCAACTTCTGGAACCCTTTACTAGTGGTAAAAAACTGCTATATAGTCCCTAGAGACAAGGAGAATGGAAAATGTGTGTGTGCCACCAAAATCCAGGTGACAGCAATTTGAGGTCTCTAGGTTTATGTAAATTGTCTGGGTATTCTTTGTCCGTGATCTTCAAAGTTACCACGGTTTAGAGCTATTTGGGCTGTGCAAGGCACTCGCTTGACTTTTGAGAGGGCCTTTGTGCCCGCACACAGGTAATTCATTCTTTCAGTACATTTACAGATGAAGACATTGCTTTGCCTAAAACTGCTTTTTTTGTCAAAATTCACAACAGAAACAACACACAAAAATAATATCAGACACCCACAGGTAGTTTGAACACTAATTGATGCTCACTTGAAAAATTAGCTACTATAATTATCAAAAAAGTGGAAATTATGAGTAATCCAAGTAGAAGTTATTTCTATCAAATTTTATAGGTATAATGTGAGAGACAGTTTTTTCAAATTGCTCAATATATATATTCAGCATATATTTCCTGCTCTAAAGGCTGCCAATCTAAGTGTTTAAATAAATATTACTCAGAGAGCTTATGTGAATAAGAGCTTTATTATGTAAGCTGTTTATTTTATGAGGTCTATCTCTTTCCCGATTCTTTCTTCAAATATACAGTTTCCTCCTCCTCTGACTTCTGCCACCGAAACGGTGAGCCACATTTACAGCCATTAAAATGCAGCTCAATTTCTGTTGTGCTTGCTTTTACATTTCACTTTGTCAGATTCATCTGAATCCGCATAAAACGATAACTATAAAAATGTGAAAAAACACTTCTTTCCTTGGTTCTCATGTGCACTCCTAGAATTACATGCACCATTATTATAACTTAAAAGATTTCCTCCTAACAACGCACAGAGATGATTTGCTAAAAGAATTAGGAAAAATGACTTACTTTTTAGTACAGAAGTTCTAAATAGATGCTCACTGTGGAAACACCAGTTTAATGTTCTTGTTATCAAGAGTGATAGCAAAACATTTAATAAATATTGAGAACATGATCACCGATAAAATATGAGATTGACTATTTGCAATTGTCCTTTATAAATAACCATGACACCAGCTTCATTGTGGCCCACGTAGAGGCTCCTTGGTTTTTTTTTTTATTTACCTGCATTATTTCAGAGAAGAAACTCAGAAAAGAAAATGCAGTCAGTGTTTCTTTTCTGTCCACTCTGTGGGACAAAATATTTCATTGATAGATTGGATACTACAATTCAACAAAATAATTTTCTACATAATTATTATTTTATTGGTACGTGTTTGTGATACGTAACAATTACATTCAACCCCAAGTATTTTTTTTAATATCAGTCTTAAATTGATTGTTCAATGTTATCTTTACTGATTGTATGAATGGGTTCATATTTCTGCAGCATATTAGCTGTCACTTACAAGTTATTGTACAGGTTGGAGTACATCGTCACACAAGTATAAGCTTTAAAATGCAAAAATGTAGCACTAAAGTGCATTGTCTAAATATATGTTTTGAAGAGCAGACATATTAATAAGAAATTACTATCTAAATGAATAAGCCAATATCTTCTTTAATGAAAACATGACCATATTGACCATCTGATGTGTCTGATCTGTGAAAGGTAATACCGGGAGCATTTTTATATATTTTACTTTAGAATGCGTGTTCTGAAAGTTTACATCCTAAAATTACCTTAGAAAGTCAGATTCTGTCATATCAAAATCATCCTCTGGAATCTTACAGCCTCAACATGGAGACTAATGTTCCCTGTCTCAGTACACCTGAGACTAGTTTTGTCCCTCAGTTTTAAAACAGGTTGTTATTTTTTGTTTTGATTCACAAATTAAGTCATTAGTTTCTACTTAAAGAGAAAGGCTTATCTTAAAAGGCTGTAAATATGAGATGGTATAAGTCTTACACTTGAAGGATGTGTAGGATCTGAGACTGACCGGCGTGACTGAGCTTCATTCGCATCCCTCACATGGAGCATAAGTTCTTTATCTAGAGATGTAGATGGAATTTTCTACACACTTTAAAAGTGTGTGTTCTTTCCCTCCTTCTTTCCCTCCCTTTCCCCTCTCCTTCCCTTTTCCCTTCTTCCTTCTCTCCTTCCTTCCTTCCTTCCTTCCTTCCTTCCTTCCTTCCTTCTTTCCTTCCTTCCTCCCTCCCTCCCTCCCTTTCTTTCTTTCTGTCTGTCTGTCTGTCTGTCTTCTTTTTCCTCGCTGGCTTTCTTCCTGGATCCTTATGTATGTTAAGCACTCAGGTTAATCCTTAGCCTTTCTCTCTTTTATCCACACCCCACACCTGGAGCCTGAGTGTCTTTGTTGAATGGGACTTGCTACTGGTTGAGTACATGCGTTCTGTTCCTCTACTGCATCTCATACTTGCAACAGTCCTGTATGCAATGGCAAGCATTCTCACTTAAGTGATAAAAAACAAAACACACACACACACACACACACACACACACACACACACACACACACAACAAGACTAGTGCAGACTGAAGGACAGATGGCAGATCACAGAGCTGAAAGGGATATTTTTCTGGGAGTACTATCTCCAGGGCATCATATTCTTTCTGGTACCTATAATCCCTTGAACTAGTTAGTGCCTTGGTGCCATTTTAGAGAATATGGTGGAGGTTATAGAAGCTCCACCAATGCCCTTTCCCAATCTGAAAAAAAGCCTTCTTAGACAGCATTTTCCTTAGAGCTCCAGGTACAGATGAAAAACACTGTTTAGTACTCTAGGGATTGAGAGGACTCTCATACCATCTGTAGATTTAGTATCTGGAAAAAATGCTAGATAATAGACATTTGGGTTTAGAAAAATTATGAATCTAAAATAAAATTCTAGTTCTTAAAATTCTGTCATTAGTTCTCAGTTATCAACTATTAGATTGAAATATGAAATCGCCGTTTCTATGAGTGAAGAATGTTGATTACAAGTAATATCATGGGATAAGAGTGAAGAATGTTGGTTATCATTAATTTTATAAGATCCTAACTAAATTTGTCACTATACTTTCATAGTAGAAAAAAGCCTATGAAACAAGGTAAAGTGCCTTCTGCTCACTTAAAATATAACTTTCTGGTGACTCTATCAACCAGGCTTGGGCTTGTTGGTGTTGTTTATTGTTCTGTTTTATCTTTCATTTATATCTTTCTTGATAACAATAATCATTATCTAGAGTAAATTTATCTCTTTTACAACTTAGCTTATCTTCCCTTTGACCCCTTAATCACTTAGAAAAGTACCTAGTACATGGGAAGCCTTCAAAAAATACTTGTTGAATAAAATAAAGTTGATAAATTGTAAATAGGTGCCCTAAATGTTGAATTATTAGATATGTTTTCTACTTGGAGAGTTGGTATAAAACACACATTTCCAATTCCCCAATGTCCTTTGAAAAAGATAAATTAATTCATTTCATTAGTTCTATTCAGTTGCCTGTGGCATGACTTGTCATGGGGACTACAACAGAGTAATGACCGGATAACAAGAGTTTATTTATCATGAAACCAATTTTTTCTCCTGTACTGAAGTATAAATAATGATATACTCACATTTACATTATAAATACTGTGTTAGAGTTCGTTAGCTGATCATAAAAATTCTCCTTAGGCTGTTAGCAGCTGGTGGGTAAACATTGCACAAATCACATATATCAAAATAAAAAGTGTAGTGGTCCTTTCTTAGTCAGAGAACAAACACTGCATATGAAATTGTTTTTATACAATGTGAGAGGAGCTATTGAATAACCTCAGTCTCTTCTTTCAGTAGTTTATAATTTTGATAACACTCAAAATCTTGGAAATAACAAGAAGATTAAAATGAAGTGGAAGATGTAAGGTACTTACTGACAGGAAAAATAGAAAAATTCTTCTGGAGTATTTATTCGAAAGAAAATAATATATTTTTTCAGACTATGAGGGGAAAAGATGGTATAAATTCTTTGTGGCAAAACAGGGTGAGAAAGGACCAGCTAGAGCTGCCAAGAAATCAGCTTTGGTCTCGATTATTTTGTCTTGCCATTACTTTAGGTTAAAATTCGATGTGACCTCCTACAGATGTAAAATTGTCTTTGTAAACATTCACAGTAGTCATTACCTTTTAGAATATGATTTAATTATAAAAGTTTTCTTTATGTTCAAATATCTGCTTTTCAAAACATAGTATTTTCATTAACTAAGAATACTAAAAAATCTTTTCTTAGACTATGGAGTTGCCAATCAAGTGGGTTCTCCAGTGAGACCAATATGGTTAAAGATCTCAGTTATTATTGAACAACTTAGTGAGCATTGTCTGAATGGAAGACCAACCTGACGCTTCTTGGAGGTTTTTGGCAATTAACAGTAAGTAGATACAAGCTTTATGAAGTAATAAAGACATGTTTTGAAACTAATAAGCATTAAAACTTATTGGCCTGATGATATATCTAAAGATTTAAAATTTCCTCCGCAGTGAAGAGATTTCTGGCACTTCAACTATTTTTAACATTGTCTTAGTCCACTCGGGATGCTACAATAAAATGCCCTAAGCTGGGTAGATTCTTACAGACAGCCGGCATTTATTTCTCATAGTTCTGGAGGCTGGCAAATTCAAAACCTCAGTACTGGTATATTTGAAGCCCACTTTTCATTCACAAATGACACACTCTGTTTATGTTCCCACATGGCACAGTTGATGAGGGCTTTCTCAAACCATTAAATAAGGCCATTAATTATATTCATGATAATTCTATTATCATGATCTAATTGTCTACCTAAAATCCTACATTCTAATATCATTATCCTGGCTTTTAATAAAATATAAATGTTATATGTGTGTGCAAAACATTATCTATCTATCAATCTATCTAGTTTTTATAGTTTTGGAGAACACATATCGGCTACAATAACCATTGTTTCATCTGCCTAGAATTATATTCTTTTGATTAATACCTACTTATTTGTCCAAACTTCTGTTTTTATATTATTTTTTCTATAAGGCCTTCCCTACCCCTACCATTACCACACAATGTGCCGCCAACATTTTTCTGTGGTACAGGAGATTAAGTCCATGGCCTACACATTGAGCTGTATCAGAAGATCATTTTTTAGCTTTAATTTTCATTGTTTCATATTAAGACAAGGTCCCACTAGTCACTGAGCTTTCCACATTGTTCTTGAACTTGTATCCTCTTGCCTCAGCCTCTCGGAGTGCTGGGATCACAGGCCTGCCCCACGGAGCCCAGTCCCTCCAGATCCTCCCACCCTATTCTTACTACATTTGTTTATAGCTTCTTCTGTGCTTTCTCCATCTACAATTTGGATGACCAAGTTTACCCAAGGAAAGGAATGCCTTTTAATTTTATTATGCCACCCTTAAAATCTCACAGAGTACCTGGTACATATTGGATATTTAAAAATATTGCTGAATACTGGAGTCTTTGAAGTTGTTTTTGTTTTTCTGCTATTCTTCTTTGAACTAGATTTTACAATAGATACAGACAGTATGTTCTCTGTTGGACTGCTTTGTTTTGTTTCTCGCCTTAGCACTACGCTCCTGCCAACCCAACCATTTGTCATCTCTTGTCGATTGCTCAATGGCTGCCAACTGCAGCTGCTGCTCTGGGAATACTCCTGCTCTAAGATCCAAGGCAGAGGAAATTTCCTCAGCTTCAAAGTTCTAGTTCTACTGTGTGACGTTAACGAGCACCTGCAATTTGCTAGACACTGTGCTAGAGGCCTAGTTCTAAAAATGAAGCAGGTGCAATTTTTATGTTGTGAATCACACATAAACATATAAGCACACGTTTGAGGATCTTCTGAGTTAAGGGGCAGGGAGGGAAACACTTAGATAAATCAATGCAGTGAAATGCCCATACACACATGTAGGATGCTTTGGGATTTACCTAGACTGGAAGAGAAGGGACTTGATCACATTTTGTGACTTGCAAATGTGCCAGAGCTGCTAGTATTTGGCTGTTCAACATAGTCACTGGCTCTCTGAGGAGGAGGAGGAAGGGGGTCACAGGTTGGATGATGGGACTATCCCATCAGTTAGTGGTATGAGTTTTTAAGTTCCCACATGAAAATATTGTCTGAAAAGGAACTTTAGAATCTTTTCTTGCCTGAAGATCTAAACAGAGAGTTCTATATTTGAATTTCAAAACAGATATATCTTCAGACATTTTCTTTTAAAAAGGATTTGGGGTAACATCTACCTCTTTCTTTTATCACTAATATTAACTTGTGTTGGTTATAGAAATTGCAGATTATGGGCTGGAGAAATAGCTCAGCAAATAAAGTTCTTGCCTAGCAAACTCAAGACCCTGAGTTCTATTCCTTAGCACCACATAAACAAGACATGATGCCACATGCTTGTAATCTCAGCATTCGAGGGGCTGAGGTAAGAGGATTGCTGTTTAAAGCACAGTAAATTCAGACTGGATTGCAGAGCAAGACCCTGTCAAAAAATAAAAAATAAATGCATAGTATTCCACTGTGTATAAATACCACAGTTTGTGTATCCCTTGGTCTGTTGATGGGTATTTTGGTGACTTCCATATTTTAGCTATTGTTAGTTGTGCTGCTATGAACATGGGTATACATATATCGCTGTTATGTGTTGGTTAGCCTCTTTTGGAAATATTCCTAGGAGGGGTGTCACTGGACTGAAGGGGATATTTATTTCTAGTCTTTTGAGAGATCTCTATACTGCTTTCCAAAGTGGTTGTACGAATTTACACTCCCACCAGCAGTGCAGGAGGGTTCCTTTCTCCCCACAGCCTCACCAGCACTGATTACTATTTGACTTGTTGATATAGGCCATTCTCTCTGCGGTGAAATGGTATCTTAGTGTTGTTTTGATTTGCACTTCTCTTATGGCTAGAGATGTTGAACATCTTTTCATGTATCTATTGGCCCTTTGTACTTCTTCTTGAGTGAACTGCCTCTTCATTTCATTTGCCCACTTTTCAATAGGATCCTTTATTTTGGTAGGCTTACTTTTCTTCAGCTCCCTGTATATTCTAGTTATGAGCTTCCTATCTGAGATATTGGTGATGAGTATTTTTTCCCAGTCTGTTGGTTCTCTTTTTACAATGTTGATAGTTTCCTTTACTGTGCAGAAACTTTGTGTCTATTAAGTCCAACAATGTGGAGGCTTTTTGTAGGCGAATGGAAGAAACTTGAGAGCATTATGCTTAGTGAAGTTAGTCAGAAGCAGAAGGTGAATCATCGAATGGTCTCTCTGGTATGAAAAACCCAGATCACAACTATCTCATGGAACTTAAAAAGAAAAACAAAGTGAAGGGGGGGGGGGAGTAGGGTGGGGAGGCGGGAGGGAGAGGTGGGTTGGGGGAGGGACAAAATGAGAGTGGGGAAGTCCTAGTCACCTTGACAAGATGCGTATGTGCACAAAATGCTCAACTTCATTGTAGACCTTAAGTTTTGCACTTATACATATCAATAAAATGGGGAAAAAAATAAAAAATAAAAAGGAAAGACAGAAAGAAAGAAAAAAGAAAGTGTATGCCACTTAGCCACTTTCTTCTGTTTCATTTTCTCCTCATGCTAACAAATATATTTTTATTATAATAGTCTTTATTTTGAAGATATTTTTGCTATAAACAACAGCAATATACATTCACATTTTATAAACATTACGACTCCTCAGCAAGTATCTTCACTCCATTATCCTGTTAGTATGCAATATGATATGTAATATAAGAGATGGGTAGAAATATAAGACCAATTCTAGGAAGAAGTGGGTTTCATTCTGGAGCTTCACTTGGTAATGACCAATCTCTGAAAATTTCACAGTCAGTAAAATGGTGTTGTTATGGTAATTCTGTGAAAAAATAATTATTAGCTGTTAAGTATTCATAGTAGATCAAATTATCCCATCGTGAAAATCTGCACAATTTCCATTTTTGCATTCTGTGAAAAGTCTTGATAATTCACAAGATTTGAGAACTCATTTTTAAGCCTTTATTTATTTACTGGTATTTCCTCATTTCCACTCTACTTAGGTTTTTCTTGAAATACAGTCAGAAGATAGAGATTGAGTTCTCAGAGGAATCTTACCTGTAGAAATACAGAGAAAGATCAAGGTATCAGTGCTAGCTAGAAACCACAAGCCCTGCCTAACTCCAGACAAATTATTGGTATTACATTTCACATTTTTCAAAATATATATTGTCAAAATTACCTTATAACCTCTCTTATCTTTCCTGTAAGTTAGTTATTCATAGTCCTGCTTCACTGATTAGAAAGCAGGCTTCAAGGGAAGCCAAGTGATTGTCCAAAATCCCAGAGCATGTAGAGGATGACTCTACTGGAAAGGAACCTCTCAACTTTCAAACTCCATGTGATGTCTATGCATCTCCTGAATCCACAGTGCTACTGATCGTGGGTTGTGTTAGTGTCCTCCAGGCCAAAGGTTTTATCCAGTTTGTGGCAAGGAACACTTCCAGTGGCCAGTCTACCTGCCGGAGTGTAGTGAACTTGTATGTGTATGCAGTTTGCTTGATTTGAGTTTGTTCTCTGGCAAAAATTTGTGCAGTAATTATTACACTTCCCCTTCCTGAAAAAGGTATTTCGCAACCTTATTTACATAGTCCAAAAGGAAACAAAAAGCAAAACAAAAACAACAAAAAATGTTTCCTGTAATAAGAAGGCAGTGACATTTACGCTTCCACTACACTTCTAGTCCCACTGCAAACAGCCACACCAGGGCTCAAGGCCTCTCATTGATTGAGAGCACATTTCGAGTTCCCCCATTGTTCCTGGCAACCCTGCTCCTGTGTAGCAGGCAGGATATTCAACTTGACAAGGCTCTTTCTTTCCGGATCAGGGAGGGAGCACGGTTCTTGTCAGTTTGAATCATGAGCCTGCTCTTGGCAGAGCTGAGTGGACAGGCACAGTGGGGGAAGGTGCCATGTGTACGCCAGCCCTGCCCGGTCATGTGGGCCTCTCTCCCCATCTCCCAAATAACTCAACTGGCTGTGCGCTCTCCTCCTTTGAGAGGGCCTTTTTACTATTTGGCCAGCTGACTTGCTTCTGACACTAAATCTCCTCGTTATTCAGCTTCTAAGTTTTTACTTGAAGACTTTATTTCTCTATGTACTTTTTTTTTTCAGAGCTGCAGCTTAGAATATCCAATTCCACAACTCTCAAGGTTTTAAAGTTTTAAAACATATTTTTAAGGATGAAAAATGGCATTTTTGGAGTCCACATCAAAAGGCTTTTAGAAGTCATCAAAGCAAACTGAAAAAAATCTAGAATATGCCAGTCTAAAATCGTTTGCCTTTTTGTAAAATTATTTTTTAAGTCATACTTTAAAAGAATAACAAGTATAATTAATAAAAATAAAGATTGGAAATTCCGATTATGCAAAGAAAAAACATGTAATGATTGTATCTTCCTCCTAAAATTTCATGCACTATTGCCTTTGTTTTATGATGAAAAAAAGGATAAGTATTTATTGGTTAGGGATCCTCATACATGCATGTTACATAAGTGTTCTGACTCTGTTTCTCTTTCCACAGGCATTGAGAGCAACATTTTCGATTATGTGAATATCATACATTTGCCGTTCCTGTTTTCATTAGTTTACCGTGGAAGAAGAGTAAGGATTTTTTTTTTTTTTTTTTTTTTGGTGTATGTGTAAATCCTTCTTCAGAATATTTTTATGGCAACAGATCCCATCACTAGCAATCTGTGATTTAATTATAGGATTCTGCGAGGCTGAGAATTAACTTGCCAAATATATCAACAAACCAGATAATTAAGAGACAGAGAGAGAAAGAAAGTGACTAATGATGTTAAATTCAGTCCAAACAGCCATCCTGGGCTTTCAGCAGACCTTTCCAATATCGTTGTATCTGAATTTAAAAATGAAAGAGTACTAGCAACACTTGCACAACAAACTCAATTTTACTAGTTACCTAACATTAAGTGAAATTTCAGCATATCTCTTTGCACATACATCTAAATTTTAGATTTTCTGGAGAATTTCTAATAGCTAATACTTGCAAAAATACTACTTTATTGCCTTGTTGGTAATATAACCTTTTATTTTTTGCTTCTGTGTCTTAGTTACACCTCTCAGCCCACTTTAGAAGAAAGTTATTTAAAGCAATGTGTTATTATTCTCTAACTGACTTAGCTACATTTTGGGGGCACTTTGTATCCATGGGGATAACTTTTTGAATTAGATTAAATTTAGTACATTAAATTATCATTATATTCATTCAATAGGAGCTTCTTTTTGAGTATTAACTATCCTGAAGATACTGAATAGGAGTCTGTGATATTATACTTTCACTTATAGATGAGGCTTTTGCCTTGAAATAGTGCTAAAAGTTTTCATAAAGACCATTAGTGAGTGTTATATTTATTATAAACATTAGAAAAAAATAAAAACATGTTTGTATATGAAGTTTGTCACTTAAAGTTAGAGGTAGAGAGTATTGGGGACAGAGTTAGGTGCTTAGTCAATGGATGACATCAACAGCAGTCCAAGAGAAAATAAAGAATAAAGTGCAAAAAAAAAAAAAGTTTAGGGATCGTAAAGTTGGAGTCCGTGGGGTAGTTAAGATCCCTCCTGCTGTAAACAGACATGGTTGGAAGGTGTGAATACATTATTTCGGGGTGAGTACCCAGTGGATGGTTAAGGCTTTGTGCTCATCCTGGCAAGAAAGCAAATGTTTGCCATGACCTCCAGAGTGTGTCATGAGAGGATTTGATTATTCATTCTGAAGTTTCCACCCTCTCACATTCGAAAGAAGAGTGAGAAAGACATCTCCAGCCAATTCTTTTGAGCTGTTATCATATTGTACCACTGAAAATGTTAGGTATGAGGAACTACCAGTTTGACAGCATCGAAAGGAATGATGGCCATACATCTGGGATCAGTCAGAGGATGTGGTGAAGAGAAAGCAAGAGGAAGTCGCTGAAATCTCAGTTTCCAGTTCAGTAAGTATATTTTCTAAGTGCAAAAAATGTTGATATAATGCTAAACAAAGTTTGACTAAATCTTTAATTTGACCCTGCATTTTGGTTTATTTCATTGTAGTATGCCTGTATGTGTTTTCATTAAAATCTTTTAAATTGCCAAAGTAGTTCGGAAAAAAACAGGAAAAATATTTGTAGTAGAGGTAATAAAGTACATTTTAAAAGGGAATGTGAAGTCATCTGTAGAAAGCTAGACTTTGAACTAACTGGGCATACATACCATGTGTTATAGGTTAGTGGTCCTGTGGCTTTCAAATTATGCCACTGTACATAATAGAACGTTGTTTGATAGGTTTCACTAAGTGGCCTGGCATCAAACCAGACCTGTCATCTAGAGGAGAGGAAGGCAATTCCAATTTCATCCAAATAAACTCATACTAAAATAAAGAAAAAACACATGTGTCACAGCTGCAGTAGTCTGACCAAGTTAAAATACTTACAAGTATTTTATGTCTGGAATATGAGACTGCTTACTAATGGGAGAATCTTATGTGTAAAAGAGTACAAGATTACTTTTGAAATAAGTTGGTCATAAACATGCTACAGGTTTAGTATTTATGATTCCTGTAGGTTAAAATAGCATTCTTCCTGTGTTATGACTTTAGCAGACACTAAGAAAAAGCTGTATACAGTGTGGTCACTTTCCTTAAATAGGGTGTTTGACACAAACAAGGTCAGCTAGGATATTGAACTCACAGTTTATAAGACCTTGTTGTATATCTTAAAGGAATGCTTTATATACTTCTTCTACTCTTTCATGAAGGGAATGTTATGTTCTTTCTGGATCAAGGACCATTTTATTTTCATACAGACACAAAACACATAAAATTAATAGATGTCATGTTTTAGTCAATACCACACAGAGTTCTTTAGAGAGGTGAAAGAATGTAGCTTGGATTGATGAATAAAGGGCCTTCTTATTACATAAGCTTAAGAACATTTGCTTGGGGAAAAGAATACAACACAGCCCTCTGATGTACCTGAAATGAAAAAAAAAAATTAGCCACATAAGGGACTGGCAAAATTGCCACCATTTCTGATTGCACAAAGGTGGAGTAACTTGGAAGAAAAATAATTAAATAATATTGAAGAGAAAAAGTCAAAGAGAGGATTATAGTAACATTTTGGATTCAAAGTCAATGTAGGACTTTAAATCTGATTCCTTAATGAATATTACCTTAGGAGACACACATGACCAGATACTGGTTATATCAATCAGTAGTATAGAAACATCCCTGTGAAGAGCAGTATCTGCACTGAAATTGAATTATTCTCTGTATTCTATCCTGATTAACTTATTACCTATTGTCTGGGTACACATCTAGAGATAAGTGCCATAGAGCGACTCTATTGGTAGAGATAGAGGATATTATTGAAATCTCGGAGAGATATTATCAAACAGGTGTGATCATAAGCCATTGCCTCAGCCATACTTCATATGGTGACACATCACCATGCTGTGCTGGCCTATCCACAGGATTTCCTCTTGGGAAAATGTTCTCTAAGTATTTTTTGAGAGAACAGAGAAGACTTTCTCTCTGCCACATATTTAGGGTTGGACTTAGTAATAAAATGACAGTTGGTGTCATTTAAGGTCAGACATGTGAAGTCTGAAGTATTGTTGAGAGTAGATTCCAGGATTTTCTCTAAGGGTTCTGCTTTCTTATGCACCATTTCTGTGTCATCTTCCCTTTTTAGCATGTGCGAGATCTACGAATGTGATAGAAATTTATTGCTATGTACAGTTACTTTATATGACAAAAGGGAAGTGGTTCTACAGATGTAACTATGGTCCTTAATCAGTTGTTTTTGAAGTCATCAAAAAAGAAGTCTTCCTTAATGAACTTGAGCCAGTCAAGTTTAAATAGAGAAAAGAGTTGGGAAATGGCAAGATACCCTCCTCTACTGGCCTTGAAGAAGCAAAATGCTGTGTGTGGAAATGGCCCTGTACCAGGAAAGAGATCTTAAATTTCCCAGCTTCAAGGGCCTGAAACATCATCGGAGAGCAGTTCCAGCCAATATGTTGTCATAAACCTTGTGAAATTCCAAGCAAACAATCCAGTTAGACTGTGCTCAGAATCCTGACTCATAGAAACTGTCAAATAAATAATGAATGTTCATTATTTGAAGCTAATAAATTTAGGATGTAAACTTGTTACACAGCCAACACATACAGTCTACCATTTTCTGCCTCAGGGTTTATTTGCTTCAGTCTCAAGAAATTCTTTTACTAAATTGAGGTCTATGTCCTTCAGTTCTGTGTTCTAAAGAAATAGAGAACAGTTTAAAATTTCCTTTTACAATACCTTAGGAAAATTTCCCTTAGCCATGTAGTCTTTATATCAAGAAATCTGGATTTGTCTAGCCTTTATGTATAAACTTTTATACTCTACTTTTTTAACATTCTTATGATACATATTTTTAGTTCTTGTGATGTTTCTTTCTGAGCACATTTCAGTTTCCTCAGTTAGGCAGTGTTGACTTGGACTGACCCAAGACACCTGCCATGAAGAACTTTCTATTAAAAATAGAATCAGAGCATTGATTCTTGTCCTTATATACTATGCAACTCAGTATGTTGAGTATAAAAGAATATATAGCTAAAGTGGTCTGTTCATTTGCTACCTTTTAAAAGTATCAACCAGAAACTGTCCCTTCAAATTCAAATTGGGTACTCCTCATGACATAGCTTTTTCTTTCCCTGCCATTGGAGCCATAGATGACATTGCCTAATTTTTAACAAAGTAGCTTATTTTTTTAGAATTAATAGAATCAAACACGTATTGGTAGGTTGCTGTTTCATTTTGTTATGGTTACAGTAAAAATATATTATAAAATTTACGGAGTAATCACTGCTAAGTGTTCAGTTCAGTACTTGTAAGTACAATATATTTACATTGTTGCACAAGTAGTATATATCTGGATGTTTTTCATCTCTCAAAACTGAAACTCCATATCCATTAAACAACTTTCCATTTGTCCCTACCTTGGCCCTTGGAAACCACCAGTCTACCGTGCTTCTTAACTACTTTAAATACCACGTATAAATAGAATAGTATTCATTCTTTTTTTTTTTGGGGGGGGGGGGTGTCCTTGGCTTTTCTCACGTTGCATAATGGCTTCAAGATTTATCCATCTATTAGTCAATGTTCTTCAAAAACAAAGAGAAGTGCGATAAGTGTACATAGAGAAAAAAGAGTTATTTTAAGGAATAGTCTCAGGCAATTACAGAGTCTGGTCATTCTAGAATCAGCAGGTTAGGATGTGCACACTGACATACTTGGGAAGTTCTAGTGCTGCAGTTCAAACCTGGAGCCAAATTCTCCCAGGGTTTTCTTGTGTTTTAAGGCTGAAGAACAACCGAGTGTAGGACAATATCATATTCTATAAATGCATGCACCCATTGGAGATACCTGGGCTGCTTTTATCTCCTGCCATTTGTGAGCAGCACAACGAAGAACACGGTGTTTCCTTGTATACTTCTTTCAATTCTTTGGAGTGTACATCTAGAAATAAAATTATTGAGGAATCATCCTACTACTTTCCATGAGCAGTTGCAGTCTTTTCATTGGCCGTTGGCGAGGCACAAAGATCCTACTCTTCTACACCCGTACCAACTTTTTTCTGTTGAGTTTTTGATGGTAGATATTCTAATGGATGTAACTGATCTTTCATAGTGGTTATTGCATTTGCCTAATGATTATTGATATTATACATCTTTTCACGTCTCTTACCTCTCTAGACTCTGTAGAAATTCAGTTTTCTCAGTTTTTAAAATTGGGGTGTTATATCATTTTTGTTGTTAAGTTCAAATGTTCTGGACACTAATTGCTTTCAATAGATGGAATGCTGTATCCCTTACAAATTCATATTATGAATCCCCAGTCCTCGATTTGATATCATGTAAAGGTGTACTTTAGGAAGTTATAAGAATGGAATCTTTATAAATGGAATTAATGTTTTTGTAAGAACAAATAAAAGAAAGATAAACTTCATGTTGCTTAAGGCTCTGAGAGAAACAGAATTAATAAAATATGACTGTCTGTCCATATCGGGAAATTTGTTAGGGCCACTTATAAGTCTAAAGAAAGAGTCAAAAAATGGCTACCTAGATACGCAAGAGCTGGAGGGTCCAGTAGTTGATCAGACATGAGATATTACACAAGAACTCTAATCCAATCTAATGTTGGTGAAAGTCTGTGCCTCAGATCCATGTCCAAAAACAATATAAAAGACCTGAAGACTGGAGAGAATAGGCCAAGAGATGGGTGATGAGAAGACAGGAGCCAATCAAAATCTAGCATGATAGTGAGAGCTGGAGCTCTTGCAGGAGAAAAGGCTGTAACAATCTTCCTTTTTCCTTCCTTTTTATTTAATTCAGGCTGCTAGTCTGTTGGCTGGGACACCCACATCCCGGAGAATGCTCGTCTCTCGTTGGCTGGCGCACAAGTAAGTCACACACACAAAAGCTTTGCCCTGGGGGTTTCACAGTCCCCCGTGTTGCCATAACTCCTGCAACTGTCACAACCTCTCTTCTCCATGCCAGGGTCTAGCAAACCAGAAAGAGATTCCTTACCATGAAGGCAATAGGCAAAGAGCTTAATATTGTACTTCCCAGTCTCTCTAACTGTGAGAAATAATTCCTATTGCTTAAGCTACTTTACTAATTGTACTTGTTATGATAGCCCAAGATGACTAAGGCACTCTTATCAAATACATACTTTAAAAGTATTTTACCTAATCCGTAGGTTGCCTTTTCCTCTGTTGTCTGTATCTTTGGATACCATTCGTAAGAGCCCACTTACAATGCAGCATACCACAGACTACCGTATTGTACTACCTGTTGCTAGCCCAGAAAAAGATGATGATTCATAATTTCAAGTTGGTTTCTACTGGATGTGTTTCGATTTTCATTTGTTTTCAGGATATTCTGCAACTTTCATTGTGATTTATTTTTTGATTCGTGTGTTTAAGTGTACTGTTTTAATTCCACATTGTCCAGTTTTCCTTATATTATAAACTTCTAGTCTCACTCAATGAAAATTAGAAAAAATATTTATCTTATTACATTTATGAAGCCTTGTGGCGTATCATGAGGTATGTCCTGGAGAATGTTGCAAGGGGACTTTAGGAGAACATGCATTCACTGCATGCATTCACTGTTCGGTGAGGTGTCCATTAATATTTGGCAAGGTCCAGTTGATCTATGACATAGCTCAAGTTCTCTTTTCCCTGGAAGGTCTTAGGTCAGGTTGTGGTAAAATTTAAGTGTATCATTTTATTTATATAGCACTATGTATAATATGCTTGACTTTTCCAAATTTACTCCTTTGTTTCTCAGTTAAATATATATTCACTTTTGTTCTTGTGGAGGATGTCATTATCCAAGTTTTTTTTTTTTTTTAATAAAAGCAAGGAAATTTGGCTGCAGAATGAGAATACCAGGTTTATTCTTTCCATGTTTTCCAAGTGGTTGCCTCAGGCATTCTTCGTCTGTCTAAAGATATTGTTTACCTTTCCAAAGCAGGTGGTTAGGCACTTGAGGTAGTCATAGTGACCTTTGAGGTTGGAGGAATGGGGCAAGGATTCTATGTAGTTTATAGTTTCTGTGAGGAAAAAAGGGCCCTAGATCCCTCTGAATACACAATCTGCATCTTTGCCAAGAGTCTTTTTAGTCAGGCCCAGCGGAGTAGGCCTGTAATACCAGCACTGTGGGATGGTGAGGTAGGAGGATCACAAGTTTAAGCCCAGCCTGGACATATTAGCAACTTAGTGAGACTTTGTCTTGAAATAAAAAGAAAATAAAAATAAAAATAAATGGACTGGGATGTAGCTTAGTGTAAAGGCCCTCGGTTCCATCCCCAGTACCACCACCACCACCCACCCACACACACACACACACACACACACACGCTCACACACACATGCACATGTATGCGCATGCCTTTTGTACTATAGGTGCTTCTTTCTTTTCTGTGGAGCCAGAACTTCTGAATTAAGGGCTGCACCACTGGACACTATTTAATCCCAGACACATAAGTCATCTCATTTGGATTAAAGAAATTACTTTCAAGTACTATATGAATTGATACACATCACAGCACTAAATACGAGTTAGAAAAGGAAAAGAAATATCAAGATATAAAAAGGAAAAATGAATCTAAATTGAAAAATATTAATACAATAAGAAAAAAACATTTAAAGGAATAATATGCCATGGAGGGTATTTTAATTAATGTTGACACCATGAAGACAATTGATCCACATCTAAATTAGTCCTGCTGGAAACATCCTTGGAAGTTAAATTTTATTCTCCATGTGTCTCTTTCATTCCTTCATTTATAAACTGATCCTCTGAGCTCAACAATTCTCCAAGTGGATTCCTGGGACCTGCCATATTATTATTATTATCTGAGAACCTGTGAGAAATGCAGATTTCCAAAGTGCAACATGAACTTTCCATATGAGAAACTTTTGAGTAGTGGGCCAGAAGTCTGTGTTTTATTGAGCTCTTCAGTTCAATCTGATCTGTGTAAAGTTTGAGAACAAATGCTTGGCTACACTTTGAAATTACCTAAGGAACTTTAAAAAATATTAGTGCCTGGCTCCTACCCTGAGCCATGCTGATTTAATAGACCTGGGATGGAACTTGGGCTGTGGGAGTTTTAAAGTCAACCAGGTGATTCTAATGTGCAGCTGAAGATGAGAGCTAATGATCTATACCTACCCGGCTTGTTGATACCTCTCCAGACCTGGCAAAGCAGTTGCTCCAAATGTGTCTGGCCATTAGAATTGTCTGATGACCTCCACAAAAAAGGGCATATGTGGCATCCTGGAGATTATGACTTAATTGGCTTGGAGACAGTTTGATCTTCAAAAAATAGCAAAGACAAGGTGATTCTAATGTGTGGACCACTTTGGGAAACTTTTGGTTGGATGTTGAAATTTTAGTTTTAAAGATAATTTTCTAGACCTATAGAAAATACTGATTTTATAAACTTTCTAAAAATAATTAGATTTGTTGATAGAAATAATATAATATTTAACTGCCTCCCCATATCCCTAAACAAAATGGAAAATTAAGAAAAAGCAGTTTCTTAATCTTGTCATTATGTTAGAATTTCTCGGGAAATTTTCAAATGTTTGCATCCATGCTTCACTTCTAATAATTAAATTAGATTGATGGGTGTAACTAAGATATCAGAATGTTTTCTTCTTTTTCTCTTTTTCTCCCCTTCCTCCTCCTCCTCCTCCTCCTTCTTCTTCAGAACAGGGTTTTGCTCTATAGTTCTGACAGTCCCAAAGTCTGGCTTTGATTTCATGGCAGTTTCCTGCCTCAGCCTCCGGAGTGCTGGGATTACAAGTGTATGTCACCACTCCCAGATAATTTTTATGTGGTGCAGAATTGTTTAAATTAAACTAGAACATGGCAGTGTAACCAAGAGCTTATTGTTATTTAAATCCCTCATTGGGTTCTAAGGAGCATCTGAAGCCGAGGACCATTGGGTCGACTGCATTACCACTCAAGATGAGAAGACTTTCTCATTTCAGCTTCCTTACAGGCCATAGAGGGGCTGGGTATGACAATGTCACCAGCAGGAGGAGTAACATTGGCACTGACTAACATCACAGAAAAATTTAAGACGGTTCCTCATATGAGCCTACCTTGGACATTTTGGGGCTTTTATTATTGCCTTTTAGTTGTTGAATGCCTAATGTACAAGTTACCATACAGTGTTTTTACTATTATGTTATCACCAATAGTAAAACATTTGAGCCTAATTTAAGCTGCTATAGTAAAACTGAATTACACTATCTTCTGTCAACATAGTGGCTTTCAACCAGCAGAGATTGTGTCTTTCAGGTGTTATTTGGCAGTATATGGAAACATTTTGGTGACCACACTTCAGGGTGAGAGAGTGGTTGGTTTTCCACTGGAATCTAGGAGGTAAGTTTCAAGTATGACTCTAAACATCCCACAAGGTACAGGCCCGTTCTCCAGTCTAATACAGAGCTAAGCAATTTAAAATGGGTTAGGGTTGGGATGGAGAAACAATGTTTTTGTGTAGAGATTGCATTTCCCTACTATTTTAGAAGACCAGGAGACCAAATGTAGAAAGTCTGTCACAAAGAGAAATTCACTTATAAGAGAATCTGGAAAAATACTATTTTGAAGAACAAAAAAAAAAAAAAATGCAAATACAATAGCATTGCTAAGAAAAGAGGAAACTCTACTGTATATGGTTCTGAAATAAAAAATGCAATTACCACAGCACTATTTAGTTTGCTTCCATTTTTCTCAAAGTAATATTTAATCCAAAATGTCAATTGCATCCTAACAATGGAGCCCATCTCTTTGTAAATATCTTGCACTAACTTACATATTACCCAGGGGATGTGTTACTTCCATATTTTTCTTCTGTCATTCCCGAATCCCTGTTGCTACTTTTGAGCCAGGTGGAGACAACATTGTTTTAAGTGACAAAGAATCAACTACGCTAGAAAAGTTTGCTCGAACTGAGGACACATATCCATAATATGAGGTTCACATTTAAAACTCTTTGTCACATAAAGAAATAATTATGTGAACATATGCACCTGATTCTTCTAACAAGTTGTAATTTTTGAAGCTAGCACCAGGACATAGCAAAATCTATGGCCATTGTAGGTAGTTAAATTTTTGTTAACTGAACCAAAAACAATGATGCATTTGCACTGTTAGTTGCCCCTTACTGGAAAAAAAAAAAAGGTTTTTGGTATGATCTTTTACATAACATATCAAAGGAGTTTGGAAATCAACTGCAAGACCAAGTAAGGCAACCTTTATGCTGACGCTGGTTTGTAATTACTACTTCCTGACACGCATTTTCAGCCCTCTGTTTTATAGCTTATGGCCATTGAAAACAAATTCTAAATTAATTCTTCCTGTTATAAAGTGAAAACCCAACCAAAATGGATTAGCAGAAAGATAAGGAGTTTAGTATGTGTGAGTTTCAGACTCGTTTGTAAAGATCAAATAGAAACTATATTTGATTATTTTCAAAACTTCTGCATTCTGGGTTGAGGAGTAGCTTTACTCTCGCTTCTCAGCTGCTTGAAAGAATTGGATGGTTGACTATGTCCACATTCACTTCCTCTTACAGGTGCGGAAAAGAGTAACAGGTGGGGAAAGCTGTCACTCTTCTAGGAGGTAGCCTGGAATATTTCATCTCATCTGGAGATTTGGTTGAATTTATAGATGGAGTTGCACAGTCAGCACTGAACTGAGTTCTTCTTTGTAACGTCTGTCTTTATAGATCATTTACCTTGTTTCTTTTTCTCCCTAAGTTGCCTCCTTCAAATCCTCATGAGCACTCTTATTGGCAATGTTTTTGTGTGCTAAGGGAGTGAACATTTCTGGAGTGTTCTCTTAACAAAGGCCCAGAAATTCCACGTAAGAGATAAATGGAAATGGGAAAATGGAAAGAAAGCAAATAACTCACTCACGAATTAGAAGACATGTGCCCTGGATAGGCCTGGGTATCACTGAAAATGGAATTGGTCACAGGAAAAATGGGAGCATGAGCCTTTGTCCTACTATCTGAAAAGATGTGTTGTCCAGGTTCTTTTAGCTGTACCTGCCAAGTCCTAGTTCTAGGCATTTGTAAGACTTCTAAAAATTATTTGCGCCTGTTCATTTGGGTTAAAGGAATTGGAAAAAACGTGAAAGTGAACCCTTCTGGAAAGAGCTGCAAAAGTGTGTCACTAACATTTGTCTAGAGCCAAATTTAGTCATCAACTTTATGGCGGAGATTTAATTGTTCTCGTGAGATTCTCACAATTACTGCTTCATTGACCATCTTGCTCTATAAAACAAAACAAACAAAAAAACCCATATGTACTGATACTGAAATCCTATATTATTTCTGCGAAAAGGTTATCATTTATAGAGAAAGCAAACACATTTAGTTCAAAATGTGCATTTGTGAATATTTTTGAGAATTGTCACTGAAAAACCTCAGATTAACTTTCTATTCCACTAGTACCCAGCAGCTGAAGGTCTCAGTGCAGCATTTAAGGCATATCACAGTCAACATCGAGTCAACAAACCTCTAATAAAGTCTTCCCACTCTTCATTTATATTTAACAAAAATAGAAAGACTACAAAAAAGCAGACTAAAGAAAAATCAAGACTACCACATCTGGCTCCAGGGGGATTTTTTAATGCCTTCCCTAGTGCTGAATACAAATTGCTTACGTACTTTTGCTGCATTTTTGTGAATTCCTGTTCTGCCAAGACAATTTCGTGTTGAAGAGAGGGAACAAATGGAATTTTGTCTTAGAACTGAGCGACTGGATTCCTCTATAGCTTGTCTTAACATTGCCACTGAAGGTACTGTACAATTAACATCAATAGGGCTTTTGGTTCTCTGTATGCCTCGTGAGTCAACACCAGATACAGGTAAATTCTCAAGAAACCCAAAAGTCTTGGTTCATCTCACTGCATATACCACTACCATATTTGTGTGTGTATAGAGGCATACGCGATTATGTGTATTGCTCCAGAGATAAAGTTAAGAGTTCTAGAAACCACTAATCATGTCACGGGACAGATGTCTATTTTTCCTTTCTCTCTTTCTCTGTATAATACAAACACTCATTTATGTGTGGGGTGTTAGCACTGCATATGGAAACGTGGGAAGCATTCATTTGGGAGTGGGATGCATCCACATGATTCGCGGCTGCAAACACACACAGGAATATGTAGTTCAAACAGCTGGCATCTCTCTGTGTTGCTCAGGCTAGCCGCAAATATTTTGCATGTCTATGGAATTTGGAATTCTATTTACAAGCCTTTTATTAAAAAGTAGTAGGTGAACTTATCACTTTTTTATGAGAATGGGAAGGCTGTGATCTCTATGTTACATTAGACAGTTCACATTTGAAAAAAAAAAACAGACATCAGCATACTGGTCTATTATTTTTTTTTATTCCACGGCAACTCTTTTTTATATTTCAATAAATAACCCCTTGAATCATTAGAGATTGTGTTAAGAGGTTTAATAAGTAAAAAAATGTAGTGATTATTTTACAGAAAGGAATGCAAAAAGCTAGCTGATAAAAATTACTGTATCACATTCCTTGATGATACATTCTCCCAATTTTCTATTTTTCAACCAATAAGCTCTCTTTAAAATATTTTGCTACCGAAAATTATTTCAGAGTTCTATATATGTCATGATTGAGATGCTTGTCTGACAGGCTTACTATATGTTTCTTGTGCTCAGTAGAGTAACGTACACACAGCAGCTGTCAATGACACTGTCTCTCCATAGGAAAAAGTTGCCTCACGGAAGGAGGAATGCACAGTATTTTTTTTTTCCCTCTGGAAAATAAATTGATGGATATTTAATGAGTTACTTTTAAATCACAAACTCTATTCTCACACATAAGCTTGTATTGCCCATGGTTTGTGGTCCCACACAACAGAATCTACACTGGTTAAGGAAGTAGAAGATTGTTGTCCCAGCCACTGGGACAACAGATTTCAACCCATCCTGACTTCCAGGAGGGTTGAAATCTTACTTCAGACATTGTCTCTTCGATCAGATTTTTATGTTCTGCCTTGATTGGTCATCTCTGAGTCTTTTAAGATGGCAAGCTCTGCTGCCCTGTCTACACCCCAACAAAAAATTAAGCAATATAAATAAAACATCCAAGATATATAAACATACATAGATAAAAGGCAAAGAATAACATAAGAACGTAAAAAATTTGTGTCTAAAATTTTTATTTTCATTTCTCCAAATGAAAAATGTCTGCATTTTGCTTTTTAGGAAATAAAAGCATTATAATGGAATACTTGAGGACCTACCTTGATTTTGTTAGCTTTCTATCTTTTGAGTAAAATATGTGTGATAGATATTTCATAGAGCTAACGGTGTGTTCAAGGTCCAGGCAAGCACGTAATTGCTTAAAGAAACAATTGATGGGATTAAGAAGCACTTGCTTGATGTTTCCCTTTTTTCATGTTCATGAATGGATCTATGTGAAAAACACTCATAAGCATTTTTCTAGATAACCTAATACCATATTCTATTTCTTTCACAGTTCATAGTCCTAAAATATTTTCTAGGGCTTACTGCCTCGTTACCAGAGGTAAAATCTTCTCTGTGGAACTGTTTTCTTCACCCCACGCCATTCTCCTCCATCCCATGTTCCTTATGGCTGTAACGCTTTCCAGCTTTTGTTTTTAGTGGCTTCTTTTGCTTAATCTTTCCCTTCGCTGCTTTTGTCACACTTGTTTAAGTTTTTTTTTAACAAAGGTTTTCTTGTACATATTGCTCTCCCATAAAAATTCAGATAGTCAACTCATCACACAGACTTTCAGAAGTGTGAGTCTTGCCATTACCAACTACATCCAGAAGTTTGATTCTGAAAATGCTAGAATAACATTTCCTACATGAGTGAAATATATGAGTTGAGTTTTCACTGAGTTAAAATTTTTTCTTTGAATTGCTGGGAGTAGATTTTTAAACCTAAATTTCAGACTTTGATAATATTGAAGAAAATAAAAAGGGAAATAAGAAAATTTTCAGAGGAAAGAAATGGCAGAGACTTTACGAGGTCAAATATGCTCGCTTGAGAGTGAAAGAAATACTGTTAAGATTATTTTTGTAGCTAGGGCAAGAATAGCCATATTCTCTAAGGATGATGAGATATCTTACCCATTTGTGTTTACTATTTACAAAAACAGGTTCTCAGGAAGCAAGATGGTTTTCACTGATTGAATTTTGACAAGGCAGTGTCTGACAGCTTAATTCATCTGGTGACACTCTCAGTGGTTTCTGCAGAAGTTGAGGGGTAGACGCAAGGATGGTGCTAAATCTAGAGGAGAAATTGCAATATCTTTTCCTCATAATTCAGGAAATTGGTGATAGAGACCCTATCACACTAGACAGATTAACAAGAGAATAACATTCACATGACATGGGAGCCTTCAGAAATGAGCACTTAAAGAAATGACGTGTGTATTTTTATGAAATATGACTGGAGAGCTAACCAGTAGAACAATCAATCAGGAAATGGTGCTCATGAAAACTTTTTAGCTCATTTTCTTCTTGGTATTTCTCTGTGACATCTCCCCTCTTTAAATACGGGGCAGGATTCTTGTCACATGAGGGTTTTCAGGGGAGAAGGAGACAGAAGGTCAGAGTGACCTTTCTAAGTTTTATGGCCTGCTTCATGAAAGGAGCAAAGAATATTCTACTTTCTGTGGTCCACCTCAGTGTACAGAAAGAGGCAGGAGATGGCCAGGGACACTGCTGTTTTTTCAGTGTTCAAGGTACCTTATTTAGGGGATAGTGTCTTCTGCTCTGAGGTATATTGCGAATGAAAAATAGCTGACTTCGTGGCTTTTCTTCTAGCAATCAACGCTATGGGAAGAAGTTCCACTCTTCATCTCAAAGATGGAGAAATTAGTCACAAAAATATATTTCCTACACACCGGCTTCAAAGCAGTATTTCTTAGCTCTTCCTGAAGATTGCAAACTTCACCTGGAACACCTGCTGTGAGTATTTCATGTGTGCTGTCCTCCAACTCCTCCGTAATCTTTGGCTATTCCAATGTGAAGCCTTCCTTTGTTGATGCATTGACTATTATTTGTATCACAATATTTTGGTTCTCGTGGTCTCGGTGGTTTCGTGAGCAGGGCATTTTTGAATGAACACTTCAAATTATGCTCACTTGAACGTTTGAAACCTTTAAATAATTGGATAAAAAATGATTATGAGGTGGATTGAAAAATGGTAGGAGAATAAGTCATCTTTGTAGGGGAAAGGGGTTGATCTGGGTAGTGGAATGGAGCTAACGCTTGTAGGAAGGGCTTCACCACGAAGTGTGTTTCTTGTCAGCAGGTGACCCTGGCACTTGCCGGGAAGGAGAGAGGAGGGATTGCAAGTTTTAGGGGACCAAGAGTGATCTGTTGAGAGACAAATATGGAAAGACCTTTCTGGTTGAGAGTATTTAGGAAGTGCTGAAGAAAGGAAGGCCAGTAGGGAAGCTATTAATAAAGTCCAGGAGACAGAAAAAAAAAAAACCTAGGGCAAAAAAAATAGTAGTTTAAACACTGAAGAGTAGAATTTGAGAGTTTTATGAAGGGAAATTAAAAACCTAGGAGGAATTCTTTATTGATTTGCTGCTCGGGTGCCAGGACAGCAGCCCTTCCTTTTCCTCCTTTATATGTAATCCGAGGGAGTGAGACATCAATTCATCTGAAACACAAAGGTAAAAGTAGAGAAATAAACAACGTTGGCATCATCAGATAGAAAAATGGAAATATTGCCAATCGACTAATGGATGTTCTTTAAGTGCTAGCAAAATAAAATCTAATTCAGTTTCTGGTTTATTACAGGGTTAATTTGCCTATGCAACACCAACTAAATTGAGGTTACGTCTTGGGAATATAGTTTTGTGCATTCAGACGTAGTGTGGCACATTGAAAAGTAAAATCCATTGTTTCCTGACCAGGTTTCATTAAACTGAGAAGAAACTGTGTCTAGTTCGTGTGGGTACCTGGCTGCTACTAGTACGTTGAATTCTCTCTAGAATTGGAGTTAGAATAGGTATCATTTTATTTTTGAAAGTTTCATGATAGGTTGGATCATATTTCATATTTTAATAACAATATGTGAGAAACAGCTAATAAAATTGTTTTAAAGAAGCTGTGAGCGTAAAATATGAACAAATACATCAATGTGCTCAGTGAACTATAAAAATAAAAGAATTAATATCCTGTGAAATTTTAGCAAGTTAATTATGATACAATGAGGCAAAGGAATATGTATTTTACTGAGCTCTGTGTGAGAAGTGAATTTCACTAATTCTCGGTTCCAAGGTGATCATTGGGTGTGCTGGATCGTAGAGGGAACAATGGTGGTGTTCATAGAGGATGGAATGGGAAATTGCAAATGAGGCATTTATGGTAATGGTATATGCTATTTTCAAGTTTTAATTGTTTTCTTAATTATATTAATGGCATATATATATATATATATATATATATATATATATATATATATAGACACAAGCAGATACACACACACACACACACACACACACACACACAGTCACTCAAAACGAAGGATACAATTTGGGGGGAGTTTACAAGTACATAAAACACAATTTCTAGAAATTGGAAGACTTGTGTGGGTGCTGTAAAACAAATGATGTTTGTAAGTCAATACAACATAGAATTAGTAGTTCATTATTTAGTGAAATACATATATACCAATGAAAGTAAATGCCTCTTTTAATTCTAAGAAAGCATTTTATTCATTTTCAACTTTCAGAAAGTTAGAAGGAAGAAAAAAAGCTGTTTTTTTTTTCCTTTTATGCACATATGACCATTGCTGGTATTTCAGCTGTGCTCCCGTATGAACACAGCTTGGGAGGTTTGTGCCTCGATCCATACGTGATAAATCCTCTTCTTTTTTCTTTTTGATATTGTGTGTATATTTCTCAGTGGCAATCATTTATAAAGGCTGTAAACACTCCCCTAGTCAATATTAAGTATTTACCATTTTAAAAAGTAGAAACAAGCCCAGTCTAGTACACAGCTATAATTCCAGCTGCTCAGGAAGGTGACAAGCTTACGAGCTTGGGGTCAGCCTGGGACACGTAAAATAATCTGTCTCAAATGTCAAAATAATAAAATAAAATACAAAGGCCTGAGGCTATATCTTGGTGGTAAACCTCTGGCTTAGCATGTGTATGGCCCAGAATTTAATCCCAAGCACTGGAATAACAAATAAATAAATAAATAAATAAATAAATAAATAAATAAAAAAGGCTGCACTAAGTACCTAACTGAAGGATTAATCAGGATTCATTGTGTTGATTGGTTAAGTTTCGGAAATTTTATGTGTAAATAATTCATGGTGTAAGGCCTGAGATCATGGCATGTGACAATGTACATTAGGGCTGCTTTAATATTGTTGGAGTATTTAAATGTTAGAAGATTTTAATATAAAAATTATATCCTTTAAATTTTTTTCCTTATACAAATCATCTATTTCTTTTTAGGTTTATTCTTAATTATTTTATGCTTTTTTTCCTGTCTGTTTTTATTTTGCTGTTGTTGCTATTGTTGATGAACTGCTTTTTTTTTTTTTTTTTTTTTTTGAGACAGGGTCTCGCTCTGTGGTCCAGGCTGGTCCTGAATTCACTTCAGAGCTCATGCTGGCCTTGGACTCATGGCAATCCTCCTGTCTCAGCCTCCCGAGTGCTGGGATTACAGGTGCGCGCCACCATGCCCGCTTATGTGTGCTGGGGAATCGAACTCGGGTACTTAGCTCTTGGCTTAGTGCTCGCTCAAGAGCTGTAACCGCTGAGCCATTCCTCCAGCCCCTGGATTGCTTTTTTTAATTACATTTTCATAATGATTTTACATATTTATATTGGAGTTCATTCTTACAAAATCCTTGGTGCTTCAGAAAATTTTCTTTTGAATTTTCTGGATTTTAGCTTATAGCATACAACTGATAAATTATACAAGTGTCTTCTACTCTTTCCATATTTATAATTTCTAGTGTAGGGTAGGTAATCTGAAGCAACATTAGAAATAGTAGTGGTAGTATGCAAACTTATTTCTTCCTTGACTTTAAAGTGTTTATCTGAAGTATTTTGTTATTACTCATAATGCTTGCAATTTGTGTATGCATACAGATATGCAGGATGAATTTCAATAAGCATTTTTCATTTGATACTGTTATTTGTTTATTCTTATCTATTATTATTTTAAACCAAAAATATTAGTTTTTTAAAAACTTTTAAACCATAGGTTAAGTATCTTTGGGAAACACCGTAATCATTTTTACATGACATTGACAAATAATTTTAAAATTTCCATTCATTTTATGGAATAATACTAGTCTTTCTTTCTTTCTTTCTTTCTTTTTTCTTTTTCTTTCCTTCTTTGTTTTCTAACCAGCTATCTTCAAATAGGATAATACATGCAACTAACTTTTCAAGGGGAGAACGTGCTAAAATTTTGGTCTCATTACTCTATTATTCACTTTAGAAATGGTAGCATAGTATGTTAGTCCTGTTTCTGGTTGTTGGACAACATACCCAGCACCTTCAACTGAGAAGTGAGGAGAGGCTAAGTGGGCCCAGCGTTTCTCAGGAGAGACTCCATGGAGGACTTGCTCCAAGGAAGGAGGACCATGGTGCAATGCATGCTGAGAAAAGCTGCCGAATTCACAGCAGCCCTGAGGCAGGGCAAGAGAGAAGGGGCCAAGAAGGAGCCAGAGAGGCAGAGACCACACACAAGACGCAAGGTTGCATCTCCACCAACCACGGGCTCACCAAACAGCATACACTACTAATCCTGTAAAGTTTTTTTTTTCTTTTGATGCAGCCAAATTGACATTTGAAGATTAATTATCACAATTCACTTCTTGTCAATTTTATAACACGCACCTCCATAAATCATATTTTATATTCAAATCAAAGCAAACTTCACAATTCCTCCCAACACGATAAGGTTACCCTGCATACACACACACAAACAAAGCACCTGAATTCTGTCTCCTTACTAATCCCTTACCTATCCCTTACATAGGCAGTTTACAAACCAATGAAGTTGACAATTAATCTTCATCATCACACATAGTACATCAGTGGAACATTATGTCTCTCTTTGTTTTTACATTAAATGTTTTTAAATTTTAACTTTATTGTAATTGACAAATAATAATTGTACATTATGGGATGTCATGTGATGTCTTGAGACACATGTGACATGATCAAAATGTATATGGTAAATAATGTTTTAAAAATTATTGCAACAAAAGAGATGGCAATTAATTTCTTCAAAATATCCCCCCTGCTTCAAACACCTATCCTGTCCTCTTGTCACTTCCTTAAGCAGTTCTGGGAATCCTCTTCATAAGTATTTTTACAAAGTATGGCAAAAATATAGTGGATATTGCTGTCAAGTACCATCCAACCAAAAGGGAGGCCCTTAGGAATATTTGGGTGTGTCCTCAGCCATATCTCATTCACCAGATCTGTCCCTGTATGACTTAAGGCTTGTATTTGTTTGGGTTCTACAAGAGGCAGAAATGACCAAAATTATAAGAAAAAGGGACTTATTTGAAGAGCTTGCAAGTCTGAGGATAGAGATTTTCCAAGATGGTGGCCTGCACATGGTAGAGCTTTAGGGCCTTCTGGCTGCTCAGACTTGAGGTAGAACACCTGTCTGTGATTTCAGGACAGCTGATGACCATCTGGGTGGATCTCCACTACTCGGAGAACAATGGCAAAGACTGGAGACTGAAGACGGGCAATGGGTAGACACGCACAAGTCCAGACTGGAGCGACTTCGTCCTGCAGATCTGCAATGTGAAGCAAGTCGATGTGTAGCAAGTCAGCCTCTGTAGACAATGCTGTATGTGGGAACTTTCCAAGAAGAAAAACTGTAACGATTTCCCCTCTTCCTTCATTTTATACAGTTTGAGCTTCCGCTTGGTAGGGCTTCCCACATCCATCCGTGTGGGTGCCCTTCCCTCACGTGATGGCCCACAGGTCACTCACACACACACCGATAAGCTCTACTCTGGGCATGTTTCCTAATTGCCTCAAGTTGACTTAATCTCTTTCACAGTCACAAGGCCTTTCCTCGTCGTCAAAATGATCACGAAAACTAAACTTTTTAAATTAATTGCCGATATAGAGGCCGCGGCAACAGTACAGCTAGAGACACACAAGAAAGCGGATTTCCAAAACTGCTTCAGAAAGTAGCAAGAATGATAGAATGAGTGTGTTCAATAGAAGGAAGTATGTTTTGAGGGGAATTAATAATAATTTACCTTTTACTTACAGTACTTTAAAAACAAAATTTAAATTCATCATACTTTTTGATCATACCTCCTATGTTTACAATGTGAAATAATTTTTAAATAAATAAACACATGCTGAGTTTGTACACTCAACTTTAACATCCTGCATTGGTCTCCTGAATAAGAGAGATCTAGACACTCAGTATTTCTTAAGTGAAGGAAATATCACCTTCCTTCTATACTGATGCTGCTGGCCAAGGTCAGATCTATCTACTGGAGTTGAGTTTATACTTTTTCATCAGTCTCATTAATTATGTTGGTATTATGATACTCAGTAAATAAATATCTCACATGATTAAATATTAGAATAAAAAGTTCCTATAATGAATAATGAATTTAAAAAGAAAATATAATCAGATAAAATATAATAAGAAAAACATAATAAGAAAATAATGACATAAAATCATTAGGATTCCAGTGGCTCAGAATAAATTTCCAGTGGTTATATCCTAAATGGATTAAAAATACTCTGTCCAAAAAAGAAGTTTCAAAAATCTATTTATGCAACAGTAGAGATGGTGTGCTCAGAAAATAGATGACTGAAAATCACTTCTATCTTGAAGATATTATTGGTGTTATAGAAAGCTTGAAAACAAATGCTTCACATTTATATTATAAATACTAATTAAACAAGTAAATAAACACATGCTGAGTCTGAACACACTCAATTTGTCCACCCTGTGCTGGTCTGTCAGTCCCAAGAGCCAATGTGCAGTTGTGTAATAACGGTGCAGAGTACTGAATTCCTTGTGGTAAAGGAGACCAGTTATTTTATTGGCTGGGTTTCTGATAGATGAGATATACAAAGCTCTATAAAATGTGGGATGCAGGGAAGAAGCCCTCTTTACTAAATCTGCATTATTTGTTGACAGGCAATGTGGGGAAGGCTTTCAATTTTGTGGACTTTTCAATCCCCTTCCTAGGTCCTCAGCTTTTTGACCTAAACTTATAGGAGAACCCTTTAGAACTGCCTTACTTACTACTTGTTAAAGATTTGTTAAGTCCGTATTGAAGGCATTAGTTGATCTGCATCAGAATTCATTCGTTATATCTGGCATACATTTTTCAGAGAGAGACAGAGAGAGAGAGTGAGAGAGAGAGAGAGAGAGAGAGATTATTATCACTATTGACTTTTTATTAATGATAGAGAAATAAAAATACATTCTAATTTTAGTTCTTTTTATTCATTTTGATATGCTTTTTAGAGAAGACAAAGAAAAATACACAGTATGTTTTCTTCTTATTTTAAATAGTGTAGAAAAAACATTGATAGCTGAATTTTAAAATTCAATGTGTTCTGCATCAAAACTCAGATTTGTACACCTTAACTGAGTCAGAAGACTTTACATAATAAACTAAAAACACAAACATATTTAGATCTATTAGATAACCCAAATTATTTTGGGTTCCTATGTTTATTTATTTGTGTGTTAGATAGTGGTCTGAAACGGGTAAGTAATTATAAAAACAGTAATACAAAAAGAAAAGGAAAACTGTACTGGAAATGAGTGTCTGTCAGCTAAAATTCCTGCTCAGAATCAGATGTGTCAATGGCTCTATTATGGTAAAGCACAATAGTGTCATCACATGCCGGCTACTTTTGCAGGCTGGCTGCATGCAAGTGACATGAGCAGACACAAACTTGTTTCATTTAGATAGTGTTAATTGGTGGCTCTTATGTAATTATCGACATCTGGTCTGCTTTTCACCTGCTTTCCTTCTGCTAATAAATTCAATCTTCATTTAGGTAAAGTCAGCAAAGGAAGATTCAACTTACGAAAAGCAAGTGTATCTGGAAAAAAGACAGAACGCTTGAGTTTAATATAAAATGAGTTGATTGGTGAGCAGAAATCAAGAACTAAGAAGACAGAACACAAGGAAAGAAAAGCAGTACATATGTATTTATATACAGTAAGACTTTTTCCCCATTTTACATATATGTGCAAAACATAAAGTTTATATTGATCGAGTATTTTGTGCACTTACATATCATGGCAAAGTTACAAATCCTTTCTTCTTTCTTTTCACCCTTCCCTCCAGGTCCCATTATTCCCACATTAAGTTCTATGAAATAATTGTGATCTCGATTTCTCATATCAGAGAAACCATTCAATATTTCGCCTTCTGCTTCTGACTCACTTCACTAAGCATGATGTTCTCAAGTTGCCTCCATTTACCTACAAAAGCCTCCAACCTATCTGTCTTTATAGATGAGTAGTATTTCATTGTGTATAAATACCACAATTTGTATATCCATTGGTGCGTTGATGGATAGTGGGGTGTCTTCCACATTTTAGCTATCGTTAGTTATAGTGCTATGAACATGGGTATACATGTATCTTTGTTATGTGCTGTTTTTAACTCTTTCGGGAAAATTCCCAGAAGAAGTATGGCTTTATTGAAGGGGATATTTATTTCCAGTTTTTTTGAGAGACTTCCACGCTGCTTTCCATAGTGGTCGTACTAGTTTACATTCCCACCAGCAGTAAGACTTTTGTAGACCATGAATCAAGGTGATCAAGCAAGTTTCTGAAGAATGTATCTATAGATTCATTCTATTTCAATACAGAAATTATAGTATCTAACTTAAGCAGAAGCAAAGAGGTGTAACAGCAGACAACATATTACTATAACTTTATAGTTAGTTAGAAATTGCTGGTAAGTAGATCCATATTTCATACTTACTGGCTAAAAAGCCTTTTCAAGATAAGGCTAATTCTTCTAGCCGAGTAGGTGGCAGGCAAATATTTTTTAGAGAGTAAACAATGCTTTGTTTCTGATTCATTCCGTACAGTACCCAATATGGTGCCATATAAACATACACAGATGGACTGTAAGTTGGACAAAACTTCATATAAGGGACATGACAGTACAGAATTTTTTCAGAGTATGTGGCGTTTAGTGGTCACATTCCTAATCTTCTTACTGGGCCTTCATCTGTACTCATCTATATAGCATCTTCTGGATATGGTTTGTTCCTTCAGTTTTCAGTGTGTCGCACATTTTTTCACCCTCTCTTGCTGCTGCTTCCTCTCAATTCTTCCTTCTAGTCAGCTTACAAGAAAGAGAATAGTTTCTTGTGAGAGACATTCATTGCTAAACCTGAAACTCTAGGCAAACCGGAGTGAGTTGGCTGCCTCACAGCTGCTCATTACATTACCCTAAGATAATGCTTCATTCTCTCTTTATCCCGAGTATCTTGGCAAAATAAATAATCTGTCAGCTCTGCCTCTAATTGGCCATTTTTCTCTATCTTGATTTTTTTTATTACCTGGTCCACCAACTATATTATTTTACTTGGATTATTGATGTGTCTCATTGTTTCTACGGTTCCTTTTCTTGTCAAGTCTGTTTATCACAATATTGGAATAATTTTTTAAACTACAAGAAGGACATGGCATTCCTTATTCTCCAAGATCTATCATGCCTTCTTATTCCAAGATAACCTTTGAAATCTTTACAATGGCATAGAGAAATCACATGACATCTCTATCTTCTGCTCTACCTAGCTCCAAGCATGGAAGGTCAACTCCTCACCCTCCTCCAACTATTTCTCATGTTCCCTCAGCTCTGCCACGTTAGTTCCCTTGTTGTTCCTTGCTTCTTAAAATGATGACTGTGTTAGGGTCTTTGCATTGGCTTTCCCTTCAGCTTAGAACAATACACAGGATCTGCAAGATTAATACTTTTACTTGCTTCAAGTTTTGCCCCAAATTTCATCTCCATGCTACTCGGACTCCTAAAGATTATATTCTCTTCCTCCAAGCTCTGTCCTGAGTCCTATTTTCCCCTTTGTGTCTTATCATCATTAACATTTTACTTAATTTACACATTTATTGTATTTATTTTTTATTGTCTGCTGAGGCTAGTCTGTCAATTCCAGGAAAATAGAAAATTCTCATCTGTGTTCCAACTGCCTAGAACAGTTGATTAATACAAAAATACCAGTTAATATTTATTGAACAAATATATGTACTTATTTAAGCTCACCTCAATAAGTACTTCCTTAATTCCTCCTACCGCTCTACTTTATTTTGTTTGCTTGTAGAAGATTTTAAAAGTGAAGGATACATTGTCCGTGACTGAAGAATTTAAAATTTATTCAGGGAGATGGAATATGATCTCATTATTAAAGAGACAAATATTGTAATGTGTGCTAATAGCTACAAGCCGTATAGTCAGGAAAAGTTGAGCTTCCTGTGGGGTCTCCGTGTTGTAACATCTGTACTGAATTTCTTGTCTTTTCCCACATACAGAACTTGCCTCTCTGCATATGACCTTGGCATACAGATAGCTATTTGTTCATTTCTTTCTATACAGAGCAACCTGACTTCTCCACACAACTTTGCTGGCGTTGGCAGTTGGTCAGCATATAACATCAACTCTGACCCCTAGCAGGGACTTGTCTCCCCTAACTCATAGCCCACCTGCCTGCTCTCCCAATTTATCAGGCAATCTTCATTTGTCCTCCTCTGCCCGATCCTGCAGATCAGCTAAACCGTCCAATTCCTGACGCTCATGCTGCTAATCACTCGTGATATGCGAAAACTCTGCTTATCCCTTAACAACCCCTCCTTCTTGCCTTCTTTATCGCACACTCCCTTTACCCCTTTTTGTGTCCCTTACACTGATTTGCTTATCCTCTACTCCTTACCCTTGTACTCCTTTCTTATCGTCCTTGTTTATCCCCTTATCCCTTATGCCTTAGCCCTCACACCTTACACGTGGCCTTCTACCCAACCATGGGACTGTGAGGGCCTCACCCCTGGCCTTACTCCTGCACCAGCAAGCCAGGCTTGGGATTACAGGGGCAATAAGCTATGTATCCAAATCCTCTTGCTGTTGGTCATATACTTTGGTTCTGCTAGGGCCTTCATTGACCTAATATTTCATTATCAGAAAATTTATCTTCTCCAGGATTTCCCAGAGGTATTTGCAGTTCAAAACTGAAAATAATTCATTATCTTACAGATCAGTATAGCCAGATTGTTAGAAAGACTGACAAAATCAATAGCTGTGGGCTGGGAGAAGAGTAGTTAAAAAGTATTAAAATAAACATGACTATGTATGTATCACTGTAACTGCCATCAGAGGATAATTTGGGGCCATTTATAGAAAAATAGATACACTCTGAGAACATGATGTTAAACGAAATAAATCAGGCACGGAAGGTTAAATGTCACATTTCTCTTTTATGAGAAACTCAAACTAGAAATAATTAAAAGAGAAAAATAAAAGAGATACAGTAAGTGTTAACAAGGTAGACTTTGCTGAGACGAGACGGGGGTCTGGAAATGGGAGAAGGTGGGGACAGACTGGGGAGTGGGAGTGACTGAGACAGGACACGTGTATCTACTTAGTCCCAAAGTTGGATGTAATTATTAGACACTGCAAACATATTAATACAAATAACAATCGTGGGAAAAGATGAAGTACAAGTGGAAAAGTCCTCTTCTCACATTTAAGCTGATAATAAAATTAACATAGTATTATTACAAATAGTATTGTAATGTACTTTACAGTTCAGGAGAGAAAGAGCATCATTTATGAATATTCCCCAGGGAAGAAGCTTAGTCTAAACAGATATTGTTGGAAGGATGTGAACACTAGGAGTCCCTGAGAAGAGTCCTCACAGTCCCCAAGGTGAAAGTGAGCACACGAGGGTCAGTGTGTAGGCCTGGGAAAGACACAGTGTACAGGAGAGTCCAGGCCTTGGGGATTAGTGAAATGCTCATTAGCACCTGCTCGTACTTTCTGGCCTTCCAGGAGACTTACCCTGGCAAACCTGAGAAAAACAAACATATGTGGAAATAGAAATAAACTTGAGCGTGGTATAAAGGACTTGGAGAAGTAGAAGTCCAAGATTCAGAAAGAGGGGGATAGCAGAATGGAGAAACAGTTTCTAAACTCGCCTTGACAACAAAATTTAATGTCTAAAGCTGAAAATACTACTTAAGTGGGTTAGAGTCTTAGATTGAGGGGCTAGTATGGACTGGGTACCAAAAACTTCCAAAGCAAGATTAGATCTGTAGAGATGGTCTACACTTGAGGCTTTCTTGGCAGCAGCAGAGAAAGGAAATCACTCAGCTGTGCCGTAGGAACAACGACACTATTGTCTAGTACCCGCCTAAGGAACCTCTTTCTAGTTGCCTAGGAAAATTCACATCTTCAAAACTAGAAGAGAAAAACGCCATCTAACTCTACTAAAATTGTTATGGAAAAAAGAAAACAAACATGACAACATTCCAACAGACCGTGATAAACCATCAGAAAAAAGTGTGGCCTCAAAACAGAGGAAATTCAGAACATTTCAAAGAAAGATAAAGGCCATGACAAGCTTTGAAGTAATAGTGCAAATAGGAAACTCAAACTCTCAAAAATCACGTAAACAAGATGATAGGAAGATATGAGAGAAAGACTGATAATTGCCAGCTGGGCCCCTAGTAGGCTTCACCTGCCAACAGCACAAAGTTCCTCAGTTACCGCACTATATTTAAATACATCAGGCTTTTGGGGGACACTCCAGATCTAATCCATGGAATCAGTTAAACTTAAATTTAAAAAAAAGTTGGAAAGGTTGTGGAGAAAATCTGCAAATGTCAATGAACATATGTCTATTACTTCTTTCTGTAGATGAACATTGACACAATTAAACAAAAAGATTATATAAAAAACAAGCAAACACACGCAGCTAACTGATTTTGTTGAAAGTTCCCACTTAATTGTGCATGAAATCTGAATAGTCAACACTAAGACAGAGAACAGAAACAATTGTCATTGAAAATTCGGAGCCAACAGTATTCCCCCTTCTTCCCTATTCATAAATCATACACATCTACATAAATCAAGTAATTGGGAGGAAATGAGAGTAGAGCCAGCTTTATTATTTTTTGAAGCCATGAAACAATGGAACATCATTGCTAAAATACTCAGGAGAAGAAAATGTGAGCCAAGTTTTACATACCTGATCAAACAACATTTTCATATTAAGACTACAAAAAGTTATAAACTTGGAATACTTTCAGGAATATAGCTTTCGTAAACCTCTTCCCAGAAACCCATTCCAGAGTTTCACAGAAACTTAGTTTCTGTAGTAGCTTCAGACTGTAAACATTTAATGGCTAAAAGATAGAGATAAAGATGACAAATATACATTCATATTAGACTCTGATACAGGGGAAATAATGCAACCAATTTAAAAACAGGGAGATAAAATGTAAAGTTGATGGAAATTAGGCCTATTGGATCATTGGTATTAAGAGTGAAAAGATATTTAAAGTAGGTAATTGAGTCTTGATGCTTAACAATATTACATCTGCAAGGAGTAACAACAAGATTTTTCTTATGGCTAGCAAGAGAAAAAGAAAAGAAGTATTTATTTTTGGGCATTAATACTCATAATAGAAAATTTGTTTTAGAGCAAAGCTGTGGTAAAAAGTATAAAAAAGTATTAGTATAAAGCTAGCCATTAGGAAGAGGACAAACCTTCCCAACTAACAAGGGAAATATAGAAGGGAAATAACAAAGCAAGCAGATAAAATAAGCAAAGATGTACATTCATGTGTACTTATAAAATATAATGCTTTTATTGTAAACCTGAGAACAATTGTATTAATGATATCAAGATATGTTAGTGGGCATAAGTAACATAATAAAAATGGTGTTCATATGGGCTAAGAAAGCAAAATTTAACTTTTTTTGGTCTATGCAAAAGATATGCCTAAAATAAAGTGAATTGGGAAAGATAAAGATAAAAGAATGAATAAAAATATACCAAACAAAGGAAAGTAGGAAGAAAGCAGAGGCCATGATCTTGATCTAAAACAAGGCAGAACTGAGGCCAAGAAGAATTACACAGTATAAAGTAGGACACTGTATAATGCTAACAACTACGATTCACAGGGAGGATATTAATATCTATTCACCAAATACCAGCAGCAACTTTCATAAAGCAGAAACTACAGGAGATGAAAGGCAAAACAGACACACATTAAAAATAGGCAACTTTAGCAGACCTCTCTCAGACGTAGGTAGATCAAGGGGGCCAGATGTTAGTAAGGACACAGAAGACCCGAAAAGCATAAAATGGAATCATCAGAAATATAAGCACTTTACCTGAGAATATGACTTGTTTTCAACTGATCCTAAATACTTATTAGAACTAGTTAATAAGCTACAAACAACTAAAAAATTTCAAACAGACCACAGTGTAATAAATCCTCAATTAGTAATAAATATAATAAAATAATTTTCATCAGGAAATATTTTATGTTAAACTCTTGAACCAAGTAAAATTTTTAATTTAATTTTTCTGAGTTTCTAGAGAAGATAATTATGGAGGTGGCCTGTGAGAACTCAAGATGCCCTGAAAGGGAACATCTGTGCTTAGGAAACTACCTAAGAATAAAGGAGTATAGGACTAAGAAGAACTACACTTTAAAATTACTGTAGTTCGAAGTGTGGCAAGTGGCAGAGTTACCATGGTACGCCAGCAAAGATGGTGTATGTCAAGAACTCGAAGAACAATGGGTGTTGGTGAAGTTACTGGGAAAAGGAACCCTTTTGCATTGCTGCTGAAATATTAAATTGGTATCACTACTATGGAAAACCGTATATAGATTGGTAGTTTTGAAACATTAGGCTTAGTGAAGTGAGTCAGATTCAGAAAGATAAACCTAAATGGTTTTTCTAATATGGGAAACTCAGAATGCAAATAAATAGTAGAATCACCTGAGGGAGATGTTGGGAGTCAAAGGAGATGAGGGAGTGGCAGGAGGATGAAAGGGAAAGGGAATATGATATTGACACAATACTTACGTGCACAAAAGTCTCAAGCTCAGTGTCACCACTGTCTATTGCATAGACAGACAAGAAAAGAAGGAAGAGTGAGTAGGAGGCCAAGTAGCTCAGAGGCCAAGTAGCTCAGAGACCAAGTAGCTGAGGTTAGCAGAGTAGAGGTGGGAATGGAGCAAAACAGGGTAGCTTTTACCTTTTTTTAAATATAAAAAGCATATTTGGGAAAGACTGAGAAAAGATTGGAGCAAAGGATAGCAGAGAGTGAGATGCATGGAAGCATCATGGTGCCTTGAACAGGCCCTCCTAGGTGGGTGTCTCCTGTTATCTCTCGGGAAAGAATGAGTTCTTGTGGGGTGGTGGCTGTCTTAGTTGCTTTTTTTTTTTTTTGTGGGACACAATACCTGACATCCACATTTTGCAGAGGAAAGGTTTATTTATTTAGGCTCACAGAAGGTCTCAGTCTATTCATGGGTGGCTAGCGGTGGTGAAAACACGTGGCAGTGGTGGGAGCAAATAGCCCAGGAGGCAGAAAAGCTGTTCACGGCGATGCAAACAGGAAGCCAGGTGAACAAGGAAGGGTTGAACTACTATACAGCATCCTTCCAGGTCGTGTCCCACTGATCTTCGGAACAACACCTGGCTCCATAGGTATTCTACAACATTCAAACACAGGAGGCTTTTGGGAGACTCTCCAGATCCAAACCATATAATGAAATACTTAAATAATTCTAAAAGTAGATAATTTAGAATGGAAGAAATTTATAACCAATAAAAATGATTGCTTATCTTTATTATTTTGTCAAAAAATCTATTTTTAAACCAAGATTAAATTGTTAAACTGCAAAATTGACAAATGATTAATGAGATTGGTGAGAGTGGCACTTTCATACTTTGTCAAAGATTTATTAAATGTTAACCTTTGATTAGCAATATAGAACTATATCACCTAGTAATTCCTTGCTAAGAGTGTCCAGAGTCCATCCCAGGCCCAGGACACTCTTGTGCCTTTCCAGATATACATGAAAACCAGCCCAGGCCTAGATCCACCCGGCATCACACTGGACCTACCCAGAGGCCTCCCCAGGCCCAGGACCCTCATGCTTCACGTGGAACTTACCAGGAAGCCATTCCAGGAACTGGTCCATCATGCACCAAGCTCGATCTGAGCCTGAGCCCAGCATTGATTCATCCAGAGGCAACCAAGGTCAGCTGGAAACAATTCAAGGACAAAAAGGATACTTCGAGGATCAGTAGCTAATTAGAACTTACCAGATTTAGAGACCCAGCACCTAAAAACCTTTACATCCAAATCACACAGGGGGTAACCTTTTTTTTTTATATTTTGTGTCTTGATTTTTGTTCTGTTGGGTTTTTGTTTTGTTCTCTCTCTCTCTCTCTCTCTCTCTCTCTCTCTCTCTCTCTCTCTCTCTGTTTAGGCTTTTACTTTTCCTGGAATTGACCAGTTCCCTTAATTTTTTTCTCTACTTTTTTTTGTATACTTCTTTGTTCCTTTTTTCTTTTTTCAATCTCTCTTCCTCTCCTTTCTACTTCCTTATGTTTCTTTATTTGACAGTTTCTGAATCCCTACCTCTCTTGATTAACTCCAGAAGCATCATATCATAAATCTTTCCACAGATCTGGAAGCAATACCCTCTCCACTTCACTCACACTTCTCCCTGACTCATCTGAATCTTGCTTAGGGTGCTTTTCTCTATATGTCGCTCTCTGACTGGGGAGAGAGCACTGACAGACCACTCACTATCCTAAGAATACTCCTCTGCTTTCTGTAGTACACCTAAGGCTAACTTCTAATCATAGTCTGCTTCCTCCTACTCCAATTCCCCTTATTAGAAGAACTGTTGAGACTCAATAATTTACAGCCATATAGATAGACTAGTTGAGACTTATTATCTGTATATTATTTGCCTAGTAATAAATCACTAATGTAGTTTTGTATATATATATATTAGAATCAACAATATAATGGTGCCATTAACAAATTTTCTTAATAGAATACCAGGTAATGTTCATGGAAACCACCACTGGTAGTTTAGATCATAATTAGAAGGCTAAACAGGAAGTGGGGGTATATATCAATATTTTATTAGCATGAATATATAGCTATCAGGAGACAAGTGTCAATGTAGATGCAAATGTACCTCACATTGCTACAAAGGGAGTAGTGTGTGGATTTAGTAAGAATGGGCAACCAGTATTGACTTGGGTTAGCCTAGACTAGCAATATAGAGCTCTGTTACTTTATTGTCTATGTTATATTACTGATATTCATAGTATACTTTTATAAGTCAACAATAGGTTTAATTAGATATTCACTGAAGGTGTATTAGACCTATTAAGGCTGAGGGTATAATGTTTATAGTGTTAAATTAGCTACTAGAATCTGCCAGTGAGCTCTTAATATTGGATAATATTGTAAACTTTTATTCAAAGTATGGGTGTTATTATTGCTAATGATATTCGTATCCAAGATATGCTAACAAACATTCTGTCTGTGGACAATATAAATTCATTCTCTTTCTCCTGCACCAAATAAAGGAGGAGACTAAGGTCTCAATAAAAGGCTAAACATTGAGAATAACCTCAAAATTAATAGCTAATTAAATTGAAAAGTTATAAAACTTGAACACAGAAGGCAAATCTAATAAACAAATCTCTGGAATAGCCCATCAACAACACCTGAGTTTCAACTCACTGCAACAGAACCACAAGAAAGAAGGTACCAAATCACCAACAAAAATGCCTAGCACTCCAGCTGATACCAGGGTGCTGGAAATAGTAGAACCCACTGATAACAAAGGCAAAGCCGAGGCTGATTTCTGGGCCCAGAAGCTCACACAGGACATAAAAGAGATGCACAGGGAGCTAAAGTGGACACACCTGGACTAAAAATAACCATTAATAAGAAGGTTGAGGAACACAGAGGAAGAAATAAACACATAATGAAGGCAATTGAAGAAATTAGGAAAATTCAGGAAGCAGGTACCAGGGCTGGAGTGGGAGGCTCAGTGATTGGTTATGTTGCTGTCACCTTAGTATGGACCCTTCTGGTTCGTAACAGATTTTTAAAATCCCATGGTGACTTTTCTATTCCATTCAGAAGCAACAAGTGGAGACTGCTCATCTCTTGTTCCTTACTGGGCAACGTATGGCTACTTACATCTCACTGTCCAGAGCTCACTTAAATGACCATTGTGATTGAAGGCTGTGTGCCTCCTTGAACAAATTTGAAGTTCTGTTATAACAAATAGGGAAAGAATGTTAGATAGATGAAGAGAAGTCTCTGTCAAAGAGTTAAAATCAAAATTTGTTTCATCTTTGTTTAAGTGCCTGGCCTACCTTCCCATTATTATTATTTGAAATGCAACAAAGATTCCAGGAGAGATTTCTAGATAATTATGCAGAACACTAACTCTTTATAATCACAGACTTGTCATAAAATAGCAGTATCTTTATCTTTTCAAAGGTAAAGGTTTTCTGAGCATTTAGACAAACAAGAGTTGCATATTTCCAAAGATATTTTTTGTACTGTTTCAAATTAAATAGATCTAAAATGACACCTTTCAAAATAGTATATGTTTGTGTAAACAGTCATTCACAAAGGTGTACATATAATACAAAAAATAAATATATATTGTATCCCTATGAGATAGTATATGAAAATAAAGAAACTGTCCGGGGGTTGGATGAATGGCCCAGTAGTTAAAGCACTTGCCTAGCAAGCTCTTAGGTAAGTGCTAAGTACCTGAATTCTATTCACCAGAACCACATAAGCCAGGTGTGATAGTGCATGCCTGTCATCTCAGCACTCAGGAGGTTGAGACAAGACGATTGCTTTGAGTTCAAGGCCAGGTTGGGTGCCATAGTGAGTTCAGGACCAGTCTGGACTATAGAGCAAGACCCTGACTAAAAACAAACAAACAAACAAAAACCCCCAAAAAACTGTCTGCCTAAAGGAATCATGTGTAGGTTTTGAGATTTGGAGGCTATGGAGCTGGAGGCTGAGGTCAGTGATTAGCGCATTGGCCTAACAAGAGCAAGGCTCTGGGTTTGATTCCCCAGCACCACATAAACTGAGCATTCAAGGTTATAATCCCAGGGCTTGGGAGGTTGAGGCAGGAGGATTGCTGCGAGTTCAAGCCCAAGCTGGGCTACACAGCAAATTCAGGGCCAGCTTGGACTATATACTGAGATTCTGTCTCAAAAAAATGTGTGTTTTCTAAATTTTCCTGGACGAATTTTCTAAACTATAGTAAGGAAAATCATAAGGCTATATACTGATATTTAGTAGATATACGCAAATGGAATATTTCTGGTTCAAAGAAAAACACCATCTAATCTGTAAATGGTAATTATAAGTTGTAGAATTGTAATGAACAAGCAAGTATAAGTAGTGGCAGGGTGGGATTTCTAAATTGTATTTAAAATACAGAATTTGCCATAAGTATGCTTGTTTATTAAACTTGTAGTTTTGAGATTTCTTAATTAAGTCTCTCTTGGGTGCACTGGGGTCTGTAAGCTAACAAAATAGAAAATTTTCCTTTCCTACTCTATATGTTGTTAATGCTAATATACATGCATTGCGGTGTGTTTACTAATTTTATTTTCATTTTCTATTTGTGCTTCTGGTTATCCTGTAAGCAATCCTTTACACAATGCAGTAAAACTGTCTGGGCCTATATATGTATATTTATGTGCAGGCATATAAAAACTCTAAAACACATGAACTTTTTTTTTTTACAAATTCATGTATTGTACTGCATATGTTGTCTATGTGCCCTTACATGGGTATATCACACATTTTTTTTTCTTCTATTTATTTACAAAAGTGTATTGAACCCGAATTATATATGCTAGATCTACTGACAAGATCTTGCCCATAAGATTAATTAATATCTGAGAATATGACTGTCTTAGTTACTTTCTTGTTGCTGTGACCCAATACCCGACATACACAAATTAGCAAAAGAAAAGTTTATATTAGCTTACAGTTTTAAAATGTCTCAGCTCATTCACGGGTGGCCACCCACAGCAGGAAGCACACGGCAGAGGCAGAAGTGGAGGCAGCTCCTTAAGGAGTTGCAGACAGACAGCCAAGTCCCAGAAGGAAAGCAGGAAGCAGCACACAGCCTTTGAGGTCCTGCCCCAGTGATCTGCCCCTTCCAGGTCCAGCATCAAGGTTCCATCCCTTCCAGGTTTAATGCCCTAATTCATCACATGCCTATTATATATAGTCTCCCACACACCTGTCTTCCACCATATGCCTGTCATTCACCACACACTCATAATCCACTCCTCCAGACCAGCCCGCCACCTACTAACAGATGGTGTCATACATAATCCATGACACCCAAATACATGAGACTTTTGGGGGACATTTCAGATTTAAACCACAATGATAACCTTATGTCTATGTGCCTCTTGCGTTCTTTCAAAAGTGACATTGCAAAACAAGACTTGTTTAACTTACCAAATACAAACCAGGATACTCAGTTAGGCATGTTTTGTCTGAAAATCAAATTTAGCTGGGCACCGTATGTTTTACTTAGTGACTTCAGTCTTGTTTTGGTTTTATCTTCTTTCATTTTGTTTCCTTATCAAAACATAAGAAGACAAAACCTTAAAGACACTAACAGACCAAATTAAATGAAGTATTTGATGAGTAGCTTTAATTATGATGCAAATGTGGGCAGATTCTCAAACTGCCTCTGGTAAGCTGGTAGTGGTTTCAACAAAGTAGTATTTTATGGGCTCACCTGACTTTGTATAGAGAGCAAGTGGTCATTCTGGGCTAGAGGAGAAAAGAAGGGAAAAGAGAAAGGCAGAGAAGGATTCCTGAAACTGACACATGATCTGATGAGTTCAAGTGTGAGAAACATTCAGATTGAACATAGAACATTTCTAAGCTTAGTTTCCTCATTTGTACAATAAAAATACTTTCATCACTCCTTGGAGTGGCTTGAGAATGAATGGGATAATGGCTTTAAAATGTTTGAACTAAGATTGAGCAAATAATGATCAATAGACAAATGTTTAGCTAGTTGTTGTTATTTCACACTATATCTTACACATCTGTCAATAAATTCACATCTTTTTTATCTGTCATTGCACCAAAGATAGTATAAGTTCCTTGTGTTTGGGATTGACTAGAGACAGGGCAGCCATGGCTTTGGGTCTTGCTTTTACTTAGCAGATATATGTTTTAGTTTGTGATTAATAAGAATGAAGAGGCCTGGCCCACCTCAGTGATGGTGAATGGCTAAATATGATGAGAACATGACTCTCATGCTTTTTGAGGTAGAGAATCATTTGGAAAATTGTTCATCCTATTTTTACATATTTCTTGATTTATCAAAATGGTATAATTCTTTCAAATGCGATTATTTTATGATTTTCCCAAAACATTGCCAAGAACGAGGTTAGTGATAAAAGGATGAATAAGCTGAATAAATATGGCATCATAAATTTAGTCTTCAAATTTCACATTTTTTCCTATAAAAGTTTATTTTTAAATTTTGAATGTGGCATTTATGAATTTACTATAAGAAATATGATAAACACTTCTGATACTGTTTAATAGTCTAGTACAGGATTTAAACTTGAACTTTGTTTTAAAGATACCATTGCCTATATTTGTGTTCTGTAGACATAAACTCCAATAGAGCTTTGTGCAAACTAGCTGGCTGGATCACAGAAACACAGCTCCTAATTAAAGGTACATGAATAGAGCTGTTGATTCCATTACAGAATTTACTTATTAACTAGTCTACTCTGAATTACCAAACATTTGAACGTTGTTTTAGTAATATCTGGAATGTACACTTCCTTAAATAACATATGGTCTTAGTTACTTTTTCGTTGCTGTGACTCAATCCTGACATCCGCAACTTAGGGAGAAAAGATTTATTGTAGCTTACAATTTCAGAACGTCACACTCCATTCATCGGTGGGTACGTGGAAAATGGTGGAAGCAACATGGCAGAGCTGGAGTGGGGGCAGGGCCAGAGCCGGAGCTCTAGTGGAAGAGATCCTCATAACATGGTGGTACAGAGAGAGAGAAACTGGGAGAAAGGGCAGACTAGCACTTTCCCTTCCCTGGTTAAACTCCAGACTACCACTCCTTCCAGCCAGGTGCCGTCTCCCAACCCTACACAGTATCTATAGAAACGTGAGACTTTTGGGGGATACTCCAGATCCAAACTGCTACTACTACTCCACACACACACACACACACACACACACACACACACACACACACACACTCGCAAGTGTGCTCACACACATTACTGAATAACATATCTATCTATCTATCTATCTATCTATCTATCTAAAAATAACTTAGGAGCAAAAAGAAAATTAATGAATGTTGCAACGCACCATTTTGTATGTGAAGAAACTGAGTGTCGGGAAGCTAAGGAAGTTTTTGGTATTTTGAAATGAGATTTTCATGAGTAATCCTTAAAGTGGTGGCATTTTGATCTGCATTATTTCCATCTGGACTGACTTTTAGTTGTCTGAATAATTAATCTTAATGCGTTTTAATGTGTTAAATTGTAGTTGTACTTTTTACTCTCCCTCTTATATAATTCATATCCAAATTTTATGATGCCAAATTTAAAAATCAGGGGTTACTCTTCAAGCATTATTGTCAGCAATTTTTTTAAAAGTCTGTGACATTCTTTCTCTTAATAATGTCCATAAAATTTTCAAATGGAAAAGGATAAGAAGCTATATAGATTTTTCTAAGTAGATTGCATAATGTAAAGAAAATTTCTATGGCTTTGACTGGCTTTAACTTTTTTTTTAAATACTGAGACACTGACAAAATCTAAAGTCAGGAATTATTTAATGTGGCTTTGTGCCTGCATCACATTAGTAATGATAATCTAATGCCTAAGACCCACAAGAAATGTATTTGTGTGTGTGTGTGTGTGTGTGTGTGTGTGTGCGTGTGCATACTCAACAATGTAGAAAAATAGGTGCATATAAGAGATATACATTCTCAAATATTTATTTCTAACACAATTAATATAAAAATGGTCCCGCAAATCCAAGCTAAGGGAAATAGACTTACTTCAGACTAATCCATGTTTTCTAGCATCATGGGGACTTAGATTATTTTTCTATTGTGGTTTCTTGCTTACTGCATTAAAGGAAGAAAAAAAAAATCAAGGAAAGAATTGGGAAGCCACAAAGCCCTGCCCTACTCAACCCATTCTAAGCTGTGGATATGCGGAAATTGAAAGAAAGACATGAATGAGAATGTCAACACTTTCTCTGGGTTATGAAATTCTTTGTAGAATGTAGATTTTGTTCTTTCAGAGGACACCCTTATGTTTGTAGGTATGTAAACAATACACACATGAAATATTAACATAGTAGACTTAGACCTGAATGTACGAACTTTTAAGATGCATTTTGACATGGTCTGCTAGTAATTCTTTCTATCATAAATTGTCATAATATCTGAAATTATTGTGTGCCTTGAGCACCTAATTAATCTTTAGCTTAAAGTCTGCATCAGCCAGGTGTCCTCTTAGGGATAAAATAAAAATTGAACCTCGTTTATGTGTAAAATAATCCTGTTGCTTCTATCTGAGAGTGAATGACACCAGGATTAGATCAGATAAAACACACTCAAGCTAAAGTGCACGAGGTGGATTATGCAAGAAAAGAGGGTTTAGCTAAGCACGGAACCACAACTTTTTGTTAACACAGAGAATGGTGGCTTTTGTAAGCAACATTTGTGGAAACTCAACTGGAGCTTTAAAAGCCCTGCCTTTTGTTGCACATTTCTGTGCATACATTTGCTTTGTAGTACGGGAGTGCTAACTTAGGAAGCCACGCTGGGCCAGGACTCATGCTCATTTTGCCTAATGAAAGGCTAAGGATGTACTTTTACTCACACATTCTTGTTTTGTCTTCTTTGAAGTTGATTAAGCTCTCTTGCAAGATGTGAAGTTTATTAGGTGGGTATTATCATGACCACAAATTAAATATCTGTTCCCTGGGGAGTGATAAGCTTGAAGTATAAGCTAGACTTGCTATAATATTTACTTAATTACTAGCATATTGCTTCTTCTTAATATGAAAAGGTAGCAAACCTATAAATGTATATTAGAGTATGTTTTGAATTTAATGATACACTTGTGCAATTAGGAATGGATTATTGTGCCTTTGCAAAGCTACAAGTTGCATATACAGCTGGTAGCTACTCAGGTAAGAGTTGCTTTAAATATTATGTCAAGGTTTTACACTGAATTTATTACGGTGCACCTCTCTGCACTAAAGTACTTCTGTATTCAGAGGACCGTCCCTTCACTTCTGAAATGACAGACACCGTCATGAAATGATGTAGACACACGCACACACACACACACACACACACACACACACACAATCACGTGACATTTTTAGTTCCAACATTTCTTACATGTAAGTCTTCCAAAAAGGGAGAGAAGTAAACTTTTACTGCATCTATTGGCTTCAGTTTGCAATGGAACAGCTCGGCAGCCCCAGTAATTTAAGGATTAAATAATTATCATATATTCATTCAAATAATTCTTTTTATTTTCTTATAGCTAATTAGTTGTCAATGTATATTATCTGATCAAATATTATCAATCGATATTTCTCATAGATACTTATGTCATAGATACTTATGACCTTATACCATGTGTTAGACTTCTTTAGTGTTTTTGACAATATTGTATTGAAAAGTGATAGTAAACGAGATTTGACTGAAAAGCAAATAATTCTTTTTTATAAAAATTACTTTAATTAATCAATTTTTTGAACTTATTAATACATATGCATAAATAAAATTGGAAAAACTTGATTAGTTGCAATGCCTATTGTTCACATTGAACACAAGTGCTTTGTGCACATGTATGTCGTGCCAAGATGACAGTCCCTCCCCTTCTCCCTTATTGGCCCTCCTGCCCTCCCCTCCCCCACTGACTCCCACTATCACTCCCATTGTGTTCTATAAAATGACTGTTTTCTGGGTTTCTCATATTAGAGAAACCATTTGATATTTAACCTCGGCCTCTAACTCATTTCCCTGAGCAGGATGTTCTCAAGCTGTGTCTAAACCTATTATCTTAGGCTCAAGAATGAGCCTAGAAATCTTGTATTTCACAATTTTGTTTTGCTACAATTCATCCCTGTGAAAAATACTAAATATTTACCATTCTAAGGAAATTTCCATGTTCATGCAATGGGAGAAAATAGCTGGAGTCTTAGTAGAATAAAATGTGATTCAAAATGAGAAGAAACGTATCACCACTTCAAGTTAGTTTTTCCCATTACCCGCCTCCCCCCCCCCATACATTTTTTTATCAATATATTCTTGAATAACATGTAGGCTTCTGGGAGACCTATTTTAATATGGCTTAGGGTTTGAATAATACATTTAAAGTTAATAAATTAAGCTAGTAGAAGATATAACAGGTGAATGACTCAGAGGCCAGGACAATGCCTGGAACCCCATACTCTGACTTTAACTTGAGCCCAGCCTGAGCAATTTAGCAACATAGGGAGACCCTGAATCTGGAAAAAAAAAGCTGGGGTGTGTTAACAAAAGCCCTAGATATAATTCTCTATATCATTTATCCACATAAAACTCTGATCAAACCACAGGTGAATGACTCCTTCAATGTGATGTTACATTAGGCAATAAATGAATACAAAAATAGCCTCAATTACTGTAGAAGGGCACAGGAAGAAGTTTTCATCAGTGGGACTTCAGGCTTCTGGCATTCTCCTTTGAGTATTGGGTTATTCTGTAGTAAATTTTCATATAAGTCATATTTATTGTATTAAAGATTGTGAGTAAACTATCAAGAATGTGATTATCAGTTTATCTCAGCTACATTTATCAGAAGTCATCTTACATAGTTTAATAAATTAATCTTGTAGATGATAACATGAATCTTAGGTATTATATAGATTCATTTTTATATCACTGCTTTGCTCATATATGTTAAATACAGATTATTTTATTTTTTGCTAGTAGGTTATGTCAAGTTCCTAATTTTATAACAACTATCTATGGCTCAAAATGGTCCATTGAAGAGCGAATGCTCTGAAAGTCAAATATCTATGTTTAGGATAATGCTATATCAATACTTTTAAATGTTGGTCAATATTTCAGTGAGGTTTTAACATATAAATCTGTATGTGTGGACCAAGAGACTATGCTGCGATGTCTTTGAAGAAAGTGAAAAAGAAAATTGGAAATACAGCACTTGACACATAATATATGATTACTGGGTTTTATTTGGCCAACTATAGACCATCCTAATCTTTCTGAATGCTGTTTGCAATAAACCACAAGGTGCACTCATAACATACAATGAATGTTTGCATTTGAAACAATTGATTGCAATAAAGAAACACACTGGCATTAGTCCCTCTCAAAATGTATCGCTCGCCCTGAGCACATCCTGCCATCCCTTCATCCTTGCCTTTTCTGAAGCAGTTCTGGAAAAATATTTCACGAGTGTCTTCAGTTGCTTTGCCAGGGCTGCCTTGATGTCCTTAATCCATTCAAAAGATGTTTGCCTTTCATGAATAAACCAGGCGTGGTGGTGCATGCACGTGGAAGGCTGAGGCAGGAGGATTGCTGTGAGTCCAGTTCCAGCCTGGGTTTCATCTTGAGTTCAGGACCAGCCTCGTTGGCAAAGGGAGATTTAAAAAAAAGTTTATCTTTCATGATCATTTTGACATTGGGCCAGAGCCAGAAGCTACGTAGTGCTAGATTAGAAATAAAGTGGATGAGGTCACAATGCATTTTTTTTTTCAGACAGGGTCTCACTCTGGTTCAGGCTGGTCCTGAACTCACTTTGGAGCCCAGGCTGGCCTTGGACTCACAGCAATCCTCCTGTCTCAGCCTCCCGAGTGCTGGGATTACAGGCATGCGCCACCACTCCCAGTTTATATGGTGCTGGGGAATCGAACTAGGGTACTTAGCGCTTGCTAGGCAAACGCTTTAACCGCTGAGACATTCCTCCAGCCCCACAATGCATTGTTTTTAAAACCTGCTTTTTCTGGGGAGTAATATAACTCAATAAGAGTATGTATTACATTTTTATTTTTATCTCACTTCCAAAAGACACTCACAATAGAGGGCTTCCGGAACCAATACTTCAGAAAGTAGCAAGAATGATGGGATGAAATGTGTCAAAGAAATGAGGAGTAGTTGAAGGGATTAATGGCAACGTGTCCTACAATATTTTTTTTATTTAAACTTTGTATAGTTTAGTCATATTTCATATGGTTAAATAATGAAATAAAACTGACTTGGAGTGGGGGGGGGGGGCGGG